>JAECWO010000069.1:0-189466 GCA_018150735.1 Drosophila sp. 14030-0761.01 | reverse complement strand
TCCATCAATGATCCATGGACTGCCATATGACTTAAGATGACTGCTACAAGTCTCAAGAGCCCGGCTCTACGTCACTTCCGGCAGCTAGTTTGGACTATTGGGCATCCACCAAGTATTCTTACACTGCCATAAGACTTAAAATGACTGCTACAAGTCTCAAGAGCCCAGCTGTAAGTCACTTCCGGCAGCTAGTTTGTACTATTGGGCATCCATCAATGATCCATGGACTGCCATATGACTTAAGATGACTGCCGCAAGTCTCAAGAGCCCGGCTCTAAGTCACTTCCGGCAGCTAGTTTGTACTATTGGGCATCCATCAATGATCCATGGACTGCCATATGACTTAAGATGACTGCCGCAAGTCTCAAGAGCCCGGCTCTAAGTCACTTCCGGCAGCTAATTTGGAGTCTTGAGCATCCATCAATGATCCTTGGACTGCCATATGACTTAAGATGACTGCTACAAGTCTCAAGATCCCGGCTTTAAGTCACTTCCGGCAGCTAGTTTGGACTATAGGACATCTATCAAGGACCCTTCGATTGCCATATGACTTAAGATGACTGCTACAAGTCTCAAGAGCCCGGCTCTACGTCACTTCCGGCAGCTAGTTTGGACTATTGGGCATCCATCAAGGATTCTTACACTGCCATAAGACTTAAAATGACTGCTACAAGTCTCAAGAGCCCAGCTGTAAGTCACTTCCGGCAGCTAGTTTGGACTATTGGGCATCCATCAAGAATTCTTACACTGCCATAAGACTTAAGATGACTGCTACAAGTCTCAAGAGCCTGGCTCTAAGTCACTTCCGGCAGCTAGTTTGGACTATTGGGCATCCATCAAGGACTCTTCGATTGCCATATGACTTAAGATGACTGCTACAAGTCTCAAGAGCCTGGCTCTAAGTCACTTCCGGCAGCTAGTTTGGAATATTGGGCATCCATCAAGAACCCTTAGACTGCCATATGACTTAAGATGACTGCTACAAGTCTCAAGAGCCCGGCTCTAAGTCACTTCCGGCAGCTAGTTTGGAATATTGGGCATCCATCAAGAACCCTTAGACTGCCATATGACTTAAGATGACTGCTACAAGTCTCAAGAGCCCGGCTCTACGTCACTTCCGGCAGCTAGTTTGTACTATTGGGCATCCATCAATGATCCATGGACTGCCATATGACTTAAGATGACTGCCACAAGTCTCAAGAGCCCGGCTCTAAGTCACTTCCGGCAGCTAGTTTGGACTATTGGGCATCCATCAAGAACCCTTAGACTGCCATATGACTTAAGATGACTGCTACAAGTCTCAAGAGCCCGGCTCTAAGTCACTTCCGGCAGCTAGTTTGGAATATTGGGCATCCATCAAGAACCCTTAGACTGCCATATGACTTAAGATGACTGCTACAAGTCTCAAGAGCCCGGCTCTACGTCACTTCCGGCAGCTAGTTTGTACTATTGGGCATCCATCAATGATCCATGGACTGCCATATGACTTAAGATGACTGCCACAAGTCTCAAGAGCCTGGCTCTAAGTCACTTCCGGCAGCTAGTTTGGAATATTGGGCATCCATCAAGAACCCTTAGACTGCCATATGACTTAAGATGACTGCTACAAGTCTCAAGAGCCCGGCTCTACGTCACTTCCGGCAGCTAGTTTGGAATATTGGGCATCCATCAAGAACCCTTAGACTGCCATATGACTTAAGATGACTGCTACAAGTCTCAAGAGCCCGGCTCTAAGTCACTTCCGGCAGCTAGTTTGGAATATTGGGCATCCATCAAGAACCCTTAGACTGCCATATGACTTAAGATGACTGCTACAAGTCTCAAGAGCCCGGCTCTAAGTCACTTCCGGCAGCTAGTTTGGAATATTGGGCATCCATCAAGAACCCTTAGACTGCCATATGACTTAAGATGACTGCTACAAGTCTCAAGAGCCCGGCTCTACGTCACTTCCGGCAGCTAGTTTGTACTATTGGGCATCCATCAATGATCCATGGACTGCCATATGACTTAAGATGACTGCCACAAGTCTCAAGAGCCTGGCTCTAAGTCACTTCCGGCAGCTAGTTTGGAATATTGGGCATCCATCAAGAACCCTTAGACTGCCATATGACTTAAGATGACTGCTACAAGTCTCAAGAGCCCGGCTCTACGTCACTTCCGGCAGCTAGTTTGGACTATTGGGCATCCATCAATGATCCTTGGACTGCCATATGACTTAAGATGACTGCTACAAGTCTCAAGATCCCGGCTTTAAGTCACTTCCGGCAGCTAGTTTGGACTATAGGACATCTATCAAGGACCCTTAGACTGCCATATGACTTAAGATGACTGCTACAAGTCTCAAGAGCCTGGCTCTAAGTCACTTCCGGCAGCTAGTTTGGACTATTGGGCATCCATCAAGGACCCTTCGATTGCCATATGACTTAAGATGACTGCTACAAGTCTCAAGAGCCTGGCTCTAAGTCACTTCCGGCAGCTAGTTTGGAATATTGGGCATCCATCAAGAACCCTTAGACTGCCATATGACTTAAGATGACTGCTACAAGTCTCAAGAGCCCGGCTCTACGTCACTTCCGGCAGCTAGTTTGGACTATTGGGCATCCATCAAGGATTCTTACACTGCCATAAGACTTAAAATGACTGCTACAAGTCTCAAGAGCCCAGCTGTAAGTCACTTCCGGCAGCTAGTTTGGACTATTGGGCATCCATCAAGAATTCTTACACTGCCATAAGACTTAAGATGACTGCTACAAGTCTCAAGAGCCTGGCTCTAAGTCACTTCCGGCAGCTAGTTTGGACTATTGGGCATCCATCAAGGACCCTTCGATTGCCATATGACTTAAGATGACTGCTACAAGTCTCAAGAGCCTGGCTCTAAGTCACTTCCGGCAGCTAGTTTGGAATATTGGGCATCCATCAAGAACCCTTAGACTGCCATATGACTTAAGATGACTGCTACAAGTCTCAAGAGCCCGGCTCTAAGTCACTTCCGGCAGCTAGTTTGGAATATTGGGCATCCATCAAGAACCCTTAGACTGCCATATGACTTAAGATGACTGCTACAAGTCTCAAGAGCCCGGCTCTACGTCACTTCCGGCAGCTAGTTTGGACTATTGGGCATCCATCAAGGATTCTTACAGTGCCATAAGACTTAAAATGACTGCTACAAGTCTCAAGAGCCCGGCTCTACGTCACTTCCGGCAGCTAGTTTGGACTATTGGGCATCCATCAAGGATTCTTACACTGCCATAAGACTTAAAATGACTGCTACAAGTCTCAGGAGCCCAGCTGTAAGTCACTTCCGGCAGCTAGTTTGTACTATTGGGCATCCATCAATGATCCATGGACTGCCATATGACTTAAGATGACTGCCACAAATCTCAAGATCCCGGCTCTAAGTCACTTCCGGCAGCTAGTTTGGACTATTGGGCATCCATCAAGGACCCTTCGATTGCCATATGACTTAAGATGACTGCTACAAGTCTCAAGAGCCCGGCTCTACGTCACTTCCGGCAGCTAGTTTGGACTATTGGGCATCCATCAAGTATTCTTACACTGCCATAAGACTTAAGATGACTGCTACAAGTCTCAAGAGCCTGGCTCTAAGTCACTTCCGGCAGCTAGTTTGGAATATTGGGCATCCATCAGGAACCCTTAGACTGCCATATGACTTAAGATGACTGCTACAAGTCTCAAGAGCCCGGCTCTACGTCACTTCCGGCAGCTAGTTTGGACTATTGGGCATCCATCAAGGATTCTTACAGTGCCATAATACTTAAAATGACTGCTACAAGTCTCAAGAGCCCAGCTGTAAGTCACTTCCGGCAGCTAGTTTGTACTATTGGGCATCCATCAATGATCCATGGACTGCCATATGACTTAAGATGACTGCCACAAGTCTCAAGAGCCCGGCTCTAAGTCACTTCCGGCAGCTAGTTTGGACTATTGGGCATCCATCAAGAACCCTTAGACTGTCATATGACTTAAGATGACTGCTACAAGTCTCAAGAGCCCGGCTCTACGTCACTTCCGGCAGCTAGTTTGGACTATTGGGCATCCATCAAGTATTCTTACACTGCCATAAGATTTAAAATGACTGCTACAAGTCTCAAGAGCCCAGCTGTAAGTCACTTCCGGCAGCTAGTTTGTACTATTGGGCATCCATCAATGATCCATGGACTGCCATATGACTTAAGATGACTGCCACAAGTCTCAAGAGCCCGGCTCTAAGTCACTTTCGGCAGCTAGTTTGGACTATTGGGCATCCATCAAGAATTCTTACACTGCCATAAGACTTAAGATGACTGCTACAAGTCTCAAGAGCCCGGCTCTAAGTCACTTCCGGCAGCTAATTTGGAGTCTTGAGCATCCATCAATGATCCTTGGACTGCCATATGACTTAAGATGACTGCTACAAGTCTCAAGATCCCGGCTTTAAGTCACTTCCGGCAGCTAGTTTGGACTATAGGACATCTATCAAGGACCCTTAGACTGCCATATGACTTAAGATGACTGCTACAAGTCTCAAGAGCCTGGCTCTAAGTCACTTCCGGCAGCTAGTTTGGACTATTGGGCATCCATCAAGGACCCTTAGAGTGCCATATGACTTAAGATGACTGCTACAAGTCTCAAGAGCCCGGCTCTAAGTCACTTCCGGCAGCTAGTTTGGACTATTGGGCATCCATCAAGGATTCTTACAGTGCCATAAGACTTAAAATGACTGCTACAAGTCTCAAGAGCCCAGCTGTAAGTCACTTCCGGCAGCTAGTTTGTACTATTGGGCATCCATCAATGATCCATGGACTGCCATATGACTTAAGATGACTGCTACAAGTCTCAAGAGCCCAGCTGTAAGTCACTTCCGGCAGCTAGTTTGGACTAGTGGGCATCCATCAAGAACCCTTAGACTGTCATATGACTTAAGATGACTGCTACAAGTCTCAAGAGCCCGGCTCTACGTCACTTCCGGCAGCTAGTTTGGACTATTGGGCATCCATCAAGTATTCTTACACTGCCATAAGATTTAAAATGACTGCTACAAGTCTCAAGAGCCCAGCTGTAAGTCACTTCCGGCAGCTAGTTTGTACTATTGGGCATCCATCAATGATCCATGGACTGCCATATGACTTAAGATGACTGCCACAAGTCTCAAGAGCCCGGCTCTAAGTCACTTCCGGCAGCTAGTTTGGACTATTGGGCATCCATCAAGAATTCTTACACTGCCATAAGACTTAAGATGACTGCTACAAGTCTCAAGAGCCCGGCTCTAAGTCACTTCCGGCAGCTAATTTGGAGTCTTGAGCATCCATCAATGATCCTTGGACTGCCATATGACTTAAGATGACTGCTACAAGTCTCAAGATCCCGGCTTTAAGTCACTTCCGGCAGCTAATTTGGACTATAGGACATCTATCAAGGACCCTTAGACTGCCATATGACTTAAGATGACTGCTACAAGTCTCAAGAGCCTGGCTCTAAGTCACTTCCGGCAGCTAGTTTGGACTATTGGGCATCCATCAAGGACCCTTCGATTGCCATATGACTTAAGATGACTGCTACAAGTCTCAAGAGCCTGGCTCTAAGTCACTTCCGGCAGCTAGTTTGGAATATTGGGCATCCATCAAGAACCCTTAGACTGCCATAAGACTTAAGATGACTGCTACAAGTCTCAAGAGCCCGGCTCTAAGTCACTTCCGGCAGCTAGTTTGGACTATTGGGCATCCATCAAGGACCCTTCGATTGCCATATGACTTAAGATGACTGCTACAAGTCTCAAGAGCCTGGCTCTAAGTCACTTCCGGCAGCTAGTTTGGAATATTGGGCATCCATCAAGAACCCTTAGACTGCCATATGACTTAAGATGACTGCTACAAGTCTCAAGAGCCCGGCTCTAAGTCACTTCCGGCAGCTAGTTTGGAATATTGGGCATCCATCAAGAACCCTTAGACTGCCATATGACTTAAGATGACTGCTACAAGTCTCAAGAGCCCGGCTCTACGTCACTTCCGGCAGCTAGTTTGTACTATTGGGCATCCATCAATGATCCATGGACTGCCATATGACTTAAGATGACTGCCACAAGTCTCAAGAGCCCGGCTCTAAGTCACTTCCGGCAGCTAGTTTGGACTATTGGGCATCCATCAAGAACCCTTAGACTGCCATATGACTTAAGATGACTGCTACAAGTCTCAAGAGCCCGGCTCTACGTCACTTCCGGCAGCTACTTTGTACTATTGGGCATCCATCAATGATCCATGGACTGCCATATGACTTAAGATGACTGCCACAAGTCTCAAGAGCCCGGCTCTAAGTCACTTCCGGCAGCTAGTTTGGACTATTGGGCATCCATCAAGAATTCTTACACTGCCATAAGACTTAAGATGACTGCTACAAGTCTCAAGAGCCAGGCACTAAGTCACTTCCGGCAGCTAATTTGGAGTCTTGAGCATCCATCAATGATCCTTAGACTGTCATATGACTTAAGATGACTGCCACAAGTCTCAAGAGCCCGGCTCTAAGTCACTTCCGGCAGCTAGTTTGGACTATTGGGCATCCATCAAGAATTCTTACACTGCCATAAGACTTAAGATGACTGCTACAAGTCTCAAGAGCCCGGCTCTACGTCACTTCCGGCAGCTAGTTTGTACTATTGGGCATCCATCAATGATCCATGGACTGCCATATGACTTAAGCTGACTGCCACAAGTCTCAAGATCCCGGCTTTAAGTCACTTCCGGCAGCTAGTTTGGACTATTGGCCATCCATCAAGGACCCTAAGGCTGCTATATGTCTAAAAATGACTGCTACAAGTCTCAAGAGCCCGGTTCTAAGTCACTTCCGGCAGCTAGATTGGACTATTGGGCATTCATCAAGGACCCTTAGACTGTCATATGACTTAAGATGACTGCTACAAATCTTAAGATCCCGGCTTAAAGTCACTTCCGGCAGCTAGGTTGGACTATTGGGCATCCATCAAGGACCCTAAGGCTGCTATATGTCTAAAAATGCCTGCTACAAGTCTCAAGAGCCCGGTTCTAAGTCACTTCCGGCAGCTAGTTTGGACTTTTGGGCATCCATCAAGGACCCTTGGATTGCCATATGACTTAAGATGACTGCTACAAGACTCAAGAGCCCGGCTCTAAGTCACTTCCGGCAGCTAGTTTGGACTATTGGGCATCCATCAAAGACTCTAACGCTGCTATATGACTAAAAATGACTGCTACAAGTCTCAAGATCCCGGCTCTAAATCACTT
Organism: Drosophila sp. 14030-0761.01; assembly: GCA_018150735.1. Lineage (NCBI taxonomy): Eukaryota > Metazoa > Arthropoda > Insecta > Diptera > Drosophilidae > Drosophila > Drosophila sp. 14030-0761.01. The sequence goes on along the minus strand of JAECWO010000069.1, from coordinate 182,213 downwards.
CCGGCAGCTATTTTGGACTATTGGGTATCTATGACGGACCCTTAGACTGTCATATGACTTAAGATGACTGCTACAAGTCTCAAGAGCCCGGCTCTAAGTCACTTCCGGCAGCTAGTTTGGACTATTGGGCATCCATCAAGAACTCTAACGCTGCTATATGACTTAAAATGACTGCTACAAGTCTCAAGAGCCCGGCTCTAAATCACTTCCGGCAGCTATTTTGGACTATTGGGCATTCATCAAGGACCCTTAGACTGTCATATGACTTAAGATGACTGCTACAAATCTTAAGATCCCGGCTCTAAGTCACTTCCGGCAGCTAGGTTGGACTATTGGGCATCCATCAAGGACCCTAAGGCTGCTATATGTCTAAAAATTACTGCTACAAGTCTCAAGAGCCCGGTTCTAAGTCACTTCCGGCAGCTATCAATGATCCTTGGATCCTTGGACTATTGGGCATCCATCAAGGACCCTAAGGCTGCCATATGACTTAAGATGACTGCTACAAATCTTAAGATCCCGGCTTTAAGTCACTTCCGGCAGCTAGTTTGGACTATTGGCCATCCATCAAGGACCCTAAGGCTGCTATATGTCTAAAAATGACTGCTACAAGTCTCAAGAGCCCGGCTCTACGTCACTTCCGGCAGCTAGTTTGTATTATTGGGCATCCATCAATGATCCATGGACTGCCATATGACTTAAGCTGACTGCCACAAGTCTCAAGAGCCCGGCTCTAAGTCACTTCCGGCAGCTAGTTTGGACTATTGGGCATCCATCAAGAATTCTTACACTGCCATAAGACTTAAGATGACTGCTACAAGTCTCAAGAGCCAGGCACTAAGTCACTTCCGGCAGCTAATTTGGAGTCTTGAGCATCCATCAATGATCCTTAGACTGTCATATGACTTAAGATGACTGCCACAAGTCTCAAGAGCCCGGCTCTAAGTCACTTCCGGCAGCTAGTTTGGACTATTGGGCATCCATCAGGAATTCTTACACTGCCATAAGATTTAAGATGACTGCTACAAGTCTCAAGAGCCCGGCTCTACGTCACTTCCGGCAGCTAGTTTGTACTATTGGGCATCCATCAATGATCCATGGACTGCCATATGACTTAAGCTGACTGCCACAAGTCTCAAGATCCCGGCTTTAAGTCACTTCCGGCAGCTAGTTTGGACTATTGGCCATCCATCAAGGACCCTAAGGCTGCTATATGTCTAAAAATGACTGCTACAAGTCTCAAGAGCCCGGTTCTAAGTCACTTCCGGCAGCTAGATTGGACTATTGGGCATTCATCAAGGACCCTTAGACTGTCATATGACTTAAGATGACTGCTACAAATCTTAAGATCCCGGCTTAAAGTCACTTCCGGCAGCTAGGTTGGACTATTGGGCATCCATCAAGGACCCTAAGGCTGCTATATGTCTAAAAATGCCTGCTACAAGTCTCAAGAGCCCGGTTCTAAGTCACTTCCGGCAGCTAGTTTGGATTTTTGGGCATCCATCAAGGACCCTTGGATTGCCATATGACTTAAGATGACTGCTACAAGTCTCAAGAGCCCGGCTCTAAGTCACTTCCGGCAGCTAGTTTGGACTATTGGGCATCCATCAAAGACTCTAACGCTGCTATATGACTAAAAATGACTGCTACAAGTCTCAAGATCCCGGCTCTAAATCACTTCCGGCAGCTATTTTGGACTATTGGGTATCTATGACGGACCCTTAGACTGTCATATGACTTAAGATGACTGCTACAAGTCTCAAGAGCCCGGCTCTAAGTCACTTCCGGCAGCTAGTTTGGACTATTGGGCATCCATCAAGAACTCTAACGCTGCTATATGACTTAAAATGACTGCTACAAGTCTCAAGAGCCCGGCTCTAAATCACTTCCGGCAGCTATTTTGGACTATTGGGCATTCATCAAGGACCCTTAGACTGTCATATGACTTAAGATGACTGCTACAAATCTTAAGATCCCGGCTCTAAGTCACTTCCGGCAGCTAGGTTGGACTATTGGGCATCCATCAAGGACCCTAAGGCTGCTATATGTCTAAAAATTACTGCTACAAGTCTCAAGAGCCCGGCTCTAAGTCACTTCCGGCAGCTAGTTTGGACTATTGGGCATCCATCAAGAACTCTAACGCTGCTATATGACTTAAAATGCCTGCTACAAGTCTCAAGAGCCCGGTTCTAAGTCACTTCCGGCAGCTAGTTTGGACTTTTGGGCATTCATCAAGGACCCTTAGACTGTCATATGACTTAAGATGACTGCTACAAATCTTAAGATCCCGGCTCTAAGTCACTTCCGGCAGCTAGGTTGGACTATTGGGCATCCATCAAGGACCCTAAGGCTGCTATATGTCTAAAAATGACTGCTACAAGTCTCAAGATCCCGGCTCTAAATCACTTCCGGCAGCTATTTTGGACTATTGGGTATCTATGACGGACCCTAAGGCTGCCATATGACTTAAGATGACTGCTACAAATATTAAGATCCCGGCTTTAAGTCACTTCCGGCAGCTAGTTTGGACTATTGGCCATCCATCAAGGACCCTAAGGCTGCTATATGTCTAAAAATGACTGCTACAAGTCTCAAGAGCCCGGTTCTAGGTCACTTCCGGCAGCTAGTTTGGACTATTGGGCATTCATCAAGGACCCTTAGACTGTCATATGACTTAAGATGACTGCTACAAATCTTAAGATCCCGGCTTAAAGTCACTTCCGGCAGCTAGGTTGGACTATTGGGTATCCATCAAGGACCCTTGGATTGCCATATGACTTAAGATGACTGCTACAGGTCTCGAGAGCCCGTTTTAAGTCACTTCCGGCAGCTATCAATGATCCTTGGTTCCTTGGACTATTTGGCATCCATCAAGGACCCTAAGGCTGCCATATGACTTAAGATGACTGCTACAAATCTTAAGATCCCGGCTTTAAGTCACTTCCGGCAGCTAGTTTGGACTATTGGCCATCCATCAAGGACCCTAAGGCTGCTATATGTCTAAAAATGACTGCTACAAGTCTCAAGAGCCCGGTTCTAGGTCACTTCCGGCAGCTAGTTTGGACTATTGCGCATCCATCAATGATCCTTGGACTGCCATATGACTTAAGATGACTGCCACAAGTCTCAAGAGCCCGGCTCTTAGTCACTTCCGGCAGCTAGTTTGGACTATTGGGCATCCATCAAAGACTCTAACGCTGCTATATGACTAAAAATGACTGCTACAAATCTTAAGATCCCGGCTTTAAGCCACTTCCGGCAGCTAGTTTGGGCTATTGGGCATCCATCAAGGACCCTTAGACTACCATATGATTTAAGATAGCTGCTACAAATCTACAGATCCCGGCTTTAAGTCACTTCCGGCAGCTATTTTGGACTATTGGGTATCTATGACGGACCCTTAGACTGTCATATGACTTAAGATGACTGCTACAAGTCTCAAGAGCCCGGCTCTAAGTCACTTCCGGCAGCTAGTTTGGACTATTGGGCATACATCAAGGACCCTAAGGCTGCCATATGACTTAAAATGACTGCTACAAATCTACAGATCCCGGCTTTAAGTCACTTCCGGCAGCTAGTTTGGACTATTACGATCCATCATGGACCCTTAGACTGCCATATGACTTAAGATGACTGCTACAAGTCTCAAGATCCCGGCTCTAAATCACTTCCGGCAGCTATTTTGGACTATTGGGTATCTATGACGGACCCTTAGACTGTCATATGACTTAAGATGACTGCTACAAGTCTCAAGAGCCCGGCTCTAAGTCACTTCCAGCAGCTAGTTTGGACTATTGGGCATCCATCAAGGACCCTTGGATTGCCATATGACTTAAGATGACTGCTACAAGTCTCAAGAGCCCGGCTCTAAGTCACTTCCGGCAGCTAGTTTGGACTATTGGGCATCCATCAAAGACTCTAACGCTGCTATATGACTAAAAATGACTGCTACAAATCTTAAGATCCCGGCTTTAAGCCACTTCCGGCAGCTAGTTTGGGCTATTGGGCATCCATCAAGGACCCTTAGACTACCATATGATTTAAGATAGCTGCTACAAATCTACAGATCCCGGCTTTAAGTCACTTCCGGCAACTATTTTGGACTATTGGGTATCTATGACGGACCCTTAGACTGTCATATGACTTAAGATGACTGCTACAAGTCTTAAGAGCCCGGCTCTAAGTCACTTCCGGCAGCTAGTTTGGACTATTGGGCATCCATCAAGAACTCTAACGCTGCTATATGACTTAAAATGACTGCTACAAGTCTCAAGAGCCCGGCTCTAAATCACTTCCGGCAGCTATTTTGGACTATTGGGCATTTATCAAGGACCCTTAGACTGTCATATGACTTAAGATGACTGCTACAAATCTTAAGATCCCGGCTCTAAGTCACTTCCGGCAGCTAGGTTGGACTATTGGGCATCCATCAAGGACCCTAAGCCTGCTATATGTCTAAAAATGACTGCTACAAGTCTCAAGAGCCCGGCTCTAAGTCACTTCCGGCAGCTATCAATGATCCTTGGATCCTTGGACTATTGGGCATCCATCAAGGACCCTAAGGCTGCCATATGACTTAAGATGACTGCTACAAATCTTAAGATCCCGGCTTTAAGTCACTTCCGGCAGCTAGTTTGGACTATTGGCCATCCATCAAGGACCCTAAGGCTGCTATATGTCTAAAAATGACTGCTACAAGTCTCAAGAGCCCGGTTCTAGGTCACTTCCGGCAGCTATCAATGATCCTTGGATCCTTGGACTATTGGGCATCCATCAAGGACCCTAAGGCTGCCATATGACTTAAGATGACTGCTACAAATCTTAAGATCCCGGCTTAAAGTCACTTCCGGCAGCTAGGTTGGACTATTGGGTATCCATCAAGGACCCTTGGATTGCCATATGACTTAAGATGACTGCTACAGGTCTCGAGAGCCCGTTTCTAAGTCACTTCCGGCAGCTATCAATGATCCTTGGTTCCTTGGACTATTTGGCATCCATCAAGGACCCTAAGGCTGCCATATGACTTAAGATGACTGCTACAAATCTTAAGATCCCGGCTTTAAGTCACTTCGGCAGCTAGTTTGGACTCTTGGCCATCCATCAAGGACCCTAAGGCTGCTATATGTCTAAAAATGACTGCTACAAGTCTCAAGAGCCCGGTTCTAAGTCACTTCCGGCAGCTATCAATGATCCTTGGATCCTTGGACTATTGGGCATCCATCAAGGACCCTAAGGCTGCCATATGACTTAAGATGACTGCTACAAATCTTAAGATCCCGTCTTTAAGTCACTTCCGGCAGCTAGTTTGGACTATTGGGCATCCATCAAGGACCCTAAGGCTGCTATATGTCTAAAAATGACTGCTACAAGTCTCAAGAGCCCGGTTCTAAGTCACTTCCGGCAGCTGGTTTGGACTATTGGGCATCCATCAAGGACCCTTGGATTGCCATATGACTTAAGATGACTGCTACAAGTCTCAAGAGCCCGGCTCTAAGTCACTTCCGGCAGCTAGTTTGGACTATTGGGCATCCATCAAGGACATTTAGACTGCCATATGACTTAAGATGACTGCTACAAGTGTCAAGAGCCCGGCTTTAAGTCACTTCCGGCAGCTAGTTTGGACTATCGGGCATCCATCAAGGACCCTTAGACTGCCATATGACTTAAGATGACTACTAAAAGTCTCAAGAGCCCGGCTCTAAGTCACTTCCGGCAGCTAGGTTGGACTATTGGGCATCCATCAAGGACCCTAAGGCTGCTGTATGTCTAAAAATGACTGCTACAAGTCTCAAGAGCCCGGTTCTAAGTCACTTCCGGCAGCTAGTTTGGACTATCAAGGACCCTTAGACTACCATATGACTTAAGATGACTGCAACAAGTCTCAAGAGCCCGGCTCTAAGTCACTTCCGGCAGCTAGTTTGGACTATTGGGCATCCATCAAGAACTCTAACGCTGCTATATGACTTAAAATGACTGCTACAAGTCTCAAGAGCCCAGCTCTAAGTCACTTCCGGCAGCTAGTTTGGACTATTGCGCATCCATCAATGATCCTTGGACTGCCATATGACTTAAGATGACTGCCACAAGTCTCAAGAGCCCGGCTCTAAGTCACTTCCGGCAGCTAATTTGGACTATTGGGCATCCATCAAGGACCCTTAGACTACCATATGATTTAAGATAGCTGCTACAAGTCTCAAGAGCCCGGCTCTAAGGCACTTCCGACAGCTAGTTTGGACTATTGGGCATACATCAAGGACCCTAAGGCTGCCATATGACTTAAAATGACTGCTACAAATCTACAGGTCCCGGCTTTAAGTCACTTCCGGCAGCTAGTTTGGACTATTACGATCCATCATGGACCCTTAGACTGCCATATGACTTAAGATGACTGCTACAAGTCTCAAGATCCCGGCTCTAAATCACTTCCGGCAGCTATTTTGGACTATTGGTTATCTATGACGGACCCTTAGACTGTCATATGACTTAAGATGACTGCTACAAATCTTAAGATCCCGGCTCTAAGTCACTTCCGGCAGCTAGGTTGGACTATTGGGCATCCATCAAGGACCCTAAGGCTGCTATATGTCTAAAAATGACTGCTACAAGTCTCAAGAGCCCGGTTCTAAGTCACTTCCGGCAGCTAGTTTGGACTATCAAGGACCCTTAGACTGCCATATGACTTAAGATGACTGCTACAAGTCTCAAGAGCCCGGCTCTAAGTCACTTCCGGCAGCTAGTTTGGACTATTGGGCATCCATCAAGAACTCTAACGCTGCTATATGACTTAAAATGACTGCTACAAGTCTCAAGAGCCCGGTTCTAAGTCACTTCCGGCAGCTAGTTTGGACTATTGTGAATTCATCAAGGACCCTTAGACTGTCATATGACTTAAGATGACTGCTACAAATCTTAAGATCCCGGCTCTAAGTCACTTCCGGCAGCTAGGTTGGACTATTGGGCATCCATCAAGGACCCTAAGGCTGCTATATGTCTAAAAATGACTGCTACAAGTCTCAAGAGCCCGGTTCTAAGTCACTTCCGGCAGCTAGTTTGGACTATCAAGGACCCTTAGACTGTCATATGACTTAAGATGACTGCTACAAATCTTAAGATTCCGGCTCTAAGTCACTTCCGGCAGCTAGGTTGGACTATTGGGCATCCATCAAGGACCCTAAGGCTGCTATATGTCTAAAAATGACTGCTACAAGTCTCAAGAGCCCGGTTCTAAGTCACTTCCGGCAGCTAGTTTGGACTATCAAGGACCATTAGACTGCCATATGACTTAAGATGACTGCTACAAATCTCAAGATCCCGGCTCTAAATCACTTCCGGCAGCTAGTTTGGACTATTGGGCATCCATCAAGGACCCTAAGGCTGCTATATGTCTAAAAATGACTGCTACAAGTCTCAAGAGCCCGGTTCTAAGTCACTTCCGGCAGCTAGTTTGGACTATTGTGCATTCATCAAGGACCCTTAGACTGTCATATGACTTAAGATGACTGCTACAAATCTTAAGATCCCGGCTCTAAGTCACTTCCGGCAGCTAGGTTGGACTATTGGGCATCCATCAAGGACCCTAAGGCTGCTATATGTCTAAAAATGACTGCTACAAGTCTCAAGAGCCCGGTTCTAAGTCATTTCCGGCAGCTATCAATGATCCTTGGATCCTTGGACTATTGGGCATCCATCAAGGAGCCTTAGACTGTCATATGACTTAAGATGACTGCTACAAGTCTCAAGAGCCCGGCTCTAAGTCACGTCCAGCAGCTAGTTTGGACTATCGGGCATCCATCAAGGACCCTTAGACTGCCATATGACTTAAGATGACTGCTACAAGTCTCAAGAGTCCAGCTCTAAGTCACTTTCGGCAGCTAGTTTGGACAATTGGGCATTCATCAAGGACCCTTAGACTGCCATTTGACTTAAGATGACTGCTACAAATCTCAAGAGCCCGGTTCTAAGTCACTTCCGGCAGTTTGGACTATCGGGCATCCATCAAGGACCCTTAGACTGCCATATGACTTAAGATGACTGCTACAAGTCTCAAGAGCCCGGCTCTAAGTCACTTCCGGCAGCTAGTTTGGACTATTGGGCATCCATCAAAGACTCTAACGCTGCTATATGACTAAAAATGACTGCTACAAATCTTAAGATCCCGGCTTTAAGTCACTTCCGGCAGCTAGTTTGGACTATTGGCCATCCATCAAGGACCCTAAGGCTGCTATATGTCTAAAAATGACTGCTACAAGTCTCAAGAGCCCGGTTCTAAGTCACTTCCGGCAGCTAGTTTGGACTATCAAGGACCCTTAGACTGCCATATGACTTAAGATGACTGCTACAAGTCTCAAGAGCCCGGCTCTAAGTCACTTCCGGCAGCTAGTTTGGACTATTGGGCATCCATCAAGAACTCTAACGCTGCTATATGACTTAAAATGACTGCTACAAGTCTCAAGAGCCCAGCTCTAAGTCACTTCCGGCAGCTAGTTTCGACTATTGGGCATCCATCAAAGACTCTAACGCTGCCATATGACTTAAGATGACTGCTACAAGTCTCAAGAGCCCGGCTCTAAGTCACTTCCGGCAGCTAGTTTGGACTATTGGGCATACATCAAGGACCCTAAGGCTGCCATATGACTTAAAATGACTGCTACAAATCTACAGATCCCGGCTTTAAGTCACTTCCGGCAGCTAGTTTGGACTATTACGATCCATCATGGACCCTTAGACTGCCATATGACTTAAGATGACTGCTACAAGTCTCAAGAGCCCGGCTCTAAGTCACTTCCGGCAGCTAGTTTGGACTATTGGGCATACATCAAGGACCCTAAGGCTGCCATATGACTTAAAATGACTGCTACAAATCTTAAGATCCCGGCTTAAAGTCACTTCCGGCAGCTAGGTTGGACTATTGGGTATCCATCAAGGACCCTTGGATTGCCATATGACTTAAGATGACTGCTACAGGTCTCGAGAGCCCGTTTTAAGTCACTTCCGGCAGCTATCAATGATCCTTGGTTCCTTGGACTATTTGGCATCCATCAAGGACCCTAAGGCTGCCATATGACTTAAGATGACTGCTACAAATCTTAAGATCCCGGCTTTAAGTCACTTTCGGCAGCTAGTTTGGACTATTGGCCATCCATCAAGGACCCTAAGGCTGCTATATGTCTAAAAATGACTGCCACAAGTCTCAAGAGCCCGGTTCTAGGTCACTTCCGGCAGCTAGTTTGGACTATTGCGCATCCATCAATGATCCTTGGACTGCCATATGACTTAAGATGACTGCCACAAGTCTCAAGAGCCCGGCTCTTAGTCACTTCCGGCAGCTAGTTTGGACTATTGGGCATCCATCAAAGACTCTAACGCTGCTATATGACTAAAAATGACTGCTACAAATCTTAAGATCCCGGCTTTAAGCCACTTCCGGCAGCTAGTTTGGGCTATTGGGCATCCATCAAGGACCCTTAGACTACCATATGATTTAAGATAGCTGCTACAAATCTACAGATCCCGGCTTTAAGTCACTTCCGGCAGCTATTTTGGACTATTGGGTATCTATGACGGACCCTTAGACTGTCATATGACTTAAGATGACTGCTACAAGTCTCAAGAGCCCGGCTCTAAGTCACTTCCGGCAGCTAGTTTGGACTATTGGGCATACATCAAGGACCCTAAGGCTGCCATATGACTTAAAATGACTGCTACAAATCTACAGATCCCGGCTTTAAGTCACTTCCGGCAGCTAGTTTGGACTATTACGATCCATCATGGACCCTTAGACTGCCATATGACTTAAGATGACTGCTACAAGTCTCAAGATCCCGGCTCTAAATCACTTCCGGCAGCTATTTTGGACTATTGGGTATCTATGACGGACCCTTAGACTGTCATATGACTTAAGATGACTGCTACAAGTCTCAAGAGCCCGGCTCTAAGTCACTTCCAGCAGCTAGTTTGGACTATTGGGCATCCATCAAGGACCCTTGGATTGCCATATGACTTAAGATGACTGCTACAAGTCTCAAGAGCCCGGCTCTAAGTCACTTCCGGCAGCTAGTTTGGACTATTGGGCATCCATCAAAGACTCTAACGCTGCTATATGACTAAAAATGACTGCTACAAATCTTAAGATCCCGGCTTTAAGCCACTTCCGGCAGCTAGTTTGGGCTATTGGGCATCCATCAAGGACCCTTAGACTACCATATGATTTAAGATAGCTGCTACAAATCTACAGATCCCGGCTTTAAGTCACTTCCGGCAACTATTTTGGACTATTGGGTATCTATGACGGACCCTTAGACTGTCATATGACTTAAGATGACTGCTACAAGTCTTAAGAGCCCGGCTCTAAGTCAACTCCGGCAGCTAGTTTGGACTATTGGGCATCCATCAAGAACTCTAACGCTGCTATATGACTTAAAATGACTGCTACAAGTCTCAAGAGCCCGGCTCTAAATCACTTCCGGCAGCTATTTTGGACTATTGGGCATTTATCAAGGACCCTTAGACTGTCATATGACTTAAGATGACTGCTACAAATCTTAAGATCCCGGCTCTAAGTCACTTCCGGCAGCTAGGTTGGACTATTGGGCATCCATCAAGGACCCTAAGCCTGCTATATGTCTAAAAATGACTGCTACAAGTCTCAAGAGCCCGGCTCTAAGTCACTTCCGGCAGCTATCAATGATCCTTGGATCCTTGGACTATTGGGCATCCATCAAGGACCCTAAGGCTGCCATATGACTTAAGATGACTGCTACAAATCTTAAGATCCCGGCTTTAAGTCACTTCCGGCAGCTAGTTTGGACTATTGGCCATCCATCAAGGACCCTAAGGCTGCTATATGTCTAAAAATGACTGCTACAAGTCTCAAGAGCCCGGTTCTAGGTCACTTCCGGCAGCTATCAATGATCCTTGGATCCTTGGACTATTGGGCATCCATCAAGGACCCTAAGGCTGCCATATGACTTAAGATGACTGCTACAAATCTTAAGATCCCGGCTTAAAGTCACTTCCGGCAGCTAGGTTGGACTATTGGGTATCCATCAAGGACCCTTGGATTGCCATATGACTTAAGATGACTGCTACAGGTCTCGAGAGCCCGTTTCTAAGTCACTTCCGGCAGCTATCAATGATCCTTGGTTCCTTGGACTATTTGGCATCCATCAAGGACCCTAAGGCTGCCATATGACTTAAGATGACTGCTACAAATCTTAAGATCCCGGCTTTAAGTCACTTCGGCAGCTAGTTTGGACTCTTGGCCATCCATCAAGGACCCTAAGGCTGCTATATGTCTAAAAATGACTGCTACAAGTCTCAAGAGCCCGGTTCTAAGTCACTTCCGGCAGCTATCAATGATCCTTGGATCCTTGGACTATTGGGCATCCATCAAGGACCCTAAGGCTGCCATATGACTTAAGATGACTGCTACAAATCTTAAGATCCCGGCTTTAAGTCACTTCCGGCAGCTAGTTTGGACTATTGGGCATCCATCAAGGACCCTAAGGCTGCTATATGTCTAAAAATGACTGCTACAAGTCTCAAGAGCCCGGTTCTAAGTCACTTCCGGCAGCTGGTTTGGACTATTGGGCATCCATCAAGGACCCTTGGATTGCCATATGACTTAAGATGACTGCTACAAGTCTCAAGAGCCCGGCTCTAAGTCACTTCCGGCAGCTAGTTTGGACTATTGGGCATCCATCAAGGACATTTAGACTGCCATATGACTTAAGATGACTGCTACAAGTGTCAAGAGCCCGGCTTTAAGTCACTTCCGGCAGCTAGTTTGGACTATCGGGCATCCATCAAGGACCCTTAGACTGCCATATGACTTAAGATGACTACTAAAAGTCTCAAGAGCCCGGCTCTAAGTCACTTCCGGCAGCTAGGTTGGACTATTGGGCATCCATCAAGGACCCTAAGGCTGCTGTATGTCTAAAAATGACTGCTACAAGTCTCAAGAGCCCGGTTCTAAGTCACTTCCGGCAGCTAGTTTGGACTATCAAGGACCCTTAGACTACCATATGACTTAAGATGACTGCAACAAGTCTCAAGAGCCCGGCTCTAAGTCACTTCCGGCAGCTAGTTTGGACTATTGGGCATCCATCAAGAACTCTAACGCTGCTATATGACTTAAAATGACTGCTACAAGTCTCAAGAGCCCAGCTCTAAGTCACTTCCGGCAGCTAGTTTGGACTATTGCGCATCCATCAATGATCCTTGGACTGCCATATGACTTAAGATGACTGCCACAAGTCTCAAGAGCCCGGCTCTAAGTCACTTCCGGCAGCTAATTTGGACTATTGGGCATCCATCAAGGACCCTTAGACTACCATATGATTTAAGATAGCTGCTACAAGTCTCAAGAGCCCGGCTCTAAGGCACTTCCGACAGCTAGTTTGGACTATTGGGCATACATCAAGGACCCTAAGGCTGCCATATGACTTAAAATGACTGCTACAAATCTACAGGTCCCGGCTTTAAGTCACTTCCGGCAGCTAGTTTGGACTATTACGATCCATCATGGACCCTTAGACTGCCATATGACTTAAGATGACTGCTACAAGTCTCAAGATCCCGGCTCTAAATCACTTCCGGCAGCTATTTTGGACTATTGGTTATCTATGACGGACCCTTAGACTGTCATATGACTTAAGATGACTGCTACAAATCTTAAGATCCCGGCTCTAAGTCACTTCCGGCAGCTAGGTTGGACTATTGGGCATCCATCAAGGACCCTAAGGCTGCTATATGTCTAAAAATGACTGCTACAAGTCTCAAGAGCCCGGTTCTAAGTCACTTCCGGCAGCTAGTTTGGACTATCAAGGACCCTTAGACTGCCATATGACTTAAGATGACTGCTACAAGTCTCAAGAGCCCGGCTCTAAGTCACTTCCGGCAGCTAGTTTGGACTATTGGGCATCCATCAAGAACTCTAACGCTGCTATATGACTTAAAATGACTGCTACAAGTCTCAAGAGCCCGGTTCTAAGTCACTTCCGGCAGCTTGTTTGGACTATTGTGAATTCATCAAGGACCCTTAGACTGTCATATGACTTAAGATGACTGCTACAAATCTTAAGATCCCGGCTCTAAGTCACTTCCGGCAGCTAGGTTGGACTATTGGGCATCCATCAAGGACCCTAAGGCTGCTATATGTCTAAAAATGACTGCTACAAGTCTCAAGAGCCCGGTTCTAAGTCACTTCCGGCAGCTAGTTTGGACTATTGTGCATTCATCAAGGACCCTTAGACTGTCATATGACTTAAGATGACTGCTACAAATCTTAAGATCCCGGCTCTAAGTCACTTCCGGCAGCTAGGTTGGACTATTGGGCATCCATCAAGGACCCTAAGGCTGCTATATGTCTAAAAATGACTGCTACAAGTCTCAAGAGCCCGGTTCTAAGTCACTTCCGGCAGCTAGTTTGGACTATCAAGGACCCTTAGACTGTCATATGACTTAAGATGACTGCTACAAATCTTAAGATCCCGGCTCTAAGTCACTTCCGGCAGCTAGGTTGGACTATTGGGCATCCATCAAGGACCCTAAGGCTGCTATATGTCTAAAAATGACTGCTACAAGTCTCAAGAGCCCGGTTCTAAGTCACTTCCGGCAGCTAGTTTGGACTATCAAGGACCCTTAGACTGCCATATGACTTAAGATGACTGCTACAAATCTCAAGATCCCGGCTCTAAATCACTTCCGGCAGCTAGTTTGGACTATTGGGCATCCATCAAGGACCCTAAGGCTGCTATATGTCTAAAAATGACTGCTACAAGTCTCAAGAGCCCGGTTCTAAGTCACTTCCGGCAGCTAGTTTGGACTATTGTGCATTCATCAAGGACCCTTAGACTGTCATATGACTTAAGATGACTGCTACAAATCTTAAGATCCCGGCTCTAAGTCACTTCCGGCAGCTAGGTTGGACTATTGGGCATCCATCAAGGACCCTAAGGCTGCTATATGTCTAAAAATGACTGCTACAAGTCTCAAGAGCCCGGTTCTAAGTCATTTCCGGCAGCTATCAATGATCCTTGGATCCTTGGACTATTGGGCATCCATCAAGGACCCTTAGACTGTCATATGACTTAAGATGACTGCTACAAGTCTCAAGAGCCCGGCTCTAAGTCACGTCCAGCAGCTAGTTTGGACTATCGGGCATCCATCAAGGACCCTTAGACTGCCATATGACTTAAGATGACTGCTACAAGTCTCAAGAGTCCAGCTCTAAGTCACTTTCGGCAGCTAGTTTGGACAATTGGGCATTCATCAAGGACCCTTAGACTGCCATTTGACTTAAGATGACTGCTACAAATCTCAAGAGCCCGGTTCTAAGTCACTTCCGGCAGTTTGGACTATCGGGCATCCATCAAGGACCCTTAGACTGCCATATGACTTAAGATGACTGCTACAAGTCTCAAGAGCCCGGCTCTAAGTCACTTCCGGCAGCTAGTTTGGACTATTGGGCATCCATCAAAGACTCTAACGCTGCTATATGACTAAAAATGACTGCTACAAATCTTAAGATCCCGGCTTTAAGTCACTTCCGGCAGCTAGTTTGGACTATTGGCCATCCATCAAGGACCCTAAGGCTGCTATATGTCTAAAAATGACTGCTACAAGTCTCAAGAGCCCGGTTCTAAGTCACTTCCGGCAGCTAGTTTGGACTATCAAGGACCCTTAGACTGCCATATGACTTAAGATGACTGCTACAAGTCTCAAGAGCCCGGCTCTAAGTCACTTCCGGCAGCTAGTTTGGACTATTGGGCATCCATCAAGAACTCTAACGCTGCTATATGACTTAAAATGACTGCTACAAGTCTCAAGAGCCCAGCTCTAAGTCACTTCCGGCAGCTAGTTTCGACTATTGGGCATCCATCAAAGACTCTAACGCTGCCATATGACTTAAGATGACTGCTACAAGTCTCAAGAGCCCGGCTCTAAGTCACTTCCGGCAGCTAGTTTGGACTATTGGGCATCCATCAAGAACTCTAACGCTGCTGTATGACTTAAAATGACTGCTACAAGTCTCAAGAGCCCAGCTCTAAGTCACTTCCGGCAGCTAGTTTGGACTATTGCGCATCCATCAATGATCCTTGGACTGCCATATGACTTAAGATGACTGCCACAAGTCTCAAGAGCCCGGCTCTAAGTCACTTCCGGCAGCTAGTTTGGACTATTGGGCATCCATTAAGAACTCTAACGCTGCTATATGACTTAAAATGACTGCTACAAGTCTCAAGAGCCCAGCTCTAAGTCACTTCCGGCAGCTAGTTTGGACTATTGCGCATCCATCAATGATCCTTGGACTGCCATATGACTTAAGATGACTGCCACAAGTCTCAAGAGCCCGGCTCTAAGTCACTTCCGGCAGCTAGTTTGGACTATTGGGCATCGATCAAAGACTCTAACGCTGCTATATGACTAAAAATGACTGCTACAAATCTTAAGATCCCGGCTTTAAGCCACTTCCGGCAGCTAGTTTGGGCTATTGGGCATCCATCAAGGACCCTTAGACTACCATATGATTTAAGATAGCTGCTACAAGTCTCAAGAGCCCGGCTCTAAGTCACTTCCGGCAGCTAGTTTGGACTATTGAGCATTCATGAAGAGTTCTAAGGGTGCCATATGATTAAAGATAGCTGCTACAAATCTCAAGATCTCGGCTCTAAATCACTTCCGGCAGCTAGTTTGGACTATTGGGCATCCATCAAGGACCCTAAGGCTGCTATATGTCTAAAAATGACTGCTACAAGTCTCAAGAGCCCGGCTCTAAGTCACTTCCGGCAGCTAGTTTGGACTATTGCGCATCCATCAAGGATCCTTTGACTGCCATATAGCTTAAGATGACTGCTACAAGTCTTAAGATCCTGGCTCTAAGTCACTTCCGGCAGCTATCAATGATCCTTGGACTGCCATATGACTTAAGATGACTACTACAAGTCTCAAGAGCCCGGCTCTAAGTCACTTCCGGCAGCTATCAATGATCCTTGGACTGCCATATGACTTAAGATGACTACTACAAGTCTCAAGAGGCCGGCTCTAAGTCACTTCCGGCAGCTATCAATGATCTTTGGACTGCCATTTGACTTAAGATGACTGCTACAAATCTTAAGATCCCGGCTCTAAGTCACTTCCGGCAGCTATTTTGGACTATTGGGTATCTATGAAGGACCCTTAGACTGTCATATGACTTAAGATGACTGCTACAAGTCTCAAGAGCCCGGCTCTAAGGCACTTCCAACAGCTAGTTTGGACTATTGGGCATCCATCAAGGACCCTTGGATTGCCATATGACTTAAGATGACTGCTACAAGTCTTAAGAGCCTGGCTTTAAGTCACTTCCGGCAGCTAGTTTGGACTATTGGGCATCCATCAAGGACCTTTAGACTGTCATATGACTTAAGATGACTGCTACAAGTCTCAAGAGCCCGGCTTTAAGTCACTTCCGGCAGTTATTTTGGACTAATGGGCATCCATCAAGGACCTTTAGACTGCCATATAGCTTAAGATGACTGCTACAAGTCTCAAGAGCCCGGCTCTAAGTCACTTCCGGCAGCTAATTTGGACTATTGGGCATCCATCAAGGACCCTTAGACTGCCATATGACTTAAGATGACTGCTACGAATGTCAAGAGCCCGGTTCTAAGTCACTTCCGGCAGCTAGTTTGGACTATTGGGCATCCATCAAGGACCATTAGACTGTCATATGACTTAAGATGACTGCTACAAGTCTCAAGAGCCCGGCTTTAAGTCACTTCCGGCAGTTATTTTGGACTAATGGGCATCCATCAAGGACCTTTAGACTGCCATATAGCTTAAGATGACTGCTACAAGTCTCAAGAGCCCGGCTCTAAGTCACTTCCGGCAGCTAGTTTGGACTATTGGGCATCCATCAAGGACCTTTAGACTGTCATATGACTTAAGATGACTGCTACAAGTCTCAAGAGCCCGGCTTTAAGTCACTTCCGGCAGTTATTTTGGACTAATTTGCATCCATCAAGGACCTTTAGACTGCCATATAGCTTAAGATGACTGCTACAAGTCTCAAGAGCCCGGCTCTAAGTCACTTCCGGCAGCTTGTTTGGACTATTGGGCATTCATCAAGAACCCTAAGGCTGCCATATGACTTAAGATGAATGCTACAAATCCTAAGATCCCGGCTTTAAGTCACTTCCGGCAGTTAGTTTGGACTATTGGGCATCCATCAAGGATCCTTTGACTGCCATATAGCTTAAGATGACTGCTACAAGTCTTAAGATCCCGGTTCTAAGTCACTTCCGGCAGCTAGTTTGGACTATTGGGCATCCATCAAGGACCCTTAGACTGCCATATGACTTAAGATGACTGCTATAAGTCTCAAGAGCCCGGCTTTAAGTCACTTCCGGCAGTTATTTTGGACTAATGGGCATCCATCAAGGACCTTTAGACTGCCATATAGCTTAAGATGACTGCTACAAGTCTCAAGAGCCCGGCTCTAAGTCACTTCCGGCAGCTTGTTTGGACTATTGGGCATTCATCAAGAACCCTAAGGCTGCCATATGACTTAAGATGAATGCTACAAATCCTAAGATCCCGGCTCTAAGTCACTTCCGGCAGCTAGTTTTGACTATTGCGCATCCATCAAGGACCCTTAGATTGCCATAAGACTAAAAATGACTGCTACAAATCTTAAGATCCCGGCTCTAAGTCACTTCCGGCAGCTATTTTGGACTATTTGGCATCCATCAAGGACCCTTAGACTGCCATATGACTTTTGATGAATGCTACAAATCCTAAGATCCCGGCTTTAAGTCACTTCCGGCAGTTAGTTTGGACTAATGGGCATCCATCAAGGACCCTTAGACTGCCATATGACTTAAGATGACTACTACAAGTCTCAAGAGCCCGGCTCTAAGTCACTTCCGGCAGCTAGTTTGGACTATTGGGCATCCATCAAAGACTCTAACGCTGCTATATGACTAAAAATGACTGCTACAAATCTTAAGATCCCGGCTTTAAGCCACTTCCGGCAGCTAGTTTGGGCTATTGGGCATCCATCAAGGATTATTACACTGCCATAAGACTTAAGATGACTGCCACAAGTCTCAAGAGCCCGGCTCTAAGTCACTTCCGGCAGCTAGTTTGGACTATTGGGCATCCATCAAAGACTCTAACGCTGCTATATGACTAAAAATGACTGCTACAAATCTTAAGATCCCGGCTTTAAGCCACTTCCGGCAGCTAGTTTGGGCTATTGGGCATCCATCAAGGACCCTTAGACTACCATATGATTTAAGATAGCTGCTACAAGTCTCAAGAGCCCGGCTCTAAGTCACTTCCGGCAGCTAGTTTGGACTATTGGGCATCCATCAAAGACTCTAACGCTGCTATATGACTAAAAATGACTGCTACAAATCTTAAGATCCCGGCTTTAAGCCACTTCCGGCAGCTAGTTTGTACTATTGGGCATCCATCAATGATCCATGGACTGCCATATGACTTAAGATGACTGCCACAAGTCTCAAGAGCCCGGCTCTAAGTCACTTCCGGCAGCTAGTTTGGACTATTGGGCATCCATCAAAGACTCTAACGCTGCTATATGACTAAAAATGACTGCTACAAATCTTAAGATCCCGGCTTTAAGCCACTTCCGGCAGCTAGTTTGGGCTATTGGGCATCCATCAAGGACCCTTAGACTGCCATATGACTTAAGATGACTACTACAAGTCTCAAGAGCCCGGCTCTAAGTCACTTCCGGCAGCTAGTTTGGACTATTGGGCATCCATCAAAGACTCTAACGCTGCTATATGACTAAAAATGACTGCTACAAATCTTAAGATCCCGGCTTTAAGCCACTTCCGGCAGCTAGTTTGGGCTATTGGGCATCCATCAAGGATTATTACACTGCCATAAGACTTAAGATGACTGCCACAAGTCTCAAGAGCCCGGCTCTAAGTCACTTCCGGCAGCTAGTTTGGACTATTGGGCATCCATCAAAGACTCTAACGCTGCTATATGACTAAAAATGACTGCTACAAATCTTAAGATCCCGGCTTTAAGCCACTTCCGGCAGCTAGTTTGGGCTATTGGGCATCCATCAAGGACCCTTAGACTACCATATGATTTAAGATAGCTGCTACAAGTCTCAAGAGCCCGGCTCTAAGTCACTTCCGGCAGCTAGTTTGGACTATTGGGCATCCATCAAAGACTCTAACGCTGCTATATGACTAAAAATGACTGCTACAAATCTTAAGATCCCGGCTTTAAGTCACTTCCGGCAGCTAGTTTGGACTATTGGGCATCCATCAAGGACTCTTGGATTGCCATGTGACTTAAGATGACTGCTACAAGTCTCAAGAGCTTGGCTCTAAGTCATTTCCGGCAGCTAGTTTGGACTATTGCGTATCCATCAAGGACCCTTAGACTGCCATATGACTTAAGATGACTGCTACAAGTCTCAAGAGCCCGGTTCTAAGTCACTTCCGGCAGCTAGTTTGGACTATCGGGCATCCATCAAGGACTCTTGGATTGCCATGTGACTTAAGATGACTGCTACAAGTCTCAAGAGCTTGGCTCTAAGTCATTTCCGGCAGCTAGTTTGGACTATTGCGTATCCATCAAGGACCCTTAGACTGCCATATGACTTAAGATGACTGCTACAAGTCTCAAGAGCCCGGTTCTAAGTCACTTCCGGCAGCTAGTTTGGACTATCGGGCATCCATCAAGGACCCTTAGACTGCCAAATGACTTAAGATGACTGCTACAAGTCTCAAGAGCCCGGCTCTAAGTCACCTCCGGCAGCTAGTTTGGACTATTGGGCATCCATCAAGGACTCTTGGATTGCCATGTGACTTAAGATGACTGCTACAAGTCTCAAGAGCTTGGCTCTAAGTCATTTCCGGCAGCTAGTTTGGACTATTGCGTATCCATCAAGGACCCTTAGACTGCCATATGACTTAAGATGACTGCTACAAGTCTCAAGAGCCCGGTTCTAAGTCACTTCCGGCAGCTAGTTTGGACTATCGGGCATCCATCAAGGACCCTTAGACTGCCAAATGACTTAAGATGACTGCTACAAGTCTCAAGAGCCCGGCTCTAAGTCACCTCCGGCAGCTAGTTTGGACTATCGGGCATCCATCAAGGACCCTTAGACTGCCATATGACTTAAGATGACTGCTACAAGTCTCAAGAGTCCAGCTCTAAGTCACTTTCGGCAGCTAGTTTGGACTATTGGGCATTCATCAAGGACCCTTAGACTGCCATATGACTTAAGATGACTGCTACAAATCTCAAGAGCCCGGTTCTAAGCCACTTCCGGCAGCTAGTTTGGACTATCGGACATCCATCAAGGACCCTTAGACTGCCATATGACTTAAGATGACTGCTACAAGTCTCAAGAGCCCGGCTCTAAGTCACCTCCGGCAGCTAGTTTGGACTATCGGGCATCCATCAAGGACCCTTAGACTGCCATATGACTTAAGATGACTGCTACAAGTCCCAAGAGTCCAGCTCTAAGTCACTTTCGGCAGCTAGTTTGGACTATTGAGCATTCATGAAGGGTTCTAAGGCTGCCATATGATTTAAGATAGCTGCTACAAATTTCAAGATCCCGGCTCTAAATCACTGCCGGCAGCTAGTTTGGACTATCGGGCATCCATCAAAGACCCTTAGACTGCCATATGACTTAAGATGACTGCTACAAGTCTGAAAAGCCCGGCTTTAAGTCACTTCCAGCAGCTAGTTTGGACTATTGGGCATCCATCAAGGACCCTTAGACTGCCATATGACTTAAGATGACTGCTACAAGTCTTAAGAGCCCGGCTCTAAGTCACGTCCAGCAGCTAGTTTGGACTATTGGGCATCCATCACGGACCCTAAGGCTGCTATATGACTTACGATGACTGCTACAAGTCTCAAGAGCGCGGCTCTAAGTCACTTCCGGCAGCTAGTTTGGACTATTGCGCATCCATCAAGGACCCTTAGACTGTCATATGACTTAAGATGACTGCTACAAGTCTCAAGAGCCCGGCTCTAAGTCACGTCCAGCAGCTAGTTTGGACTATCGGGCATCCATCAAGGACCCTTAGACTGCCATATGACTTAAGATGACTGCTACAAGTCTCAAGAGTCCAGCTCTAAGTCACTTTCGGCAGCTAGTTTGGACTATTGGGCATTCATCAAGGACCCTTAGACTGCCATTTGACTTAAGATGACTGCTACAAATCTCAAGAGCCCGGTTCTAAGTCACTTCCGGCAGTTTGGACTATCGGGCATCCATCAAGGACCCTTAGACTGCCATATGACTTAAGGAGACTGCTACAAGTCTCAAGAGCCCGGCTCTAAGTCACTTCCGGCAGCTAGTTTGGACTATCGGGCATCCATCAAGGACCCTTGGATTGCCATGTGACTTAAGATGACTGCTACAAGTCTCAAAAGCCCGGCTCTAAGTCACTTCCGGCAGCTAGTTTGGACTTTTGGGCATCCATCAAGGACCCTTGGATTGCCATATGACTTAAGATGACTGCTACAAGTCTCAAGAGCCCGGCTCTAAGTCACTTCCGGCAGCTAGTTTGGACTATCAAGGACCCTTAGACTGCCATATGACTTAAGATGACTGCTACAAGTCTCAAGAGCCCGGCTCTAAGTCACTTCCGGCAGCTAGTTTGGACTATTGGGCATCTAACGCTGCTATATGACTTAAAATGACTGCTACAAGTCTCAAGAGCCCAGCTCTAAGTCACTTCCGGCAGCTAGTTTGGACTATTGCGCATCCATGAATGATCCTTGGACTGCCATATGACTTAAGATGACTGCTACAAGTCTCAAGAGCCAGGCTCTAAGTCACTTCCGGCAGCTAGGTTGGACAATTGGGCATTCATCAAGGACCCTTAGACTGCCATATGACTTAAGATGACTGCTACAAATCTCAAGAGCCCGGTTCTAAGTCACTTCCGGCAGTTTGGACTATTGGGCATTCATCAAGGACCCTTAGACTGCCATTTGACTTAAGATGACTGCTACAAATCTCAAGAGCCCGGTTCTAAGTCACTTCCGGCAGTTTGGACTATTGGGCATCCATCAAGTATTCTTACACTGCCATAAGACTTAAGATGACTGCCACAAGTCTCAAGAGCCCGGCTCTAAGTCACTTCCGGCAGCTAGTTTGGACTATTGGGCATCCATCAAGAACCCTTAGACTGCCATATGACTTAAGATGACTGCTACAAGTCTCAAGAGCCCGGCTCTACGTCACTTCCGGCAGCTAGTTTGTACTATTGGGCATCCATCAATGATCCATGGACTGCCATATGACTTAAGATGACTGCCACAAGTCTCAAGAGCCCGGCTCTAAGTCACTTCCGGCAGCTAGTTTGGACTATTGGGCATCCATCAAGAATTCTTACACTGCCATAAGACTTAAGATGACTGCTACAAGTCTCAAGAGCCCGGCTCTACGTCACTTCCGGCAGCTAGTTTGTACTATTGGGCATCCATCAATGATCCATGGACTGCCATATGACTTAAGATGACTGCTACAAGTCTCAAGAGCCTGGCTCTAAGTCACTTCCGGCAGCTAGTTTGGAATATTGGGCATCCATCAAAAACCCTTAGACTGCCATATGACTTAAGATGACTGCTACAAGTCTCAAGAGCCCGGCTCTACGTCACTTCCGGCAGCTAGTTTGGACTATTGGGCATCCATCAAGGATTCTTACACTGCCATAAGACTTAAAATTACTGCTACAAGTCTCAAGAGCCCAGCTGTAAGTCACTTCCGGCAGCTAGTTTGTACTATTGGGCAGCCATCAATGATCCATGGACTGCCATATGACTTAAGATGACTGCCACAAGTCTCAAGAGCCCGGCTCTAAGTCACTTCCGGCAGCTAGTTTGGACTATTGGGCATCCATCAAGGATTCTTACACTGCCATAAGACTTAAAATGACTGCTACAAGTCTCAAGAGCCCAGCTGTAAGTCACTTCCGGCAGCTAGTTTGTACTATTGGGCAGCCATCAATGATCCATGGACTGCCATATGACTTAAGATGACTGCCACAAGTCTCAAGAGCCCGGCTCTAAGTCACTTCCGGCAGCTAGTTTGGACTATTGGGCATCCATCAAGGATTCTTACACTGCCATAAGACTTAAAATGACTCCCACAAGTCTCAAGAGCCCGGCTCTAAGTCACTTCCGGCAGCTAGTTTGGACTATTGGGCATCCATCAAGAATTCTTACACTGCCATAAGACTTAAAATGACTGCTAAAGGTCTCAAGAGCCCAGCTCTAAATCACTTCCGGCAGCTAGTTTGGACTATTGAGCATTCATGAAGGGTTCTAAGGCTGCCATATGATTTAAGATAGCTGCTACAAATCTACAGATCCCGGCTCTATATCACTTCCGGCAGCTAGTTTGGACTATTGGGCATCCATCAAGGACCCTTGGACTGCCATATGACTTAAGATAACTGCTACAAGTCTCAAGAACCCGGCTTTAAGTCACTTCCGGCAGCTAGAGTCCATCAAGGACTCTAACGCTGCTATATGACTAAAAATGACTGCTACAAATCTTAAGATCCCGGCTTTAAGTCACTTCCGGCAGCTAGTTTGGGCTATTGGGCATCCATCAAGGACCCTTAGACTACCATATGATTTAAGATAGCTGCTACATGTCTCAAGAGCCCGGCTCTAAGTCACTTCCGGCAGCTAGTTTGGACTATTGGGCATCCATCAAGGACCCTTGGATTGCCATATGACTTAAGATGACTGCTACAAGTCTCAAGAGCCCGGCTTTAAGTCACTTCCGGCAGCTAGTTTGGACTATTGGGCATCCATCAAGGACCCTTGGATTGCCATATGACTTAAGATGACTGCTACAAGTCTCAAGAGCCGGGCTCTAAGTCACTTCCGGCAGCTAGTTTGGACTATTGGGCATCCATCAAGGACCTTTAGACTGCCATCTGACTTAAGATGACTGCTACAAGTCTAAAGAGCCCGGCTCTAAGTCACTTCCGGCAGCTAGTTTGGACTATTGGGCATTCATCAAGGACCCTTGGATTGCCATATGACTTAAGATGACTGCTACAAGTCTCAAGAGCCCGGCTCTAAGTCACTTCCGGCAGCTAGTTTGGACTATTGGGCATCAATCAAGGACCCTTAGACTACCATATGATTTAAGATAGCTGCTACATGTCTCAAGAGCCCGGTTCTACGTCACTTCCGGCAGCTAGTTTGGACTATCAAGGACCCTTAGACTGCCATATGACTTAAGATGACTGCTACAAGTCTAAAGAGCCCGGCTCTAAGTCACTTCCGGCAGCTAGTTTGGACTATTGGGCATCCATCAAGGACCCTTGGATTGCCATATGACTTAAGATGACTGCTACAAGTCTCAAGAGCCCGGCTCTAAGTCACTTCCGGCAGCTAGTTTGGACTATTGGGCATCCATCAAGGACGTTTAGACTGCCATATGACTTAAGATGACTGCTACAAGTCTAAAGAGCCCGGCTCTAAGTCACTTCCGGCAGCTAGTTTGGACTATTGGGCATCCATCAAGGACCCTTGGATTGCCATATGACTTAAGATGACTGCTACAAGTCTCAAGAGCCCTGCTCTAAGTCACTTCCGGCAGCTAGTTTGGACTATTGGGCATCCATCAAGGACCCTTGGATTGCCATATGACTTAAGATGACTGCTACAAGTCTCAAGAGCCCGGCTCTAAGTCACTTCCGGCAGCTAGTTTGGACTATTGGGCATCCATCAAGGACCTTTAGACTGCCATATGACTTAAGATGACTGCTACAAGTCTAAAGAGCCCGGCTCTAAGTCACTTCCGGCAGCTAGTTTGGACTATTGGGCATCCATCAAGGACCCTTGGATTGCCATATGACTTAAGATGACTGCTACAAGTCTCAAGAGCCCGGCTCTAAGTCACTTCCGGCAGCTGGTTTGGACTATTGGGCATCCATCAAGGACCCTTAGAGTGCCATATGACTTAAGATGACTGCTACAAGTCTCAAGAGCCCGGTTCTAAGTCACTTCCGGCAGCTATCAATGATCCTTGGACTGCCATATGACTTAAGATGACTGCCACAAGTCTCAAGAGCCCGGCTCTAAGTCACTTCCGGCAGCTAGTTTGGACTATTGGGCATCCATCAAGGACCCTTGGATTGCCATATGACTTAAGATGACTGCTACAAGTCTCAAGAGCCCGGCTCTAAGTCACTTCCGGCAGCTAGTTTGGACTATTGGGCATCCATCAAGGACCTTTAGACTGCCATATGACTTAAGATGACTGCTACAAGTCTAAAGAGCCCGGCTCTAAGTCACTTCCGGCAGCTAGTTTGGACTATTGGGCATCCATCAAGGACCCTTGGATTGCCATATGACTTAAGATGACTGCTACAAGTCTCAAGAGCCCGGCTCTAAGTCACTTCCGGCAGCTAGTTTGGACTATTGGGCATCCATCAAGGACCCTTAGAGTGCCATATGACTTAAGATGACTGCTAAAAGTCTCAAGAGCCCGGCTCTAAGTCACTTCCGGCAGCTAGTTTGGACTATTGGGCATCCATCAAGGACCTTTAGACTGCCATATGACTTAAGATGACTGCTACAAGTCTAAAGAGCCCGGCTCTAAGTCACTTCCGGCAGCTAGTTTGGACTATTGGGCATCCATCAAGGACCCTTGGATTGCCATATGACTTAAGATGACTGCTACAAGTCTCAAGAGCCCGGCTCTAAGTCACTTCCGGCAGCTAGTTTGGACTATTGGGCATCCATCAAGGACCCTTAGAGTGCCATATGACTTAAGATCACTACTACAAGTCTCAAGAGCCCGGCTCTAAGTCACTTCCGGCAGCTAGTTTGGACTATTGAGCATTCATGAAGAGTTCTAAGGCTGCCCTATGATTAAAGATAAATGCTACAAATCTCAAGATCCCGGCTCTAAATCACTTCCGGCAGTTAGTTTGGACTATTGGGCATCCATCAAGGACCCTAAGGCTGCTATATGTCTAAAAATGACTGCTACAAGTCTCAAGAGCCCGGTTCTAAGTCACTTCCGGCAGCTATCAATGATCCTTGGACTGCCATATGACTTAAGATGACTGCCACAAGTCTCAAGAGACCGGCTCTAAGTCACTTCCGGCAGCTAGCTTGGACTATTGGGCATCCATCAAGAATTCTTACACTGCCATAAGACTTAAGATGACTGCTACAAGTCTCAAGAGCCCGGCTCTAAGTCACTTCCGGCAGCTAATTTGGAGTCTTGAGCATCCATCAATGATCCTTAGACTGTCATATGACTTAAGATGACTGCTACAAGTCTCAAGAGCCCGGTTCTAAGTCACTTCCGGCAGCTATCAATGATCCTTGGACTGCCATATGACTTAAGATGACTGCTACAAGTCTCAAGAGCCCGGCTCTAAGTCACTTCCGGCAGCTAGTTTGGACTATTGGGCATCCATCAAGGACCCTTGGATTGCCATATGACTTAAGATGACTGCTACAAGTCTCAAGAGCCCGGCTCTAAGTCACTTCCGGCAGCTAGTTTGGACTATTGGGCATCCATCAAGGACGTTTAGACTGCCATATGACTTAAGATGACTGCTACAAGTCTAAAGAGCCCGGCT
This sequence comes from Drosophila sp. 14030-0761.01, assembly GCA_018150735.1. Taxonomy (NCBI): domain Eukaryota; kingdom Metazoa; phylum Arthropoda; class Insecta; order Diptera; family Drosophilidae; genus Drosophila; species Drosophila sp. 14030-0761.01. The sequence goes on along the minus strand of JAECWO010000069.1, from coordinate 155,601 downwards.
CTAAGTCACTTCCGGCAGCTAGTTTGGACTATTGGGCATCCATCAAGGACCCTTGGATTGCCATATGACTTAAGATGACTGCTACAAGTCTCAAGAGCCCTGCTCTAAGTCACTTCCGGCAGCTAGTTTGGACTATTGGGCATCCATCAAGGACCCTTAGAGTGCCATATGACTTAAGATGACTGCTACAAGTCTCAAGAGCCCGGTTCTAAGTCACTTCCGGCAGCTATCAATGATCCTTGGACTGCCATATGACTTAAGATGACTGCCACAAGTCTCAAGAGCCCGGCTCTAAGTCACTTCCGGCAGCTAGTTTGGACTATTGGGCATCCATCAAGGACCCTTGGATTGCCATATGACTTAAGATGACTGCTACAAGTCTCAAGAGCCCGGCTCTAAGTCACTTCCGGCAGCTAGTTTGGACTATTGGGCATCCATCAAGGACCTTTAGACTGCCATATGACTTAAGATGACTGCTACAAGTCTAAAGAGCCCGGCTCTAAGTCACTTCCGGCAGCTAGTTTGGACTATTGGGCATCCATCAAGGACCCTTGGATTGCCATATGACTTAAGATGACTGCTACAAGTCTCAAGAGCCCGGCTCTAAGTCACTTCCGGCAGCTAGTTTGGACTATTGGGCATCCATCAAGGACCCTTAGAGTGCCATATGACTTAAGATGACTGCTACAAGTCTCAAGAGCCCGGTTCTAAGTCACTTCCGGCAGCTAGTCTGGACTATGATCCTTGGACTGCCATATGACTTAAGATGACTGCCACAAGTCTCAAGAGCCCGGCTCTAAGTCACTTCCGGCAGCTAGTTTGGACTATTGGGCATCCATCAAGGACCCTTGGATTGCCATATGACTTAAGATGACTGCTACAAGTCTCAAGAGCCCGGCTCTAAGTCACTTCCGGCAGCTAGTTTGGACTATTGGGCATCCATCAAGGACCTTTAGACTGCCATATGACTTAAGATGACTGCTACAAGTCTAAAGAGCCCGGCTCTAAGTCACTTCCGGCAGCTAGTTTGGACTATTGGGCATCCATCAAGGACCCTTGGATTGCCATATGACTTAAGATGACTGCTACAAGTCTCAAGAGCCCGGCTCTAAGTCACTTCCGGCAGCTAGTTTGGACTATTGGGCATCCATCAAGGACCCTTAGAGTGCCATATGACTTAAGATGACTGCTAAAAGTCTCAAGAGCCCGGCTCTAAGTCACTTCCGGCAGCTAGTTTGGACTATTGGGCATCCATCAAGGACCTTTAGACTGCCATATGACTTAAGATGACTGCTACAAGTCTCAAGAGCCCGGCTCTAAGTCACTTCCGGCAGCTAGTTTGGACTATTGGGCATCCATCAAGGACCCTTGGATTGCCATATGACTTAAGATGACTGCTACAAGTCTCAAGAGCCCGGCTCTAAGTCACTTCCGGCAGCTAGTTTGGACTATTGGGCATCCATCAAGGACGTTTAGACTGCCATATGACTTAAGATGACTGCTACAAGTCTAAAGAGCCCGGCTCTAAGTCACTTCCGGCAGCTAGTTTGGACTATTGGGCATCCATCAAGGACCCTTGGATTGCCATATGACTTAAGATGACTGCTACAAGTCTCAAGAGCCCTGCTCTAAGTCACTTCCGGCAGCTAGTTTGGACTATTGGGCATCCATCAAGGACCCTTAGAGTGCCATATGACTTAAGATGACTGCTACAAGTCTCAAGAGCCCGGTTCTAAGTCACTTCCGGCAGCTATCAATGATCCTTGGACTGCCATATGACTTAAGATGACTGCCACAAGTCTCAAGAGCCCGGCTCTAAGTCACTTCCGGCAGCTAGTTTGGACTATTGGGCATCCATCAAGGACCTTTAGACTGCCATTTGACTTAAGATGACTGCTACAAGTCTAAAGAGCCCGGCTCTAAGTCACTTCCGGCAGCTAGTTTGGACTATTGGGCATCCATCAAGGACCCTTGGATTGCCATATGACTTAAGATGACTGCTACAAGTCTCAAGAGCCCGGCTCTAAGTCACTTCCGGCAGCTAGTTTGGACTATTGGGCATCCATCAAGGACCCTTAGAGTGCCATATGACTTAAGATGACTGCTACAAGTCTCAAGAGCCCGGTTCTAAGTCACTTCCGGCAGCTATCAATGATCCTTGGACTGCCATATGACTTAAGATGACTGCCACAAGTCTCAAGAGCCCGGCTCTAAGTCACTTCCGGCAGCTAGTTTGGACTATTGGGCATCCATCAAGGACCCTTGGATTGCCATATGACTTAAGATGACTGCTACAAGTCTCAAGAGCCCGGCTCTAAGTCACTTCCGGCAGCTAGTTTGGACTATTGGGCATCCATCAAGGACCTTTAGACTGCCATATGACTTAAGATGACTGCTACAAGTCTCAAGAGCCCGGCTCTAAGTCACTTCCGGCAGCTAGTTTGGACTATTGGGCATCCATCAAGAACCCTTGGATTGCCATATGACTTAAGATGACTGCTACAAGTCTCAAGAGCCCGGCTCTAAGTCACTTCCGGCAGCTAGTTTGGACTATTGGGCATCCATCAAGGACCCTTAGAGTGCCATATGACTTAAGATGACTGCTAAAAGTCTCAAGAGCCCGGCTCTAAGTCACTTCCGGCAGCTAGTTTGGACTATTGGGCATCCATCAAGGACCTTTAGACTGCCATATGACTTAAGATGACTGCTACAAGTCTAAAGAGCCCGGCTCTAAGTCACTTCCGGCAGCTAGTTTGGACTATTGGGCATCCATCAAGGACCCTTGGATTGCCATATGACTTAAGATGACTGCTACAAGTCTCAAGAGCCCGGCTCTAAGTCACTTCCGGCAGCTAGTTTGGACGATTGGGCATCCATCAAGGACCCTTAGAGTGCCATATGACTTAAGATGACTACTACAAGTCTCAAGAGCCCGGCTCTAAGTCACTTCCGGCAGCTAGTTTGGACTATTGAGCATTCATGAAGAGTCCTAAGGCTGCCCTATGATTAAAGATAAATGCTACAAATCTCAAGATCCCGGCTCTAAGTCACTTCCGGCAGTTAGTTTGGACTATTGGGCATCCATCAAGGACCCTAAGGCTGCTATATGTCTAAAAATGACTGCTACAAGTCTCAAGAGCCCGGTTCTAAGTCACTTCCGGCAGCTATTTGGACTATTGGGCATCCATCAAGGACCCTAAGGCTGCCATATGACTTAAGATGACTGCTACAAATCTTAAGATCCCGGCTTAAAGTCACTTCCGGCAGCTAGTTTGGACTATTGGGCATCCATCAAGGACCCTAAGGCTGCTATATGTCTAAAATGACTGCTACAAGTCTCAAGAGCCCGGTTCTAAGTCACTTCCGGCAGCTAGTTTGGACTATTGGGCATCCATCAAGGACCCTTGGACTGCCATATGACTTAAGATGACTGCTACAAGTCTCAAGAGCCCGGCTCTAAGTCACTTCCGGCAGCTAGTTTGGACTATTGGGCATCCATCAAGGACTCTAACGCTGCTATATGACTAAAAATGACTGCTACAAGTCTCAAGAGCCCGGCTCTAAGTCACTTCCGGCAGCTAGTTTGGACTATTGGGCATCCATCAAGGACCCTTGGACTGCCATATGACTTAAGATGACTGCTACAAGTCTCAAGAGCCCGGCTCTAAGTCACTTCCGGCAGCTAGTTTGGACTATTGGGCATCCATCAAGGACTCTAACGCTGCTATATGACTAAAAATGACTGCTACAAATCTTAAGATCCCGGCTTTAAGTCACTTCCGGCAGCTAGTTTGGGCTATTGGGCATCCATCAAGGACCCTTAGACTACCATATGATTTAAGATAGCTGCTACAAGTCTCAAGAGCCCGGCTTTAAGTCACTTCCGGCAGCTAGTTTGGACTATTGCGCATCCATCAAGGACCCTTAGACTGCCATATGACTTAAGATGACTGCTACAAGTCTCAAGAGCCCGGCTCTAAGTCACTTCCGGCAGCTAGTTTGGACTATTGGGCATCCATCAAGGACCCTTAGACTGCCATATGACTTAAGATGACTGCTACAAGTCTCAAGAGCCCGGCTCTAAGTCACTTCCGGCAGCTAGTTTGGACTATTGGGCATCCATCAAGGACTCTAACGCTGCTATATGACTAAAAATGACTGCTACAAGTCTCAAGAGCCCGGCTCTAAGTCACTTCCGGCAGCTAGTTTGGACTATTGGGCATTCATCAAGGACCCTTAGACTGTCATATGACTTAAGATGACTGCTACAAATCTTAAGATCCCGGCTCTAAGTCACTTCCGGCAGCTAGGTTGGACTATTGGGCATCCATCAAGGACCCTAAGGCTGCTATATGTCTAAAAATGACTGCTACAAGTCTCAAGAGCCCGGTTCTAAGTCACTTCCGGCAGCTAGTTTGGACTATTGGGCATCCATCAAGGACCCTTGGATTGCCACATGACTTAAGATGACTGCTACAAGTCTCAAGAGCCCGGCTCTAAGTCACTTCCGGCAGCTAGTTTGGACTATCAAGGACCCTTAGACTGCCATATGACTTAAGATGACTGCTACAAGTCTCAAGAGCCCGGCTCTAAGTCACTTCCGGCAGCTAGTTTGGACTATTGGGCATCCATCAAGGACCCTTGGACTGCCATATGACTTAAGATGACTGCTACAAGTCTCAAGAGCCCGGCTCTAAGTCACTTCCGGCAGCTAGTTTGGACTATTGGGCATCCATCAAGGACCCTTAGACTGCCATATGACTTAAGATGACTGCTACAAGTCTCAAGAGCCCAGCTCTAAATCACTTCCGGCAGCTAGTTTGGACTATTGAGCATTCATGAAGGGTTCTAAGGCTGCCATATGATTTAAGATAGCTGCTACAAATCTCAAGATCCCGGCTCTATATCACTTCCGGCAGCTAGTTTGGACTATTGGGCATCCATCAAGGACCCTTGGACTGCCATATGACTTAAGATGACTGCTACAAGTCTCAAGAGCCCGGCTCTAAGTCACTTCCGGCAGCTAGTTTGGACTATTGGGCATCCATCAAGGACTCTAACGCTGCTATATGACTAAAAATGACTGCTACAAATCTTAAGATCCCGGCTTTAAGTCACTTCCGGCAGCTAGTTTGGGCTATTGGGCATCCATCAAGGACCCTTAGACTACCATATGATTTAAGATAGCTGCTACATGTCTCAAGAGCCCGGTTCTAAGTCACTTCCGGCAGCTAGTTTGGACTATTGGGTATCCATCAAGGACCCTTGGACTGCCATATGACTTAAGATGACTGCTACAAGTCTCAAGAGCCCGGCTCTAAGTCACTTCCGGCAGCTAGTTTGGACTATTGGGCATCCATCAAGGACCCTTAGAGTGCCATATGACTTAAGATGACTGCTACAAGTCTCAAGAGCCCGGTTCTAAGTCACTTCCGGCAGCTATCAATGATCCTTGGACTGCCATATGACTTAAGATGACTGCTACAAGTCTCAAGAGCCCGGCTCTAAGTCACTTCCGGCAGCTAGTTTGGACTATTGGGCATCCATCAAGGACCCTTGGATTGCCATATGACTTAAGATGACTGCTACAAGTCTCAAGAGCCCGGCTCTAAGTCACTTCCGGCAGCTAGTTTGGACTATTGGGCATCCATCAAGGACCCTTAGACTGCCATATGACTTAAGATGACTGCTACAAGTCTAAAGAGCCCGGCTCTAAGTCACTTCCGGCAGCTAGTTTGGACTATTGGGCATCCATCAAGGACCCTTGGATTGCCATATGACTTAAGATGACTGCTACAAGTCTCAAAGAGCCCGGCTCTAAGTCACTTCCGGCAGCTAGTTTGGACTATTGGGCATCCATCAAGGACCCTTAGACTGCCATATGACTTAAGATGACTGCTACAAGTCTCAAGAGCCCGGCTCTAAGTCACTTCCGGCAGCTAGTTTGGACTATTGGGCATCCATCAAGGACCCTTAGAGTGCCATATGACTTAAGATGACTGCTACAAGTCTCAAGAGCCCGGTTCTAAGTCACTTCCGGCAGCTATCAATGATCCTTGGACTGCCATATGACTTAAGATGACTGCTACAAGTCTCAAGAGCCCGGCTCTAAGTCACTTCCGGCAGCTAGTTTGGACTATTGGGCATCCATCAAGGACCTTTAGACTGCCATATGACTTAAGATGACTGCTACAAGTCTCAAGAGCCCGGCTCTAAGTCACTTCCGGCAGCTAGTTTGGACTATTGGGCATCCATCAAGGACCCTTGGATTGCCATATGACTTAAGATGACTGCTACAAGTCTCAAGAGCCCGGCTCTAAGTCACTTCCGGCAGCTAGTTTGGACTATTGGGCATCCATCAAGGACCCTTAGAGTGCCATATGACTTAAGATGACTGCTACAAGTCTCAAGAGCCCGGTTCTAAGTCACTTCCGGCAGCTATCAATGACCCTTGGACTGCCATATGACTTAAGATGACTGCTACAAGTCTCAAGAGCCCGGCTCTAAGTCACTTCCGGCAGCTAGTTTGGACTATTGGGCATCCATCAAGGACCCTTGGATTGCCATATGACTTAAGATGACTGCTACAAGTCTCAAGAGCCCGGCTCTAAGTCACTTCCGGCAGCTAGTTTGGACTATTGGGCATCCATCAAGGACCCTTAGAGTGCCATATGACTTAAGATGACTGCTACAAGTCTCAAGAGCCCGGTTCTAAGTCACTTCCGGCAGCTAATCAATGATCCTTGGACTGCCATATGACTTAAGATGACTGCTACAAGTCTCAAGAGCCCGGCTCTAAGTCACTTCCGGCAGCTAGTTTGGACTATTGGGCATCCATCAAGGACCCTTGGACTGCCATATGACTTAAGATGACTGCTACAAGTCTCAAGAGCCCGGCTCTAAGTCACTTCCGGCAGCTAGTTTGGACTATTGGGCATCCATCAAGGACCTTTAGACTGCCATATGACTTAAGATGACTGCTACAAGTCTAAAGAGCCCGGCTCTAAGTCACTTCCGGCAGCTAGTTTGGACTATTGGGCATCCATCAAGGACCCTTGGATTGCCATATGACTTAAGATGACTGCTACAAGTCTAAAGAGCCCGGCTCTAAGTCACTTCCGGCAGCTAGTTTGGACTATTGGGCATCCATCAAGGACCTTTAGACTGCCATATGACTTAAGATGACTGCTACAAGTCTCAAGAGCCCGGCTCTAAGTCACTTCCGGCAGCTAGTTTGGACTATTGGGCATCCATCAAGGACCCTTAGAGTGCCATATGACTTAAGATGACTGCTACAAGTCTCAAGAGCCCGGTTCTAAGTCACTTCCGGCAGCTATTTGATATGGGATCATCAATGATCCTTGGACTGCCATATGACTTAAGATGACTGCTACAAGTCTCAAGAGCCCGGCTCTAAGTCACTTCCGGCAGCTAGTTTGGACTATTGGGCATCCATCAAGGACCTTTAGACTGCCATTTGACTTAAGATGACTGCTACAAGTCTCAAGAGCCCGGCTCTAAGTCACTTCCGGCAGCTAGTTTGGACTATTGGGCATCCATCAAGGACCCTTGGACTGCCATATGACTTAAGATGACTGCTACAAGTCTCAAGAGCCCGGCTCTAAGTCACTTCCGGCAGCTAGTTTGGACTATTGGGCATCCATCAAGGACCCTTAGAGTGCCATATGACTTAAGATGACTGCTACAAGTCTCAAGAGCCCGGCTCTAAGTCACTTCCGGCAGCTAGTTTGGACAATTGGATCCTTGGACTGCCATATGACTTAAGATGACTGCCACAAGTCTCAAGAGCCCGGCTCTAAGTCACTTCCGGCAGCTAGTTTGGACTATTGGGCATCCATCAAGGACCCTTGGATTGCCATATGACTTAAGATGACTGCTACAAGTCTCAAGAGCCCGGCTCTAAGTCACTTCCGGCAGCTAGTTTGGACTATTGGGCATCCATCAAGGACCTTTAGACTGCCATATGACTTAAGATGACTGCTACAAGTCTCAAGAGCCCGGCTCTAAGTCACTTCCGGCAGCTAGTTTGGACTATTGGGCATCCATCAAGGACCCTTGGATTGCCATATGACTTAAGATGACTGCTACAAGTCTCAAGAGCCCGGCTCTAAGTCACTTCCGGCAGCTAGTTTGGACTATTGGGCATCCATCAAGGACCCTTAGAGTGCCATATGACTTAAGATGACTGCTACAAGTCTCAAGAGCCCGGCTCTAAGTCACTTCCGGCAGCTAGTTTGGACTATTGGGCATCCATCAAGGACCTTTAGACTGCCATATGACTTAAGATGACTGCTACAAGTCTAAAGAGCCCGGCTCTAAGTCACTTCCGGCAGCTAGTTTGGACTATTGGGCATCCATCAAGGACCCTTGGACTGCCATATGACTTAAGATGACTGCTACAAGTCTCAAGAGCCCGGCTCTTAGTCACTTCCGGCAGCTAGTTTGGACTATTGGGCATCCATCAAGGACCCTTAGAGTGCCATATGACTTAAGATGACTGCTACAAGTCTCAAGAGCCCGGCTCTAAGTCACTTCCGGCAGCTAGTTTGGACTATTGGGCATTCATGAAGAGTTCTAAGGCTGCCCTATGATTAAAGATAACTGCTACAAATCTCAAGATCCCGGCTCTAAATCACTTCCGGCAGCTAGTTTGGACTATTGGGCATCCATCAAGGACCCTAAGGCTGCTATATGTCTAAAAATGACTGCTACAAGTCTCAAGAGCCCGGTTCTAAGTCACTTCCGGCAGCTAGTTTGGACTATTGGGCATCCATCAAGGACCCTAAGGCTGCCATATGACTTAAAATGACTGCTACAAATCTTAAGATCCCGGCTTTAAGTCACTTCCGGCAGCTAGTTTGGACTATTGGGCATCCATCAAGGACCCTAAGGCTGCTATATGACTAAAAATGACTGCTACAAGTCTCAAGAGCCCGGTTCTAAGTCACTTCCGGCAGCTAGTTTGGACTATTGGGCATCCATCAAGGACCCTTGGACTGCCATATGACTTAAGATGACTGCTACAAGTCTCAAGAGCCCGGCTCTAAGTCACTTCCGGCAGCTAGTTTGGACTATTGGGCATCCATCAAGGACCCTAAGGCTGCTATATGACTTAAAATGACTGCTACAAGTCTCAAGAGCCCGGCTCTAAGTCACTTCCGGCAGCTAGTTTGGACTATTGGGCATCCATCAAGGACCCTTGGACTGCCATATGACTTAAGATGACTGCTACAAGTCTCAAGAGCCCGGCTCTAAGTCACTTCCGGCAGCTAGTTTGGACTATTGGGCATCCATCAAGGACTCTAACGCTGCTATATGACTAAAAATGACTGCTACAAATCTTAAGATCCCGGCTTTAAGTCACTTCCGGCAGCTAGTTTGGGCTATTGGGCATCCATCAAGGACCCTTAGACTACCATATGATTTAAGATAGCTGCTACAAGTCTCAAGATCCCGGCTCTAAGTCACTTCCGGCAGCTAGTTTGGACTATTGGGCATCCATCAAGGACCCTTAGACTGCCATATGACTTAAGATGACTGCTACAAGTCTCAAGATCCCGGCTCTAAGTCACTTCCGGCAGCTAGTTTGGACTATTGGGCATCCATCAAGGACCCTTAGACTGCCATATGACTTAAGATGACTGCTACAAGTCTCAAGAGCCCGGCTCTAAGTCACTTCCGGCAGCTAGTTTGGACTATTGGGCATCCATCAAGGACCCTAAGGCTGCTATATGACTTAAAATGACTGCTACAAGTCTCAAGAGCCCGGCTCTAAATCACTTCCGGCAGCTAGTTTGGACTATTGGGCATTCATCAAGGACCCTTAGACTGTCATATGACTTAAGATGACTGCTACAAGTCTCAAGAGCCCGGCTCTAAGTCACTTCCGGCAGCTAGTTTGGACTATTGGGCATCCATCAAGGACCCTAAGGCTGCTATATGTCTAAAAATGACTGCTACAAGTCTCAAGAGCCCGGTTCTAAGTCACTTCCGGCAGCTAGTTTGGACTATTGGGCATCCATCAAGGACCCTTGGATTGCCATATGACTTAAGATGACTGCTACAAGTCTCAAGAGCCCGGCTCTAAGTCACTTCCGGCAGCTAGTTTGGACTATTGGGCATCCATCAAGGACCCTTAGACTGCCATATGACTTAAAATGACTGCTACAAGTCTCAAGAGCCCAGCTCTAAGTCACTTCCGGCAGCTAGTTTGGACTATTGGGCATCCATCAAGGACCCTTGGACTGCCATATGACTTAAGATGACTGCTACAAGTCTCAAGAGCCCGGCTCTAAGTCACTTCCGGCAGCTAGTTTGGACTATTGGGCATCCATCAAGGACCCTTACACTGCCATAAGACTTAAAATGACTGCTAAAAGTCTCAAGAGCCCAGCTCTAAATCACTTCCGGCAGCTAGTTTGGACTATTGAGCATTCATGAAGGGTTCTAAGGCTGCCATATGATTTAAGATAGCTGCTACAAATCTAAAGATCCCGGCTCTATATCACTTCCGGCAGCTAGTTTGGACTATTGGGCATCCATCAAGGACCCTTGGACTGCCATATGACTTAAGATGACTGCTACAAGTCTCAAGAGCCCGGCTTTAAGTCACTTCCGGCAGCTAGTTTGGAGTCTGGGCATCCATCAAGGACTCTAACGCTGCTATATGACTAAAAATGACTGCTACAAATCTTAAGATCCCGGCTTTAAGTCACTTCCGGCAGCTAGTTTGGGCTATTGGGCATCCATCAAGGACCCTTAGACTACCATATGATTTAAGATAGCTGCTACAAGTCTCAAGAGCCCGGTTCTAAGTCACTTCCGGCAGCTAGTTTGGACTATTGGGTATCCATCAAGGACCCTTGGATTGCCATATGACTTAAGATGACTGCTACAAGTCTCAAGAGCCCGGCTCTAAGTCACTTCCGGCAGCTAGTTTGGACTATTGGGCATCCATCAAGGACCCTTAGAGTGCCATATGACTTAAGATGACTGCTACAAGTCTCAAGAGCCCGGCTCTAAGTCACTTCCGGCAGCTAGTTTGGACTATTGGGCATCCATCAAGGACCCTTAGACTGCCATATGACTTAAAATGACTGCTACAAGTCTCAAGAGCCCGGCTCTAAGTCACTTCCGGCAGCTAGTTTGGACTATTGGGCATCCATCAAGGACTCTAAGGCTGCTATATGACTTAAAATGACTGCTACAAGTCTCAAGAGCCCGGTTCTAAGTCACTTCCGGCAGCTAGTTTGGACTATTGGGCATCCATCAAGGACCCTTGGATTGCCATATGACTTAAGATGACTGCTACAAGTCTCAAGAGCCCGGCTCTAAGTCACTTCCGGCAGCTAGTTTGGGCATCTATCAAGGACCCTTAGACTGCCATATGACTTAAGATGACTGCTACAAGTCTCAAGAGCCGGGCTCTAAGTCACTTCCGGCAGCTAGTTTGGACTATTGGGCATCCATCAAGGACCCTTAGACTGCCATATGACTTAAGATGACTGCTACAAGTCTCAAGAGCCCGGCTCTAAGTCACTTCCGGCAGCTAGTTTGGACTATTGGGCATCCATCAAGGACTCTAAGCTGCTATATGACTTAAAATGACTGCTACAAGTCTCAAGAGCCCGGCTCTAAATCACTTCCGGCAGCTAGTTTGGACTATTGGGCATCCATCAAGGACCCTTAGACTGCCATATGACTTAAGATGACTGCTACAAGTCTTAAGATCCCGGCTCTAAGTCACTTCCTGCAGCTAGTTTGGACTATTGGGCATCCATCAAGGACCCTAAGGCTGCTATATGTCTAAAAATGACTGCTACAAGTCTCAAGAGCCCGGTTCTAAGTCACTTCCGGCAGCTAGTTTGGACTTTTGGGCATCCATCAAGGACCCTTGAATTGCCATATGACTTAAGATGACTGCTACAAGTCTCAAGAGCCCGGCTCTAAGTCACTTCCGGCAGCTAGTTTGGACTATTGGGCATCCATCAAGGACCCTTAGACTGCCATAAGACTTAAAATGACTGCTACAAGTCTCAAGAGCCCAGCTGTAAGTCACTTCCGGCAGCTAGTTTGGACTATTGGGCATGCATCAAGGACCCATGGACTGCCATATGACTTAAGATGACTGCTACAAGTCTCAAGAGCCCGGCTCTAAGTCACTTCCGGCAGCTAGTTTGGACTATTGGGCATCCATCAAGGACCCTTAGACTGCCATATGACTTAAAATGACTGCTAAAGGTCTCAAGAGCCCAGCTCTAAATCACTTCCGGCAGCTAGTTTGGACTATTGAGCATTCATGAAGGGTCCTAAGGCTGCCATATGATTTAAGATAGCTGCTACAAATCTACAAGATCCCGGCTCTATATCACTTCCGGCAGCTAGTTTGGACTATTGGGCATCCATCAAGGACCCTTGAATTGCCATATGACTTAAGATGACTGCTACAAGTCTCAAGAGCCCGGCTCTAAGTCACTTCCGGCAGCTAGTTTGGACTATTGGGCATCCATCAAGGACCCTTAGACTGCCATAAGACTTAAAATGACTGCTACAAGTCTCAAGAGCCCAGCTCTAAGTCACTTCCGGCAGCTAGTTTGGACTATTGGGCATCCATCAAGGATCCATGGACTGCCATATGACTTAAGATGACTGCTACAAGTCTCAAGAGCCCGGCTCTAAGTCACTTCCGGCAGCTAGTTTGGACTATTGGGCATCCATCAAGGACCCTTAGACTGCCATAAGACTTAAAATGACTGCTACAAGTCTCAAGAGCCCAGCTCTAAGTCACTTCCGGCAGCTAGTTTGGACTATTGGGCATCCATCAAGGACCCTTGGACTGCCATATGACTTAAGATGACTGCTACAAGTCTCAAGAGCCCGGCTCTAAGTCACTTCCGGCAGCTAGTTTGGACTATTGGGCATCCATCAAGGAGCCTTAGACTGCCATATGACTTAAGATGACTGCTACAAGTCTCAAGAGCCCAGCTCTAAATCACTTCCGGCAGCTAGTTTGGACTATTGAGCATTCATGAAGGGTTCTAAGGCTGCCATATGATTTAAGATAGCTGCTACAAATCTCAAGATCCCGGCTCTATATCACTTCCGGCAGCTAGTTTGGACTATTGGGCATCCATCAAGGACCCTTGGATTGCCATATGACTTAAGATGACTGCTACAAGTCTCAAGAGCCCGGCTCTAAGTCACTTCCGGCAGCTAGTTTGGACTATTGGGCATCCATCAAGGACTCTAACGCTGCTATATGACTAAAAATGACTGCTACAAATCTTAAGATCCCGGCTTTAAGTCACTTCCGGCAGCTAGTTTGGGCTATTGGGCATCCATCAAGGACCCTTAGACTACCATATGATTTAAGATAGCTGCTACATGTCTCAAGAGCCCGGCTCTAAGTCACTTCCGGCAGCTAGTTTGGACTATTGGGCATCCATCAAGGACCCTTGGATTGCCATATGACTTAAGATGACTGCTACAAGTCTCAAGAGCCCGGCTCTAAGTCACTTCCGGCAGCTAGTTTGGACTATTGGGCATCCATCAAGGACCCTTGGATTGCCATATGACTTAAGATGACTGCTACAAGTCTCAAGAGCCCGGCTCTAAGTCACTTCCGGCAGCTAGTTTGGACTATTGGGCATCCATCAAGGACCCTTAGACTGCCATATGACTTAAGATGACTGCTACAAGTCTAAAGAGCCCGGCTCTAAGTCACTTCCGGCAGCTAGTTTGGACTATTGGGCATCCATCAAGGACCCTTGGATTGCCATATGACTTAAGATGACTGCTACAAGTCTCAAGAGCCCGGCTCTAAGTCACTTCCGGCAGCTAGTTTGGACTATTGGGCATCCATCAAGGACCCTTAGACTACCATATGATTTAAGATAGCTGCTACAAGTCTCAAGAGCCCGGTTCTAAGTCACTTCCGGCAGCTAGTTTGGACTATTACAAGGACCCTTAGACTGCCATATGACTTAAGATGACTGCTACAAGTCTCAAGAGCCCGGCTCTAAGTCACTTCCGGCAGCTAGTTTGGACTATTGGGCATCCATCAAGGACCCTTGGATTGCCATATGACTTAAGATGACTGCTACAAGTCTCAAGAGCCCGGCTCTAAGTCACTTCCGGCAGCTAGTTTGGACTATTGGGCATCCATCAAGGACGTTTAGACTGCCATATGACTTAAGATGACTGCTACAAGTCTAAAGAGCCCGGCTCTAAGTCACTTCCGGCAGCTAGTTTGGACTATTGGGCATCCATCAAGGACCCTTGGATTGCCATATGACTTAAGATGACTGCTACAAGTCTCAAGAGCCCGGCTCTAAGTCACTTCCGGCAGCTAGTTTGGACTATTGGGCATCCATCAAGGACCCTTAGAGTGCCATATGACTTAAGATGACTGCTACAAGTCTCAAGAGCCCGGTTCTAAGTCACTTCCGGCAGCTAATCAATGATCCTTGGACTGCCATATGACTTAAGATGACTGCTACAAGTCTCAAGAGCCCGGCTCTAAGTCACTTCCGGCAGCTAGTTTGGACTATTGGGCATCCATCAAGGACCCTTGGATTGCCATATGACTTAAGATGACTGCTACAAGTCTCAAGAGCCCGGCTCTAAGTCACTTCCGGCAGCTAGTTTGGACTATTGGGCATCCATCAAGGACCCTTAGACTGCCATATGACTTAAGATGACTGCTACAAGTCTAAAGAGCCCGGCTCTAAGTCACTTCCGGCAGCTAGTTTGGACTATTGGGCATCCATCAAGGACCCTTGGATTGCCATATGACTTAAGATGACTGCTACAAGTCTCAAGAGCCCGGCTCTAAGTCACTTCCGGCAGCTAGTTTGGACTATTGGGCATCCATCAAGGACCCTTAGAGTGCCATATGACTTAAGATGACTGCTACAAGTCTCAAGAGCCCGGTTCTAAGTCACTTCCGGCAGCTAGTTTGGACTATTGGGTATCTATCAAGGACCCTTGGACTGCCATATGACTTAAGATGACTGCTACAAGTCTCAAGAGCCCGGCTCTAAGTCACTTCCGGCAGCTAGTTTGGACTATTGGGCATCCATCAAGGACCCTTGGATTGCCATATGACTTAAGATGACTGCTACAAGTCTCAAGAGCCCGGCTCTAAGTCACTTCCGGCAGCTAGTTTGGACTATTGGGCATCCATCAAGGACCTTTAGACTGCCATATGACTTAAGATGACTGCTACAAGTCTAAAGAGCCCGGCTCTAAGTCACTTCCGGCAGCTAGTTTGGACTATTGGGCATCCATCAAGGACCCTTGGATTGCCATATGACTTAAGATGACTGCTACAAGTCTCAAGAGCCCGGCTCTAAGTCACTTCCGGCAGCTAGTTTGGACTATTGGGCATCCATCAAGGACCCTTAGAGTGCCATATGACTTAAGATGACTGCTAAAAGTCTCAAGAGCCCGGCTCTAAGTCACTTCCGGCAGCTAGTTTGGACTATTGGGCATCCATCAAGGACCTTTAGACTGCCATATGACTTAAGATGACTGCTACAAGTCTAAAGAGCCCGGCTCTAAGTCACTTCCGGCAGCTAGTTTGGACTATTGGGCATCCATCAAGGACCCTTGGACTGCCATATGACTTAAGATGACTGCTACAAGTCTCAAGAGCCCGGCTCTAAGTCACTTCCGGCAGCTAGTTTGGACTATTGGGCATCCATCAAGGACCCTTAGAGTGCCATATGACTTAAGATGACTGCTACAAGTCTCAAGAGCCCGGCTCTAAGTCACTTCCGGCAGCTAGTTTGGACTATTGAGCATTCATGAAGAGTTCTAAGGCTGCCCTATGATTAAAGATAACTGCTACAAATCTCAAGATCCCGGCTGTAAGTCACTTCCGGCAGCTAGTTTGGACTATTGGGCATCCATCAAGGACCCTAAGGCTGCTATATGTCTAAAAATGACTGCTACAAGTCTCAAGAGCCCGGTTCTAAGTCACTTCCGGCAGCTATTTTATCAATGATCCTTGGACTGCCATATGACTTAAGATGACTGCTACAAGTCTCAAGAGCCCGGCTCTAAGTCACTTCCGGCAGCTAGTTTGGACTATTGGGCATCCATCAAGGACCCTTGGATTGCCATATGACTTAAGATGACTGCTACAAGTCTCAAGAGCCCGGCTCTAAGTCACTTCCGGCAGCTAGTTTGGACTATTGGGCATCCATCAAGGACCTTTAGACTGCCATATGACTTAAGATGACTGCTACAAGTCTAAAGAGCCCGGCTCTAAGTCACTTCCGGCAGCTAGTTTGGACTATTGGGCATCCATCAAGGACCCTTGGATTGCCATATGACTTAAGATGACTGCTACAAGTCTCAAGAGCCCGGCTCTAAGTCACTTCCGGCAGCTAGTTTGGACTATTGGGCATCCATCAAGGACCCTTAGAGTGCCATATGACTTAAGATGACTGCTACAAGTCTCAAGAGCCCGGTTCTAAGTCACTTCCGGCAGCTATCAATGATCCTTGGACTGCCATATGACTTAAGATGACTGCTACAAGTCTCAAGAGCCCGGCTCTAAGTCACTTCCGGCAGCTAGTTTGGACTATTGGGCATCCATCAAGGACCCTTGGATTGCCATATGACTTAAGATGACTGCTACAAGTCTCAAGAGCCCGGCTCTAAGTCACTTCCGGCAGCTAGTTTGGACTATTGGGCATCCATCAAGGACCTTTAGACTGCCATATGACTTAAGATGACTGCTACAAGTCTAAAGAGCCCGGCTCTAAGTCACTTCCGGCAGCTAGTTTGGACTATTGGGCATCCATCAAGGACCCTTGGATTGCCATATGACTTAAGATGACTGCTACAAGTCTCAAGAGCCCGGCTCTAAGTCACTTCCGGCAGCTAGTTTGGACTATTGGGCATCCATCAAGGACCCTTAGAGTGCCATATGACTTAAGATGACTGCTACAAGTCTCAAGAGCCCGGTTCTAAGTCACTTCCGGCAGCTAGTTTGGACTATGCATCAAGGACCCTTGGACTGCCATATGACTTAAGATGACTGCCACAAGTCTCAAGAGCCCGGCTCTAAGTCACTTCCGGCAGCTAGTTTGGACTATTGGGCATCCATCAAGGACCCTTGGATTGCCATATGACTTAAGATGACTGCTACAAGTCTCAAGAGCCCGGCTCTAAGTCACTTCCGGCAGCTAGTTTGGACTATTGGGCATCCATCAAGGACCTTTAGACTGCCATATGACTTAAGATGACTGCTACAAGTCTCAAGAGCCCGGCTCTAAGTCACTTCCGGCAGCTAGTTTGGACTATTGGGCATCCATCAAGGACCCTTGGATTGCCATATGACTTAAGATGACTGCTACAAGTCTCAAGAGCCCGGCTCTAAGTCACTTCCGGCAGCTAGTTTGGACTATTGGGCATCCATCAAGGACCCTTAGAGTGCCATATGACTTAAGATGACTGCTAAAAGTCTCAAGAGCCCGGCTCTAAGTCACTTCCGGCAGCTAGTTTGGACTATTGGGCATCCATCAAGGACCTTTAGACTGCCATATGACTTAAGATGACTGCTACAAGTCTCAAAGAGCCCGGCTCTAAGTCACTTCCGGCAGCTAGTTTGGACTATTGGGCATCCATCAAGGACCCTTGGATTGCCATATGACTTAAGATGACTGCTACAAGTCTCAAGAGCCCGGCTCTAAGTCACTTCCGGCAGCTAGTTTGGACTATTGGGCATCCATCAAGGACCCTTAGAGTGCCATATGACTTAAGATGACTACTACAAGTCTCAAGAGCCCGGCTCTAAGTCACTTCCGGCAGCTAGTTTGGACTATTGAGCATTCATGAAGGGCCCTAAGGCTGCCCTATGACTAAAGATAAATGCTACAAATCTCAAGATCCCGGCTCTAAATCACTTCCGGCAGTTAGTTTGGACTATTGGGCATCCATCAAGGACCCTAAGGCTGCTATATGTCTAAAAATGACTGCTACAAGTCTCAAGAGCCCGGTTCTAAGTCACTTCCGGCAGCTATCAATGATCCTTGGACTGCCATATGACTTAAGATGACTGCCACAAGTCTCAAGAGCCCGGCTCTAAGTCACTTCCGGCAGCTAGTTTGGACTATTGGGCATCCATCAAGGACCCTTGGATTGCCATATGACTTAAGATGACTGCTACAAGTCTCAAGAGCCCGGCTCTAAGTCACTTCCGGCAGCTAGTTTGGACTATTGAGCATTCATGAAGGGTTCTAAGGCTGCCATATGATTTAAGATAGCTGCTACAAATCTACAGATCCCGGCTCTATATCACTTCCGGCAGTTAGTTTGGACTATTGGGCATCCATCAAGGACCCTAAGGCTGCTATATGTCTAAAAATGACTGCTACAAGTCTCAAGAGCCCGGTTCTAAGTCACTTCCGGCAGCTATCAATGATCCTTGGACTGCCATATGACTTAAGATGACTGCCACAAGTCTCAAGAGCCCGGCTCTAAGTCACTTCCGGCAGCTAGTTTGGACTATTGGGCATCCATCAAGGACCCTTGGACTGCCATATGACTTAAGATAACTGCTACAAGTCTCAAGAGCCCGGCTTTAAGTCACTTCCGGCAGCTAGTTTGGACTATTGGGCATCCATCAAGGACCCTAAGGCTGCTATATGACTAAAAATGACTGCTACAAATCTTAAGATCCCGGCTTTAAGTCACTTCCGGCAGCTAGTTTGGGCTATTGGGCATCCATCAAGGACCCTTAGACTACCATATGATTTAAGATAGCTGCTACATGTCTCAAGAGCCCGGCTCTAAGTCACTTCCGGCAGCTAGTTTGGACTATTGGGCATCCATCAAGGACCCTTGGATTGCCATATGACTTAAGATGACTGCTACAAGTCTCAAGAGCCCGGCTTTAAGTCACTTCCGGCAGCTAGTTTGGACTATTGGGCATCCATCAAGGACCCTTGGATTGCCATATGACTTAAGATGACTGCTACAAGTCTCAAGAGCCCGGCTTTAAGTCACTTCCGGCAGCTAGTTTGGACTATTGGGCATCCATCAAGGACCCTTGGATTGCCATATGACTTAAGATGACTGCTACAAGTCTCAAGAGCCCGGCTCTAAGTCACTTCCGGCAGCTAGTTTGGACTATTGGGCATCCATCAAGGACCCTTAGACTGCCATATGACTTAAGATGACTGCTACAAGTCTAAAGAGCCCGGCTCTAAGTCACTTCCGGCAGCTAGTTTGGACTATTGGGCATCCATCAAGGACCCTTGGATTGCCATATGACTTAAGATGACTGCTACAAGTCTCAAGAGCCCGGCTCTAAGTCACTTCCGGCAGCTAGTTTGGACTATTGGGCATCAATCAAGGACCCTTAGACTACCATATGATTTAAGATGGCTGCTACAAGTCTCAAGAGCCCGGCTCTAAGTCACTTCCGGCAGCTAGTTTGGACTATTGGGCATCCATCAAGGACCCTTAGACTGCCATATGACTTAAGATGACTGCTACAAGTCTAAAGAGCCCGGCTCTAAGTCACTTCCGGCAGCTAGTTTGGACTATTGGGCATCCATCAAGGACCCTTGGACTGCCATATGACTTAAGATGACTGCTACAAGTCTCAAGAGCCCGGCTCTAAGTCACTTCCGGCAGCTAGTTTGGACTATTGGGCATCCATCAAGGACCTTTAGACTGCCATATGACTTAAGATGACTGCTACAAGTCTAAAGAGCCCGGCTCTAAGTCACTTCCGGCAGCTAGTTTGGACTATTGGGCATCCATCAAGGACCCTTGGACTGCCATATGACTTAAGATGACTGCTACAAGTCTCAAGAGCCCGGCTCTAAGTCACTTCCGGCAGCTAGTTTGGACTATTGGGCATCCATCAAGGACCCTTAGAGTGCCATATGACTTAAGATGACTGCTACAAGTCTCAAGAGCCCGGTTCTAAGTCACTTCCGGCAGCTAATCAATGATCCTTGGACTGCCATATGACTTAAGATGACTGCTACAAGTCTCAAGAGCCCGGCTCTAAGTCACTTCCGGCAGCTAGTTTGGACTATTGGGCATCCATCAAGGACCCTTGGACTGCCATATGACTTAAGATGACTGCTACAAGTCTCAAGAGCCCGGCTCTAAGTCACTTCCGGCAGCTAGTTTGGACTATTGGGCATCCATCAAGGACCCTTAGATTGCCATATGACTTAAGATGACTGCTACAAGTCTCAAGAGCCCGGCTCTAAGTCACTTCCGGCAGCTAGTTTGGACTATTGGGCATTCATGAAGGGTCCTAAGGCTGCCATATGATTTAAGATAGCTGCTACAAATCTCAAGATCCCGGCTCTAAATCACTTCCGGCAGCTAGTTTGGACTATTGGGCATCCATCAAGGACCCTAAGGCTGCTATATGTCTAAAAATGACTGCTACAAGTCTCAAGAGCCCGGTTCTAAGTCACTTCCGGCAGCTATTTGATCATCAATGACCCTTAGACTGCCATATGACTTAAGATGACTGCTACAAGTCTCAAGAGCCCGGCTCTAAGTCACTTCCGGCAGCTAGTTTGGACTATTGGGCATCCATCAAGGACCCTTGGACTGCCATATGACTTAAGATGACTGCTACAAGTCTTAAGAGCCCGGCTCTAAGTCACTTCCGGCAGCTAGTTTGGACTATTGGGCATCCATCAAGGACCCTAAGGCTGCCATATGACTTAAAATGACTGCTACAAATCTTAAGATCCCGGCTTTAAGTCACTTCCGGCAGCTAGTTTGGGCTATTGGGCATCCATCAAGGACCCTTAGACTACCATATGATTTAAGATAGCTGCTACAAGTCTCAAGAGCCCGGCTCTAAGTCACTTCCGGCAGCTAGTTTGGACTATTGGGCATCCATCAAGGACCCTTGGACTGCCATATGACTTAAGATGACTGCTACAAGTCTCAAGAGCCCGGCTTTAAGTCACTTCCGGCAGCTAGTTTGGACTATTGGGCATCCATCAAGGACCCTTGGATTGCCATATGACTTAAGATGACTGCTACAAGTCTCAAGAGCCCGGCTCTAAGTCACTTCCGGCAGCTAGTTTGGACTATTGGGCATCCATCAAGGACCTTTAGACTGCCATATGACTTAAGATGACTGCTACAAGTCTAAAGAGCCCGGCTCTAAGTCACTTCCGGCAGCTAGTTTGGACTATTGGGCATCCATCAAGGACCCTTGGACTGCCATATGACTTAAGATGACTGCTACAAGTCTCAAGAGCCCGGCTCTAAGTCACTTCCGGCAGCTAGTTTGGACTATTGGGCATCCATCAAGGACCCTTAGACTACCATATGATTTAAGATAGCTGCTACAAGTCTCAAGAGCCCGGCTCTAAGTCACTTCCGGCAGCTAGTTTGGACTATTGGGCATCCATCAAGGACCCTTAGACTGCCATATGACTTAAGATGACTGCTACAAGTCTAAAGAGCCCGGCTCTAAGTCACTTCCGGCAGCTAGTTTGGACTATTGGGCATCCATCAAGGACCCTTGGACTGCCATATGACTTAAGATGACTGCTACAAGTCTCAAGAGCCCGGCTCTAAGTCACTTCCGGCAGCTAGTTTGGACTATTGGGCATCCATCAAGGACCCTTAGACTGCCATATGACTTAAGATGACTGCTACAAGTCTCAAGAGCCCGGCTCTAAGTCACTTCCGGCAGCTAGTTTGGACTATTGGGCATCCATCAAGGACCCTTAGACTGCCATATGACTTAAGATGACTGCTACAAGTCTCAAGAGCCCGGCTCTAAGTCACTTCCGGCAGCTAGTTTGGACTATTGGGCATCCATCAAGGACCCTTAGAGTGCCATATGACTTAAGATGACTGCTACAAGTCTCAAGAGCCCGGTTCTAAGTCACTTCCGGCAGCTAGTTTGGACTATTGGCATATGATCCTTGGACTGCCATATGACTTAAGATGACTGCTACAAGTCTCAAGAGCCCGGCTCTAAGTCACTTCCGGCAGCTAGTTTGGACTATTGGGCATCCATCAAGGACCCTTAGACTGCCATATGACTTAAGATGACTGCTACAAGTCTCAAGAGCCCGGCTCTAAGTCACTTCCGGCAGCTAGTTTGGACTATTGGGCATCCATCAAGGACCCTTAGACTGCCATATGACTTAAGATGACTGCTACAAGTCTCAAGAGCCCGGCTCTAAGTCACTTCCGGCAGCTAGTTTGGACTATTGGGCATCCATCAAGGACCCTTGGATTGCCATATGACTTAAGATGACTGCTACAAGTCTCAAGAGCCCGGCTCTAAGTCACTTCCGGCAGCTAGTTTGGACTATTGGGCATCCATCAAGGACCCTTAGAGTGCCATATGACTTAAGATGACTGCTACAAGTCTCAAGAGCCCGGTTCTAAGTCACTTCCGGCAGCTATCAATGATCCTTGGACTGCCATATGACTTAAGATGACTGCTACAAGTCTCAAGAGCCCGGCTCTAAGTCACTTCCGGCAGCTAGTTTGGACTATTGGGCATCCATCAAGGACCCTTGGATTGCCATATGACTTAAGATGACTGCTACAAGTCTCAAGAGCCCGGCTCTAAGTCACTTCCGGCAGCTAGTTTGGACTATTGGGCATCCATCAAGGACCCTTAGACTGCCATATGACTTAAGATGACTGCTACAAGTCTCAAGAGCCCGGCTCTAAGTCACTTCCGGCAGCTAGTTTGGACTATTGGGCATCCATCAAGGACCCTTGGACTGCCATATGACTTAAGATGACTGCTACAAGTCTCAAGAGCCCGGCTGTAAGTCACTTCCGGCAGCTAGTTTGGACTATTGGGCATCCATCAAGGACCCTTAGAGTGCCATATGACTTAAGATGACTGCTACAAATCTTAAGATCCCGGCTCTAAGTCACTTCCGGCAGCTAGTTTGGACTATTGGGCATCCATCAAGGACCCTTAGACTGCCATATGACTTAAGATGACTGCTACAAGTCTCAAGAGCCCGGCTGTAAGTCACTTCCGGCAGCTAGTTTGGACTATTGGGCATCCATCAAGGACCCTTAGACTGCCATATGACTTAAGATGACTGCTACAAGTCTCAAGAGCCCGGCTCTAAGTCACTTCCGGCAGCTAGTTTGGACTATTGGGCATCCATCAAGGACCCTTAGAGTGCCATATGACTTAAGATGACTGCTACAAATCTTAAGATCCCGGCTCTAAGTCACTTCCGGCAGCTAGTTTGGACTATTGAGCATTCATAAAGCGTTCTAAGGCTGCCATATGATTTAAGATAGCTGCTACAAATCTCAAGATCCCGGCTCTAAATCACTTCCGGCAGCTAGTTTGGACTATTGGGCATCCATCAAGGACCCTAAGACTGCCATATGACTTAAGATGACTGCTACAAGTCTCAAGAGCCCGGCTCTAAGTCACTTCCGGCAGCTAGTTTGGACTATTGGGCATCCATCAAGGACCCTTAGAGGCTGCCATATGACTTAAGATGACTGCTACAAGTCTCAAGAGCCCGGCTCTAAGTCACTTCCGGCAGCTAGTTTGGACTATTGGGCATCCATCAAGGACCCTTAGACTGCCATATGACTTAAGATGACTGCTACAAGTCTCAAGAGCCCGGCTCTAAGTCACTTCCGGCAGCTAGTTTGGACTATTGGGCATCCATCAAGGACCCTTAGACTGTCATATGACTTAAGATGACTGCTACAAGTCTCAAGAGCCCGGCTCTAAGTCACTTCCGGCAGCTAGTTTGGACTATTGGGCATCCATCAAGGACCCTTAGACTGCCATATGACTTAAGATGACTGCTACAAGTCTTAAGATCCCGGCTCTAAGTCACTTCCGGCAGCTAGTTTGGACTATTGGGCATCCATCAAGGACCCTAAGGCTGCCATATGACTTAAAATGACTGCTACAAATCTTAAGATCCCGGCTTTAAGTCACTTCCGGCAGCTAGTTTGGACTATTGGGCATCCATCAAGGACCCTTAGACTGCTATATGACTTAAGATGACTGCTACAAGTCTCAAGAGCCCGGTTCTAAGTCACTTCCGGCAGCTAGTTTGGACTATTGGGCATCCATCAAGGACCCTAAGGCTGCCATATGACTTAAGATGACTGCTACAAATCTCAAGAGCCCGGCTCTAAAGTCACTTCCGGCAGCTAGTTTGGACTATTGGGCATCCATCAAGGACCCTTAGGCTGCCATATGACTTAAGATGACTGCTACAAGTCTCAAGAGCCCGGCTCTAAGTCACTTCCGGCAGCTAGTTTGGACTATTGGGCATCCATCAAGGACCCTTAGACTGCCATATGACTTAAGATGACTGCTACAAGTCTCAAGAGCCCGGCTCTAAGTCACTTCCGGCAGCTAGTTTGGACTATTGGGCATCCATCACGGACCCTTAGACTGCTATATGACTTAAGATGACTGCTACAAGTCTCAAGAGCCCGGCTCTAAGTCACTTCCGGCAGCTAGTTTGGACTATTGCGCATCCATCAAGGACCCTTAGACTGCCATATGACTTAAGATGACTGCTACAAGTCTCAAGAGCCCGGCTCTAAGTCACTTCCGGCAGCTAGTTTGGACTATTGGGCATCCATCAAGGACCCTAAGGCTGCCATATGACTTAAGATGACTGCTACAAGTCTCAAGAGCCCGGCTCTAAGTCACTTCCGGCAGCTAGTTTGGACTATTGGGCATCCATCAAGGACCCTTAGACTGCCATATGACTTAAGATGACTGCTACAAGTCTCAAGAGCCCGGCTCTAAGTCACTTCCGGCAGCTAGTTTGGACTATTGCGCATCCATCAAGGACCCTTAGACTGCCATATGACTTAAGATGACTGCTACAAGTCTCAAGAGCCCGGCTCTAAGTCACTTCCGGCAGCTAGTTTGGACTATTGGGCATCCATCAAGGACCCTTAGACTGTCATATGACTTAAGATGACTGCTACAAGTCTCAAGAGCCCGGCTCTAAGTCACTTCCGGCAGCTAGTTTGGACTATTGGGCATCCATCAAGAACTCTAACGCTGCTATATGACTTAAAATGACTGCTACAAGTCTCAAGAGCCCGGCTCTAAATCACTTCCGGCAGCTATTTTGGACTATTGGGCATTCATCAAGGACCCTTAGACTGTCATATGACTTAAGATGACTGCTACAAATCTTAAGATCCCGGCTCTAAGTCACTTCTTGCAGCTAGGTTGGACTATTGGGCATTCATCAAGGACCCTAAGGCTGCTATATGTCTAAAAATGACTGCTACAAGTCTCAAGAGCCCGGTTCTAAGTCACTTCCGGCAGCTATCAATGATCCTTGGATCCTTGGACTATTGGGCATCCATCAAGGACCCTAAGGCTGCCGTATGACTTAAGATGACTGCTACAAATCTTAAGATCCCGGCTCTAAGTCACTTCCGGCAGCTAGGTTGGACTATTGGGCATCCATCAAGGACCATTAGACTGCCATATGACTTAAAATGACTGCTACAAGTCTCAAGAGCCCGGCTCTAAGTCACTTCCGGCAGCTAGTTTGGACTATTGCGCATCCATCAAGGACCATTAGACTGCCATGTGACTTAAGATGACTGCTACAAGTCTCAAGAGCCCAGCTCTAAGCTAAGCTAGTTTGGACTATCGGGCATCCATCAAGGACCCTTAGACTGCCATATGACTTAAGATGACTGCTACAAGTCTCAAGAGCCCGGCTCTAAGTCACTTCCGGCAGCTAGTTTGGACTAGTGGGCATCCATCAAGGACCCTTAGAGTGCCATATGACTTAAGTTGACTGCTACAAGTCTCAAGAGCCCGGTTCTAAGTCACTTCCGGCAGCTATCAATGATCCTTGGACTGCCATATGACTTAAGATGACTACTATAAGTCTCAAGAGCCCAGCTCTAAGTCACTTCCGGCAGCTAGTTTGGACTATTGCGCATTCATGAAGGACCATTGGACTGCCATATGACTTAAGATGACTGCTACAAGTCTCAAGAGCCCGGCTCTAAGTCACTTCCGGCAGCTAGTTTGGACTATTGGGCATCCATCAAGGACTCTAACGCTGCTATATGACTAAAAATGACTGGTACAAATCTTAAGATCCCGGCTTTAAGTCACTTCCGGCAGCCAGTTTGGGCTATTGGGCATCCATCAAGGACCCTTAGACTACCATATGATTTAAGATAGCTGCTACATGTCTCAGGAGCCCGGCTCTAAGTCACTTCCGGCAGCTAGTTTGGACTATTGAGCATTCATGAAGGGTTCTAAGGCTGCCATGTGATTAAAGATAGCTGCTACAAGTCTCAAGAGCCCGGCTCTAAGTCACTTCCGGCAGCTAGTTTGGACTATTGAGCATTCATGAAGGGTTCTAAGGCTGCCATATGATTAAAGATAGCTGCTACAAATCTCAAGATCCCGGCTCTAAATCACTTCCGGCAGCTAGTTTATACTATTGGGTATCTATGAAGGACCCTTAGACTTCCGACAGCTAGTTTGGACTGTTGCGCATCCATCAAGGATCCTTTGACTGCCATATAGCTTAAGATGACTGCTACAAGTCTTAAGATCCCGGCTCTAAGTCACTTTCGGCAACTAGTTTGGACTATTGGGCATTCATCAAGGACCCTTAGACTGCCATTTGACTTAAGATGACTGCTACAAGTCTCAAGAGCCCGGCTTCAAGTCACTTCCGGCAGCTAGTTTGGACTATTGGGCAATCATCAAGCACCCTTAGACTGCCATATGACTTAAGATGACTGCTACAAGTCTCAAGAGCCCGGCTCCAAGTCACTTCCGGCAGCTAATTTGGAGTATTGGGCATCCATCAAGGACCCTTAGACTGCCATATGACTTAAGATGACTGCTACAAGTCTCAAGAGCCCAGCTCTAAGTCACTTCCGGCAGCTAGTTTGGACTATTGCGCATCCATCAAGGACCCTTAGACTGCCATATGACTTAAGATGACTGCTACGAATGTCAAGAGCCCGGTTCTAAGTCACTTCCGGCAGCTAGTTTGGACTATTGGGCATCCATCAAGGACCCTTAGATTGCCATAAGACTTAAAATGACTGCTACAAGTCTCAAGAGCCCAGCTCTTAATCACTTCCGGCAGCTAGTTTGGACTATTGAGCATTCATGAAGGGTTCTAAGGCTGCCATATGATTAAAGATAGCTGCTAGAAATCTCAGATCCCGGCTCTAAATCACTTCCGGCAGCTAGTTTATACTATTGGGTATCTATGAAGGACCCTTAGACTGTCATATGACTTAAGATGACTGCTACAAGTCTCAAGAGCCCAGCTCTAAGTCACTTCCGGCAGCTAGTTTGGACTATTGAGCATTCATGAAGGGTTCTAAGGCTGCCATATGATTTAAAATAGCTGCTACAAATCTTAAGATCCCGGCTTTAAGTCACTTCCGGCAGCTATTTTGGACTATTGCGCATCCATCAAGGACCCTTAGACTGCCATATGACTTAAGATGACTGCTACAAGTCTCAAGAGCCCGGCTCTAAGTCACTTCCGGCAGCTAGTTTGGACTATTGGGCATCCATCAAGGACCCTTAGACTGCCATATGACTTAAGATGACTGCTACAAGTCTCAAGAGCCCAGTTCTAAGTCACTTCCGGCAGCTAGTTTGGACTATTGGGCAATCATCAAGCACCCTTAGACTGCCATATGACTTAAGATGACTGCTACAAATCTTAAGATCCCGGCTTTAAGTCACTTCCGGCAGCTAGTTTGGACTATTGGGCATCCATCAAGGACCCTTAGACTGCCATATGACTTAAGATGACTGCTACAAGTCTCAAGAGCCCGGCTCTAAGTCACTTCCGGCAGCTAGTTTGGACTATTGGGCATCCATCAAGGACCCTTAGACTGCCATATGACTTAAGATGACTGCTACAAGTCTCAAGAGCCCAGTTCTAAGTCACTTCCGGCAGCTAGTTTGGACTATTGGGCAATCATCAAGCACCCTTAGACTGCCATATGACTTAAGATGACTGCTACAAGTCTCAAGAGTCCAGCTCTAAGTCACTTTCGGCAACTAGTTTGGACTATTGGGCATTCATCAAGGACCCTTAGACTGCCATATGACTTAAGATGACTGCTACAAGTCTCAAGAGCCCGGCTCTAAGTCACTTCCGGCAGCTAGTTTGGACTATTGGGCATCCATCAAGGACCCTTAGACTGCCATATGACTTAAGATGACTGCTACAAGTCTCAAGAGCCCGGCTCTAAGTCACTTCCGGCAGCTAGTTTGGACTATTGGGCATCCATCAAGGACCCTTAGACTGCCATATGACTTAAGATGACTGCTACAAGTCTCAAGAGCCCGGCTCTAAGTCACTTCCGGCAGCTAGTTTGGACTATTGGGCATCCATCAAGGACCCTTAGACTGCCATATGACTTAAGATGACTGCTACAAGTCTCAAGAGCCCAGCTCTAAGTCACTTCCGGCAGCTAGTTTGGACTATTGGGCATCCATCAAGGACCCTTAGACTGCCATATGACTTAAGATGACTGCTACAAGTCTCAAGAGCCCAGCTCTAAGTCACTTCCGGCAGCTAGTTTGGACTATTGGGCATCCATCAAGGACCCTTAGACTGCCATATGACTTAAGATGACTGCTACAAATGTCAAGAGCCCGGTTCTAAGTCACTTCCGGCAGCTAGTTTGGACTATTGGGCATCCATCAAGGACCCTTAGACTGCCATAAGACTTAAGATGACTGCTACAAGTCTCAAGAGCCCAGCTCTAAGTCACTTCCGGCAGCTAGTTTGGACTATTGGGCATCCATCAAGGACCCTTAGACTGCCATATGACTTAAAGATGACTGCTACAAGTCTCAAGAGCCCGGCTTTAAGTCACTTCCGGCAGCTAGTTTGGACTATTGGGCATCCATCAAGGACCCTTAGACTGCCATATGACTTAAGATGACTGCTACAAGTCTCAAGAGCCCAGCTCTAAATCACTTCCGGCAGCTAGTTTGGACTATTGAGCATTCATGAAGGGTTCTAAGGCTGCCATATGACTTAAAGATAGCTGCTACAAATCTCAAGATCCCGGCTCTAAGTCACTTCCGGCAGCTAGTTTGGACTATTGGGCATCCATCAAGGACCCTTAGACTGCCATATGACTTAAGATGACTGCTACAAGTCTCAAGAGCCCAGCTCTAAATCACTTCCGGCAGCTAGTTTGGACTATTGAGCATTCATGAAGGGTTCTAGGGCTGCCATATGATTTAAGATAGCTGCTACAAATCTCAAGATCTCGGCTCTAAGTCACTTCCGGCAGCTAGTTTGGACTATTGGGCATCCATCAAGGACCCTTAGACTGCCATATGACTTAAGATGACTGCTACAAGTCTCAAGAGCCCGGCTCTAAGTCACTTCCGGCAGCTAGTTTGGACTATTGAGCATTCATGAAGGGTTCTAAGGCTGCCATATGATTTAAGATAGCTGCTACAAATCTCAAGATCCCGGCTCTAAGTCACTTCCGGCAGCTAGTTTGGACTATTGCGCATCCATCAAGGACCCTTAGACTGCCATATGACTTAAGATGACTGCTACAAGTCTCAAGAGCCCGGCTCTAAGTCACTTCCGGCAGCTAGTTTGGACTATTGGGCATCCATCAAGGACCCTTAGACTGCCATATGACTTAAGATGACTGCTACAAGTCTCAAGAGCCCAGCTCTAAGTCACTTCCGGCAGCTAGTTTGGACTATTGGGCATCCATCAAGGACCCTTAGACTGCCATATGACTTAAGATGACTGCTACAAATCTCAAGAGCCCGGCTCTAAGTCACTTCCGGCAGCTAGTTTGGACTATTGGGCATCCATCAAGGACCCTTAGACTGCCATATGACTTAAGATGACTGCTACAAGTCTCAAGAGCCCAGCTCTAAGTCACTTCCGGCAGCTAGTTTGGACTATTGAGCATTCATGAAGGGTTCTAAGGCTGCCATATGATTTAAAATAGCTGCTACAAATCTTAAGATCCCGGCTTTAAGTCACTTCCGGCAGCTATTTTGGACTATTGCGCATCCATCAAGGACCCTTAGACTGCCATATGACTTAAGATGACTGCTACAAGTCTCAAGAGCCCGGCTCTTAGTCACTTCCGGCAGCTAGTTTGGACTATTGAGCATTCATGAAGGGTTCTAAGGCTGCCATATGATTTAAAATAGCTGCTACAAATCTTAAGATCCCGGCTTTAAGTCACTTCCGGCAGCTAGTTTGGACTATTGGGCATCCATCAAGGACCCTTAGACTGCCATATGACTTAAGATGACTGCTACAAGTCTCAAGAGCCCGGCTCTAAGTCACTTCCGGCAGCTAGTTTGGACTATTGGGCATCCATCAAGGACCCTTAGACTGCCATATGACTTAAGATGACTGCTACAAGTCTCAAGAGCCCAGTTCTAAGTCACTTCCGGCAGCTAGTTTGGACTATTGGGCAATCATCAAGCACCCTTAGACTGCCATATGACTTAAGATGACTGCTACAAATCTTAAGATCCCGGCTTTAAGTCACTTCCGGCAGCTAGTTTGGACTATTGCGCATCCATCAAGGACCCCTAGACTGCCATATGACTTAAGATGACTGCTACAAGTCTCAAGAGCCCGGCTCTAAGTCACTTCCGGCAGCTAGTTTGGACTATTGGGCATCCATCAAGGACCCTTAGACTGCCATATGACTTAAGATGACTGCTACAAGTCTCAAGAGCCCAGTTCTAAGTCACTTCCGGCAGCTAGTTTGGACTATTGGGCATTCATCAAGGACCCTTAGACTGCCATTTGACTTAAGATGACTGCTACAAGTCTCAAGAGCCCGGCTCCAAGTCACTTCCGGCAGCTAGTTTGGACTATTGGGCAATCATCAAGCACCCTTAGACTGCCATATGACTTAAGATGACTGCTACAAGTCTCAAGAGCCCGGCTCCAAGTCACTTCCGGCAGCTAGTTTGGACTATTGCGCATCCATCAAGGACCCTTAGACTGCCATATGACTTAAGATGACTGCTACGAATGTCAAGAGCCCGGTTCTAAGTCACTTCCGGCAGCTAGTTTGGACTATTGGGCATCCATCGAGGACCCTTAGATTGCCATAAGACTTAAAATGACTGCTACAAGTCTCAAGAGCCCAGCTCCAAGTCACTTCCGGCAGCTAGTTTGGACTATTGGGCATCCATCAAGGACCCTTAGACTGCCATATGACTTAAGATGACTGCTACAAGTCTCAAGAGCCCAGCTCTAAGTCACTTCCGGCAGCTAGTTTGGACTATTGGGCATCCATCAAGGACCCTTAGACTGCCATATGACTTAAGATGACTGCTACGAATGTCAAGAGCCCGGTTCTAAGTCACTTCCGGCAGCTAGTTTGGACTATTGGGCATCCATCAAGGACCCTTAGATTGCCATAAGACTTAAAATGACTGCTACAAGTCTCAAGAGCCCAGCTCTAAGTCACTTCCGGCAGCTAGTTTGGACTATTGAGCATTCATGAAGGGTTCTAAGGCTGCCATATGATTAAAGATAGCTGCTACAAATCTCAAGATCCCGGCTCTAAATCACTTCCGGCAGCTAGTTTGGACTATTGGGCATCCATCAAGGACCCTTAGACTGCCATATGACTTAAGATGACTGCTACAAGTCTCAAGAGCCCAGCTCTTAATCACTTCCGGCAGCTAGTTTGGACTATTGAGCATTCATGAAGGGTTCTAAGGCTGCCATATGATTAAAGATAGCTGCTACAAATCTCAAGATCCCGGCTCTAAATCACTTCCGGCAGCTAGTTTGGACTATTGGGTATCTATGAAGGACCCTTAGACTGTCATATGACTTAAGATGACTGCTACAAGTCTCAAGAGCCCAGCTCTAAGTCACTTCCGGCAGCTAGTTTGGACTATTGAGCATTCATGAAGGGTTCTAAGGCTGCCATATGATTTAAAATAGCTACTACAAATCTTAAGATCCCGGCTTTAAGTCACTTCCGGCAGCTAGTTTGGACTATTGCGCATCCATCAAGGACCCTTAGACTGCCATATGACTTAAGATGACTGCTACAAGTCTCAAGAGCCCGGCTCTAAGTCACTTCCGGCAGCTAGTTTGGACTATTGAGCATTCATGAAGGGTTCTAAGGCTGCCATATGATTTAAAATAGCTGCTACAAATCTTAAGATCCCGGCTTTAAGTCACTTCCGGCAGCTAGTTTGGACTATGGCGCATCCATCAAGGACCCTTAGACTGCCATTTGACTTAAGATGACTGCTACAAGTTTCAAGAGCCCGGCTCCAAGTCACTTCCGGCAGCTAGTTTGGACTATTGGGCAATCATCAAGCACCCTTAGACTGCCATATGACTTAAGATGACTGCTACAAGTCTCAAGAGTCCAGCTCTAAGTCACTTTCGGCAACTAGTTTGGACTATTGGGCATTCATCAAGGACCCTTAGACTGCCATATGACTTAAGATGACTGCTACAAGTCTCAAGAGCCCAGCTCTAAGTCACTTCCGGCAGCTAGTTTGGACTATTGCGCATCCATCAAGGACCCTTAGACTGCCATATGACTTAAGATGACTGCTACGAATGTCAAGAGCCCGGTTCTAAGTCACTTCCGGCAGCTAGTTTGGACTATTGGGCATCCATCA
The DNA here is from genome assembly GCA_018150735.1 of Drosophila sp. 14030-0761.01. Classification (NCBI taxonomy): domain Eukaryota; kingdom Metazoa; phylum Arthropoda; class Insecta; order Diptera; family Drosophilidae; genus Drosophila; species Drosophila sp. 14030-0761.01. The sequence continues at coordinate 122,924 of JAECWO010000069.1, read as the reverse complement.
AGGACCCTTAGATTGCCATAAGACTTAAAATGACTGCTACAAGTCTCAAGAGCCCAGCTATAAGTCACTTCCGACAGCTAGTTTGGACTATTGAGCATCCATCAAGGACCCTTAGACTGCCATATGACTTAAGATGACTGCTACGAATGTCAAGAGCCCGGTTCTAAGTCACTTCCGGCAGCTAGTTTGGACTATTGGGCATCCATCAAGGACCCTTAGATTGCCATAAGACTTAAAATGACTGCTACAAGTCTCAAGAGCCCGGCTCTTAGTCACTTCCGGCAGCTAGTTTGGACTATTGAGCATTCATGAAGGGTTCTAAGGCTGCCATATGATTTAAAATAGCTGCTACAAATCTCAAGATCCCGGCTCTAAGTCACTTCCGGCAGCTAGTTTGGACTATTGGGCATCCATCAAGGACCCTTAGACTGCCATATGACTTAAGATGACTGCTACAAGTCTCAAGAGCCCAGTTCTAAGTCACTTCCGGCAGCTAGTTTGGACTATTGGGCATCCATCAAGGACCCTTAGACTGCCATATGACTTAAGATGACTGCTACAAGTCTCAAGAGTCCAGCTCTAAGTCACTTTCGGCAACTAGTTTGGACTATTGGGCATTCATCAAGGACCCTTAGACTGCCATTTGACTTAAGATGACTGCTACAAGTCTCAAGAGCCCGGCTCTAAGTCACTTCCGGCAGCTAGTTTGGACTATTGGGCATTCATCAAGGACCCTTAGACTGCCATATGACTTAAGATGACTGCTACAAGTCTCAAGAGCCCGGCTCCAAGTCACTTCCGGCAGCTAATTTGGACTATTGGGCATCCATCAAGGACCCTTAGACTGCCATATGACTTAAGATGACTGCTACAAGTCTCAAGAGCCCAGCTCTAAGTCACTTCCGGCAGCTAGTTTGGACTATTGCGCATCCATCAAGGACCCTTAGACTGCCATATGACTTAAGATGACTGCTACGAATGTCAAGAGCCCGGTTCTAAGTCACTTCCGGCAGCTAGTTTGGACTATTGGGCATCCATCAAGGACCCTTAGATTGCCATAAGACTTAAAATGACTGCTACAAGTCTCAAGAGCCCAGCTCTAAGTCACTTCCGGCAGCTAGTTTGGACTATTGCGCATCCATCAAGGACCCTTAGACTGCCATATGACTTAAGATGACTGCTACGAATGTCAAGAGCCCGGTTCTAAGTCACTTCCGGCAGCTAGTTTGGACTATTGGGCATCCATCAAGGACCCTTAGATTGCCATAAGACTTAAAATGACTGCTACAAGTCTCAAGATCCCCGCTCTAAATCACTTCCGGCAGCTAGTTTATACTATTGGGTATCTATGAAGGACCCTTAGACTGTCATATGACTTAAGATGACTGCTACAAGTCTCAAGAGCCCGGCTCTAAGGCACTTCCGACATCCATCAAGGATCCTTTGACTGCCATATAGCTTAAGATGACTGCTACAAGTCTTAAGATCCCGGCTCTAAGTCACTTCCGGCAGCTAGTTTGGACTATTGCGCATCCATCAAGGACCCTTAGACTGCCATATGACTTAAGATGACTGCTACAAGTCTCAAGAGCCCGGCTCTAAGTCACTTCCGGCAGCTAGTTTGGACTATTGGGCATCCATCAAGGACCCTTAGACTGCCATAAGACTTAAAATGACTGCTACAAGTCTCAAGAGCCCGGCTCTAAGTCACTTCCGGCAGCTAGTTTGGACTATTGGGCAATCATCAAGGACCCTTAGACTGCCATATGACTTAAGATGACTGCTACAAGTCTCAAGAGCCCGGCTCTAAGTCACTTCCGGCAGCTAGTTTGGACTATTGGGCAATCATCAAGCACCCTTAGACTGCCATATGACTTAAGATGACTGCTACAAGTCTCAAGAGCCCGGCTCTAAGTCACTTCCGGCAGCTAGTTTGGACTATTGGGCATCCATCAAGGACCCTTAGATTGCCATAAGACTTAAAATGACTGCTACAAGTCTCAAGAGCCCGGCTCTAAGTCACTTCCGGCAGCTAGTTTGGACTATTGCGCATCCATCAAGGACCCTTAGACTGCCATATGACTTAAGATGACTGCTACGAAATGTCAAGAGCCCGGCTCTAAGTCACTTCCGGCAGCTAATTTGGAGTATTGGGCATCCATCAAGGACCCTTAGACTGCCATATGACTTAAGATGACTGCTACGAATGTCAAGAGCCCGGTTCTAAGTCACTTCCAGCAGTTAATTTGGAGTATTGAGCATCCATCAATGATCCTTGGACTGCCATATGACTTAAGATGACTACTACAAGTCTCAAAAGCCCATCTAAGTCACTTCCGGCAGCTAGTTTGGACTATTGAGCATTCATGAAGAGTTCTAAGGCTGCCATATGATTTAAGATAGCTGCTACAAATCTCAAGATCCCGGCTCTAAATAACTTCCGGCAGCTAGTTTGGACTATCGGGCATCCATCAAGGACCCTTAGACTGCCATATGACTTAAGATGACTGCTACAAGTCTCAAGGGCCCGGCTCGAAGTCACTTCCGGCAGCTAGTTTGGAGTATTGGGCGTCCATCAAGGACCCTTAGACTGTCATATGACTTAAGATGACTGCTACAAGTCTCAAGAGCCCAGCTCTAAGTCACTTCCGGCAGCTAGTTTGGACTATTGCGCATCCATCAAGGACCCTTAGACTGCCATATGACTTAAGATGACTGCTACGAATCTCAAGAGCCCGGTTCTAAGTCACTTCCGGCAGCTATTTTGGACTATTGGGCATCCATCAAGGACCCTTTGGCTGCTATATGACTTAAGATGACTGCTACGAATCTCAAGAGCCCGGTTCTAAGTCACTTCCGGCAGCTAGTTTAGACTATTGAGCATTCATGAAGGGTTCTAAGGCTGCCATATGATTTAAGATAGCTGCTAAAAATCTCAGATCCCGGCTCTAAATCACTTCCGGCAGCTAGTTTGGACTATCGGGCATCTATCAAGGACCCTTAGACTGTCATATGACTTGAGATGACTGCTACAAGTCTCAAGAGCCCGGCTCTAAGTCACTTCCGGCAGCTAGGTTGGACTATTGGGCATCCATCAAGGACCCTTAGACTGCCATATGACTTAAGATGACTGCTACGAATGTGAAGAGCCCGGTTCTAAGTCACTTCCAGCAGCTAATTTGGAGTATTGAGCATCCATCAATGATCCTTGGACTGCCATATGACTTAAGATGACTACTACAAGTCTATTGCGCATTCATCAAGGACCCTTAGACTGCCATTTGACTTAAGATGACTGCTACAAGTCTCAAGAGCCCGGCTCCAAGTCACTTCCGGCAGCTAGTTTGGACTATTGGGCATTCATCAAGGACCCTTAGACTGCCATATGACTTGAGATGACTGCTACAAGTCTCAAAAGCCCGGCTCCAAGTCACTTCCGGCAGCTAATTTGGACTATTGGGCATCCATCAAGGACCCTTAGACTGCCATATGACTTAAGATGACTGCTACAAGTCTCAAGAGCCCATCTAAGTCACTTCCGGCAGCTAGTTTGGACTATTGAGCATTCATGAAGAGTTCTAAGGCTGCCATATGATTTAAGATAGCTGCTACAAATCTCAAGATCCCGGCTCTAAATAACTTCCGGCAGCTAGTTTGGACTATCGGGCATCCATCAAGGACCCTTAGACTGCCATATGACTTAAGATGACTGCTACAAGTCTCAAGGGCCCGGCTCGAAGTCACTTCCGGCAGCTAGTTTGGAGTATTGGGCGTCCATCAAGGACACTTAGACTGTCATATGACTTAAGATGACTGCTACAAGTCTCAAGAGCCCAGCTCTAAGTCACTTCCGGCAGCTAGTTTGGACTATTGCGCATCCATCAAGGACCCTTAGACTGCCATATGACTTAAGATGACTGCTACGAATGTCAAGAGCCCGGTTCTAAGTCACTTCCAGCAGCTAATTTGGAGTATTGAGCATCCATCAATGATCCTTGGACTGCCATACGACTTAAGATGACTACTACAAGTCTCAAGAGCCCATCTAAGTCACTTCCGGCAGCTAGTTTGGACTATTGAGCATTCATGAAGAGTTCTAAGGCTGCCATATGATTTAAGATAGCTGCTACAAATCTCAAGATCCCGGCTCTAAATCACTTCCGGCAGCTAGTTTGGACTATTGGGCATCCATCAAGGACCCTTAGACTGCCATATGACTTGAGATGACTGCTACAAGTCTCAAGAGCCCGGCTCTAAGTCACTTCCGGCAGCTAGTTTGGACTATTGGGCATCCATCAAGGACCCTTAGACTGCCATATGACTTAAGATGACTGCTACAAGTCTCAAGAGCCCGGCTCTAAGTCACTTCCGGCAGCTAGTTTGGAGTATTGGGCATCCATCAAGGACCCTTAGACTGCCATATGACTTAAGATGACTGCTACAAATCTCAAGATCCCGGCTCTAAATCACTTCCGGCAGCTAGTTTGGACTATTGGGCATCCATCAAGGACCCTTAGACTGCCATATGACTTAAGATGACTGCTACAAGTCTCAAGGGCCCGGCTCGAAGTCACTTCCGGCAGCTAGTTTGGAGTATTGGGCATCCATTAAGGACACTTAGACTGTCATTTGACTTAAGATGACTGCTACAAGTCTCAAGAGCCCAGCTCTAAGTCACTTCCGGCAGCTAGTTTGGACTATTGCGCATCCATCAAGGACCCTTAGACTGCCATATGACTTAAGATGACAGCTACGAATCTCAAGAGCCCGGTTCTAAGTCACTTCCGGCAGCTAGTTTGGACTATTGGGCATCCATCAAGGACCCTTAGGCTGCTATATGACTTAAGATGACTGCTACGAATTTCAAGAGCCCGGTTCTAAGTCACTTCCGGCAGCTAGTTTGGACTATTGGGCATCCATCAAGGACCCTTAGATTGCCATATGACTTAAAATGACTGCTACAAGTCTCAAGAGCCCAACTCTAAGTCACGTCCGGCAGCTAGTTTGGACTATTGAGCATTCATGAAGGGTTCTAACGCTGCCATATGATTAAAGATAGCTGCTACAAATCTCAAGATCCCGGCTCTAAATCACTTCCGGCAGCTAGTTTGGACTATTGGGCATCCATCAAGGACCCTTAGGCTGCTATATGACTTAAGATGACTGCTACGAATCTCAAGAGCCCGGTTCTAAGTCACTTCCGGCAGCTAGTTTGGACTATTGGGCATCCATCAAGGACCCTTAGATTGCCATAAGACTTAAAATGACTGCTACAAGTCTCAAGAGCCCAACTCTAAGTCACGTCCGGCAGCTAGTTTGGACTATTGAGCATTCATGAAGGATTCTAACGCTGCCATATGATTAAAGATAGCTGCTACAAATCTCAAGATCCCGGCTCTAAATCACTTCCGGCAGCTAGTTTGGACTATTGGGCATCCATGAAGGACCCTTAGACTGTCATATGACTAAAGATGACTGCTACAAATCTTAAGATCCCGGCTTTAAGTCATTTCCGGCAGCTAGTTTGGACTATTGAGCATTCATGAAGGATTCTAAGGCTGCCATTTGATGTAAGATAGCTGCTACAAATCTCAAGATCCCGGCTCTAAGTCACTTCCGGCAGCTAATTTGGAGTCTTGAGCATCCATCAATGATCCTTGGACTGCCATATGACTTAAGATGACTGCTACAAGTCTCAAGAGCCCAGCTCTAAGTCACTTCCGGCAGCTAGTTTGGACTATTGGGCATCCATCAATGATCCATGGACTGCCATATGACTTAAGATGACTGCTACAAGTCTCAAGAGCCCAGCTCTAAGTCACTTCCGGCAGCTAGTTTGGACTATTGCGCATCCATCAAGGACCCTTAGACTGCCATATGACTTAAGATGACTGCTACAAGTCTCAAGGGCCCGGCTCGAAGTCACTTCCGGCAGCTAGTTTGGAGTATTGGGCGTCCATCAAGGACCCTTAGACTGTCATATGACTTGAGATGACTGCTACAAATCTCAAGATCCCGGCTCTAAATAACTTCCGGCAGCTAGTTTGGACTATCGGGCATCCATCAAGGACCCTTAGACTGCCATATGACTTAAGATGACTGCTACAAGTCTCAAGGGCCCGGCTCGAAGTCACTTCCGGCAGCTAGTTTGGAGTATTGGGCATCCATCAAGGACACTTAGACTGTCATATGACTTAAGATGACTGCTACAAGTCTCAAGAGCCCAGCTCTAAGTCACTTCCGGCAGCTAGTTTGGACTATTGCGCATCCATCAAGGACCCTTAGACTGCCATATGACTTAAGATGACAGCTACGAATCTCAAGAGCCCGGTTCTAAGTCACTTCCGGCAGCTAGTTTGGACTATTGGGCATCCATCAAGGACCCTTAGGCTGCCATATGACTTAAGATGACTGCTACGAATTTCAAGAGCCCGGTTCTAAGTCACTTCCGGCAGCTAGTTTGGACTATTGGGCATCCATCAAGGACCCTTAGATTGCCATAAGACTTAAAATGACTGCTACAAGTCTCAAGAGCCCAACTCTAAGTCACGTCCGGCAGCTAGTTTGGACTATTGAGCATTCATGAAGGGTTCTAACGCTGCCATATGATTAAAGATAGCTGCTACAAATCTCAAGATCCCGGCTCTAAATCACTTCCGGCAGCTAGTTTGGACTATTGGGCATCCATCAAGGACCCTTAGGCTGCTATATGACTTAAGATGACTGCTACGAATCTCAAGAGCCCGGTTCTAAGTCACTTCCGGCAGCTAGTTTGGACTATTGGGCATCCATCAAGGACCCTTAGATTGCCATAAGACTTAAAATGACTGCTACAAGTCTCAAGAGCCCAACTCTAAGTCACGTCCGGCAGCTAGTTTGGACTATTGAGCATTCATGAAGGATTCTAACGCTGCCATATGATTAAAGATAGCTGCTACAAATCTCAAGATCCCGGCTCTAAATCACTTCCGGCAGCTAGTTTGGACTATTGGGTATCTATGAAGGACCCTTAGACTGTCATATGACTAAAGATGACTGCTACAAATCTTAAGATCCCGGCTTTAAGTCATTTCCGGCAGCTAGTTTGGACTATTGAGCATTCATGAAGGATTCTAAGGCTGCCATTTGATTTAAGATAGCTGCTACAAATCTAAAGATCCCGGCTCTAAGTCACTTCCGGCAGCTAATTTGGAGTCTTGAGCATCCATCAATGATCCTTGGACTGCCATATGACTTAAGATGACTGCTACAAGTCTCAAGAGCCCAGCTGTAAGTCACTTCCGGCAGCTAGTTTGTACTATTGGGCATCCATCAATGATCCATGGACTGCCATATGACTTAAGATGACTGCTACAAGTCTCAAGAGCCCAGCTCTAAGTCACTTCCGGCAGCTAGTTTGGACTATTGCGCATCCATCAAGGACCCTTAGACTGCCATATGACTTAAGATGACAGCTACGAATCTCAAGGGCCCGGTTCTAAGTCACTTCCGGCAGCTAGTTTGGACTATTGGGCATCCATCAAGGACCCTTAGGCTGCTATATGACTTAAGATGACTGCTACGAATTTCAAGAGCCCGGTTCTAAGTCACTTCCGGCAGCTAGTTTGGACTATTGGGCATCCATCAAGGACCCTTAGATTGCCATAAGACTTAAAATGACTGCTACAAGTCTCAAGAGCCCAACTCTAAGTCACGTCCGGCAGCTAGTTTGGACTATTGAGCATTCATGAAGGGTTCTAACGCTGCCATATGATTAAAGATAGCTGCTACAAATCTCAAGATCCCGGCTCTAAATCACTTCCGGCAGCTAGTTTGGACTATTGGGCATCCATCAAGGACCCTTAGGCTGCTATATGACTTAAGATGACTGCTACGAATCTCAAGAGCCCGGTTCTAAGTCACTTCCGGCAGCTAGTTTGGACTATTGGGCATCCATCAAGGACCCTTAGATTGCCATAAGACTTAAAATGACTGCTACAAGTCTCAAGAGCCCAACTCTAAGTCACGTCCGGCAGCTAGTTTGGACTATTGAGCATTCATGAAGGATTCTAACGCTGGCATATGATTAAAGATAGCTGCTACAAATCTCAAGATCCCGGCTCTAAATCACTTCCGGCAGCTAGTTTGGACTATTGGGTATCTATGAAGGACCCTTAGACTGTCATATGACTAAAGATGACTGCTACAAATCTTAAGATCCCGGCTCTAAGTCACTTCCGGCAGCTAGTTTGGACTATTGGGCATCCATCAAGGATTCTTACAGTGCCATAAGACTTAAAATGACTGCTACAAGTCTCAAGAGCCCAGCTGTAAGTCACTTCCGGCAGCTAGTTTGTACTATTGGGCATCCATCAATGATCCATGGACTGCCATATGACTTAAGATGACTGCCACAAGTCTCAAGAGCCCGGCTCTAAGTCACTTCCGGCAGCTAGTTTGGACTATTGGGCATCCATCAAGGATTCTTACACTGCCATAAGACTTAAAATGACTGCTACAAGTCTCAAGAGCCCAGCTGTAAGTCACTTCCGGCAGCTAGTTTGGACTATTGGGCATCCATCAAGAACCCTTAGACTGTCATATGACTTAAGATGACTGCTACAAGTCTCAAGAGCCCGGCTCTAAGTCACTTCCGGCAGCTAGTTTGGACTATTGGGCATCCATCAAGGATCCTTACACTGCCATAAGACTTAAAATGACTGCTACAAGTCTCAAGAGCCCAGCTGTAAGTCACTTCCGGCAGCTAGTTTGTACTATTGGGCATCCATCAATGATCCATGGACTGCCATATGACTTAAGATGACTGCCACAAGTCTCAAGAGCCCAGCTGTAAGTCACTTCCGGCAGCTAGTTTGTACTATTGGGCATCCATCAATGATCCATGGACTGCCATATGACTTAAGATGACTGCCACAAATCTCAAGATCCCGACTCTAAGTCACTTCCGGCAGCTAGTTTGGACTATTGGGCATCCATCAAGGACCCTTCGATTGCCATATGACTTAAGATGACTGCTACAAGTCTCAAGAGCCTGGCTCTAAGTCACTTCCGGCAGCTAGTTTGGACTATTGGGCATCCATCAAGGACCCTTAGAGTGCCATATGACGTAAGATGACTGCTACAAGTCTCAAGAGCCCGGCTCTAAGTCACTTCCGGCAGCTAGTTTGGACTATTGGGCATCCATCAAGGATTCTTACACTGCCATAAGACTTAAGATGACTGCTACAAGTCTCAAGAGCCCGGCTCTACGTCACTTCCGGCAGCTAGTTTGTACTATTGGGCATCCATCAATGATCCATGGACTGCCATATGACTTAAGATGACTGCCACAAATCTCAAGATCCCGGCTCTAAGTCACTTCTGGCAGCTAGTTTGGGATATTGGCCATCCATCAAGGACCCTTCGATTGCCATATGACTTAAGATGACTGCTACAAGTCTCAAGAGCCTGGCTCTAAGTCACTTCCGGCAGCTAGTTTGGAATATTGGGCATCCATCAAGAACCCTTAGACTGCCATATGACTTAAGATGACTGCTACAAGTCTCAAGAGCCCGGCTCTACGTCACTTCCGGCAGCTAGTTTGGACTATTGGGCATCCATCAAGGATTCTTACAGTGCCATAAGACTTAAAATGACTGCTACAAGTCTCAAGAGCCCAGATGTAAGTCACTTCCGGCAGCTAGTTTGTACTATTGGGCATCCATCAATGATCCATGGACTGCCATATGACTTAAGATGACTGCCACAAGTCTCAAGAGCCCGGCTCTAAGTCACTTCCGGCAGCTAGTTTGGACTATTGGGCATCCATCAAGGATTCTTACACTGCCATAAGACTTAAGATGACTGCTACAAGTCTCAAGAGCCCGGCTCTACGTCACTTCCGGCAGCTAGTTTGGACTATTGGGCATCCATCAAGTATTCTTACACTGCCATAAGACTTAAAATGACTGCTACAAGTCTCAAGAGCCCAGCTGTAAGTCACTTCCGGCAGCTAGTTTGGACTAGTGGGCATCCATCAAGAACCCTTAGACTGTCATATGACTTAAGATGACTGCTACAAGTCTCAAGAGCCCGGCTCTAAGTCACTTCCGGCAGCTAGTTTGGACTATTGGGCATCCATCAAGTATTCTTACACTGCCATAAGACTTAAAATGACTGCTACAAGTCTCAAGAGCCCAGCTGTAAGTCACTTCCGGCAGCTAGTTTGTACTATTGGTCATCCATCAATGATCCATGGACTGCCATATGACTTAAGATGACTGCCACAAGTCTCAAGAGCCCGGCTCTAAGTCACTTCCGGCAGCTAGTTTGGACTATTGGGCATCCATCAAGAATTCTTACACTGCCATAAGACTTAAGATGACTGCTACAAGTCTCAAGAGCCCGGCTCTAAGTCACTTCCGGCAGCTAGTTTGGACTATTGGGCATCCACCAAGGATTCTTACACTGCCATAAGACTTAAAATGACTGCTACAAGTCTCAAGAGCCCAGCTGTAAGTCACTTCCGGCAGCTAGTTTGGACTATTGGGCATCCATCAAGAATTCTTACACTGCCATAAGACTTAAGATGACTGCTACAAGTCTCAAGAGCCTGGCTCTAAGTCACTTCCGGCAGCTAGTTTGGACTATTGGGCATCCATCAAGGACCCTTCGATTGCCATATGACTTAAGATGACTGCTACAAGTCTCAAGAGCCTGGCTCTAAGTCACTTCCGGCAGCTAATTTGGAGTCTTGAGCATCCATCAATGATCCTTGGACTGCCATATGACTTAAGATGACTGCTACAAGTCTCAAGATCCCGGCTTTAAGTCACTTCCGGCAGCTAGTTTGGACTATAGGACATCTATCAAGGACCCTTAGACTGCCATATGACTTAAGATGACTGCTACAAGTCTCAAGAGCCTGGCTCTAAGTCACTTCCGGCAGCTAGTTTGGACTATTGGGCATCCATCAAGGACCCTTCGATTGCCATATGACTTAAGATGACTGCTACAAGTCTCAAGAGCCTGGCTCTAAGTCACTTCCGGCAGCTGGTTTGGAATATTGGGCATCCATCAAGAACCCTTAGACTGCCATATGACTTAAGATGACTGCTACAAGTCTCAAGAGCCCGGCTCTAAGTCACTTCCGGCAGCTAGTTTGGACTATTGGGCATCCACCAAGGATTCTTACACTGCCATAAGACTTAAAATGACTGCTACAAGTCTCAAGAGCCCAGCTCTAAGTCACTTCCGGCAGCTAGTTTGGACTATTGGGCATCCATCAAGAATTCTTACACTGCCATAAGACTTAAGATGACTGCTACAAGTCTCAAGAGCCTGGCTCTAAGTCACTTCCGGCAGCTAGTTTGGACTATTGGGCATCCATCAAGGACCCTTAGACTGCCATATGACTTAAGATGACTGCTACAAGTCTCAAGAGCCCGGCTCTAAGTCACTTCCGGCAGCTAGTTTGGACTATTGGGCATCCATCAAGTATTCTTACACTGCCATAAGACTTAAAATGACTGCTACAAGTCTCAAGAGCCCAGCTGTAAGTCACTTCCGGCAGCTAGTTTGTACTATTGGGCATCCATCAATGATCCTTGGACTGCCATATGACTTAAGATGACTGCTACAAGTCTCAAGATCCCGGCTTTAAGTCACTTCCGGCAGCTAGTTTGGACTATAGGACATCTATCAAGGACCCTTAGACTGCCATATGACTTAAGATGACTGCTACAAGTCTCAAGAGCCTGGCTCTAAGTCACTTCCGGCAGCTAGTTTGGACTATTGGGCATCCATCAAGGACCCTTCGATTGCCATATGACTTAAGATGACTGCTACAAGTCTCAAGAGCCTGGCTCTAAGTCACTTCCGGCAGCTAGTTTGGACTAGTGGGCATCCATCAAGAACCCTTAGACTGTCATATGACTTAAGATGACTGCTACAAGTCTCAAGAGCCCGGCTCTACGTCACTTCCGGCAGCTAGTTTGGACTATTGGGCATCCATCAAGTATTCTTACACTGCCATAAGACTTAAAATGACTGCTACAAGTCTCAAGAGCCCAGCTGTAAGTCACTTCCGGCAGCTAGTTTGTACTATTGGGCATCCATCAATGATCCATGGACTGCCATATGACTTAAGATGACTGCCACAAGTCTCAAGAGCCCGGCTCTAAGTCACTTCCGGCAGCTACTTTGGACTATTGGGCATCCATCAAGAATTCTTACACTGCCATAAGACTTAAGATGACTGCTACAAGTCTCAAGAGCCCGGCTCTACGTCACTTCCGGCAGCTAGTTTGGACTATTGGGCATCCACCAAGGATTCTTACACTGCCATAAGACTTAAAATGACTGCTACAAGTCTCAAGAGCCCAGCTGTAAGTCACTTCCGGCAGCTAGTTTGGACTATTGGGCATCCATCAAGAATTCTTACACTGCCATAAGACTTAAGATGACTGCTACAAGTCTCAAGAGCCTGGCTCTAAGTCACTTCCGGCAGCTAGTTTGGACTATTGGGCATCCATCAAGGACCCTTCGATTGCCATATGACTTAAGATGACTGCTACAAGTCTCAAGAGCCTGGCTCTAAGTCACTTCCGGCAGCTAATTTGGAGTCTTGAGCATCCATCAATGATCCTTGGACTGCCATATGACTTAAGATGACTGCTACAAGTCTCAAGATCCCGGCTTTAAGTCACTTCCGGCAGCTAGTTTGGACTATAGGACATCTATCAAGGACCCTTAGACTGCCATATGACTTAAGATGACTGCTACAAGTCTCAAGAGCCTGGCTCTAAGTCACTTCCGGCAGCTAGTTTGGACTATTGGGCATCCATCAAGGACCCTTCGATTGCCATATGACTTAAGATGACTGCTACAAGTCTCAAGAGCCTGGCTCTAAGTCACTTCCGGCAGCTGGTTTGGAATATTGGGCATCCATCAAGAACCCTTAGACTGCCATATGACTTAAGATGACTGCTACAAGTCTCAAGAGCCCGGCTCTACGTCACTTCCGGCAGCTAGTTTGGACTATTGGGCATCCATCAAGGATTCTTACACTGCCATAAGACTTAAAATGACTGCTACAAGTCTCAAGAGCCCAGCTGTAAGTCACTTCCGGCAGCTAGTTTGGACTATTGGGCATCCATCAAGAATTCTTACACTGCCATAAGACTTAAGATGACTGCTACAAGTCTCAAGAGCCTGGCTCTAAGTCACTTCCGGCAGCTAGTTTGGACTATTGGGCATCCATCAAGGACCCTTCGATTGCCATATGACTTAAGATGACTGCTACAAGTCTCAAGAGCCTGGCTCTAAGTCACTTCCGGCAGCTAGTTTGGAATATTGGGCATCCATCAAGAACCCTTAGACTGCCATATGACTTAAGATGACTGCTACAAGTCTCAAGAGCCCGGCTCTAAGTCACTTCCGGCAGCTAGTTTGGAATATTGGGCATCCATCAAGAACCCTTAGACTGCCATATGACTTAAGATGACTGCTACAAGTCTCAAGAGCCCGGCTCTACGTCACTTCCGGCAGCTAGTTTGTACTATTGGGCATCCATCAATGATCCATGGACTGCCATATGACTTAAGATGACTGCCACAAGTCTCAAGAGCCCGGCTCTAAGTCACTTCCGGCAGCTATTTTGGACTATTGGGCATCCATCAAGAACCCTTAGACTGCCATATGACTTAAGATGACTGCTACAAGTCTCAAGAGCCCGGCTCTAAGTCACTTCCGGCAGCTAGTTTGTACTATTGGGCATCCATCAATGATCCATGGACTGCCATATGACTTAAGATGACTGCCACAAGTCTCAAGAGCCCGGCTCTAAGTCACTTCCGGCAGCTAGTTTGGACTATTGGGCATCCATCAAGTATTCTTACACTGCCATAAGACTTAAGATGACTGCCACAAGTCTCAAGAGCCCGGCTCTAAGTCACTTCCGGCAGCTAGTTTGGACTATTGGGCATCCATCAAGAACCCTTAGACTGCCATATGACTGCTACAAGTCTCAAGAGCCTGGCTCTAAGTCACTTCCGGCAGCTAGTTTGGACTATTGGGCATCCATCAAGGATTCTTACACTGCCATAAGACTTAAAATGACTGCTACAAGTCTCAAGAGCCCAGCTGTAAGTCACTTCCGGCAGCTAGTTTGGACTAGTGGGCATCCATCAAGAACCCTTAGACTGTCATATGACTTAAGATGACTGCTACAAGTCTCAAGAGCCCGGCTCTACGTCACTTCCGGCAGCTAGTTTGGACTATTGGGCATCCATCAAGTATTCTTACACTGCCATAAGACTTAAAATGACTGCTACAAGTCTCAAGAGCCCAGCTGTAAGTCACTTCCGGCAGCTAGTTTGTACTATTGGGCATCCATCAATGATCCATGGACTGCCAAATGATTTAAGATGACTGCCACAAGTCTCAAGAGCCCGGCTCTAAGTCACTTCCGGCAGCTAGTTTGGACTATTGGGCATCCATCAAGAATTCTTACACTGCCATAAGACTTAAGATGACTGCTACAAGTCTCAAGAGCCCGGCTCTAAGTCTCTTCCGGCAGCTAATTTGGAGTCTTGAGCATCCATCAATGATCCTTGGACTGCCATATGACTTAAGATGACTGCTACAAGTCTCAAGATCCCGGCTTTAAGTCACTTCCGGCAGCTAGTTTGGACTATAGGACATCTATCAAGGACCCTTAGACTGCCATATGACTTAAGATGACTGCTACAAGTCTCAAGAGCCCGGCTCTACGTCACTTCCGGCAGCTAGTTTGTACTATTGGGCATCCATCAATGATCCATGGACTGCCATATGACTTAAGATGACTGCCACAAGTCTCAAGAGCCCGGCTCTAAGTCACTTCCGGCAGCTAGTTTGGACTATTGGGCATCCATCAAGAACCCTTAGACTGCCATATGACTTAAGATGACTGCTACAAGTCTCAAGAGCCCGGCTCTACGTCACTTCCGGCAGCTAGTTTGGACTATTGGGCATCCATCAATGATCCATGGACTGCCATATGACTTAAGATGACTGCTACAAGTCTCAAGAGCCCGGCTCTAAGTCACTTCCGGCAGCTAGTTTGGACTATTGGGCATCCATCAAGGATCCTTACACTGCCATAAGACTTAAAATGACTGCTACAAGTCTCAAGAGCCCAGCTGTAAGTCACTTCCGGCAGCTAGTTTGGACTAGTGGGCATCCATCAAGAACCCTTAGACTGTCATATGACTTAAGATGACTGCTACAAGTCTCAAGAGCCCGGCTCTACGTCACTTCCGGCAGCTAGTTTGGACTATTGGGCATCCATCAATGATCCATGGACTGCCATATGACTTAAGATGACTGCCACAAGTCTCAAGATCCCGGCTCTAAGTCACTTCCGGCAGCTAGTTTGGACTATTGGGCATCCATCAAGTATTCTTACACTGCCATAAGACTTAAGATGACTGCCACAAGTCTCAAGAGCCCGGCTCTAAGTCACTTCCGGCAGCTAGTTTGGACTATTGGGCATCCATCAAGAACCCTTAGACTGCCATATGACTGCTACAAGTCTCAAGAGCCTGGCTCTAAGTCACTTCCGGCAGCTAGTTTGGACTATTGGGCATCCATCAAGGATTCTTACACTGCCATAAGACTTAAAATGACTGCTACAAGTCTCAAGAGCCCAGCTGTAAGTCACTTCCGGCAGCTAGTTTGGACTATTGGGCATCCATCAAGAACCCTTAGACTGTCATATGACTTAAGATGACTGCTACAAGTCTCAAGAGCCCGGCTCTACGTCACTTCCGGCAGCTAGTTTGGACTATTGGGCATCCATCAAGTATTCTTACACTGCCATAAGACTTAAAATGACTGCTACAAGTCTCAAGAGCCCAGCTGTAAGTCACTTCCGGCAGCTAGTTTGTACTATTGGGCATCCATCAATGATCCATGGACTGCCATATGATTTAAGATGACTGCCACAAGTCTCAAGAGCCCGGCTCTAAGTCACTTCCGGCAGCTAGTTTGGACTATTGGGCATCCATCAAGAATTCTTACACTGCCATAAGACTTAAGATGACTGCTACAAGTCTCAAGAGCCCGGCTCTAAGTCTCTTCTGGCAGCTAATTTGGAGTCTTGAGCATCCATCAATGATCCTTGGACTGCCATATGACTTAAGATGACTGCTACAAGTCTCAAGATCCCGGCTTTAAGTCACTTCCGGCAGCTAGTTTGGACTATAGGACATCTATCAAGGACCCTTAGACTGCCATATGACTTAAGATGACTGCTACAAGTCTCAAGAGCCTGGCTCTAAGTCACTTCCGGCAGCTAGTTTGGACTATTGGGCATCCATCAAGGACCCTTCGATTGCCATATGACTTAAGATGACTGCTACAAGTCTCAAGAGCCTGGCTCTAAGTCACTTCCGGCAGCTAGTTTGGAATATTGGGCATCCATCAAGAACCCTTAGACTGCCATATGACTTAAGATGACTGCTACAAGTCTCAAGAGCCCGGCTCTACGTCACTTCCGGCAGCTAGTTTGGACTATTGGGCATCCATCAAGGATCCTTACACTGCCATAAGACTTAAAATGACTGCTACAAGTCTCAAGAGCCCAGCTGTAAGTCACTTCCGGCAGCTAGTTTGGACTATTGGGCATCCATCAAGAATTCTTACACTGCCATAAGACTTAAGATGACTGCTACAAGTCTCAAGAGCCTGGCTCTAAGTCACTTCCGGCAGCTAGTTTGGACTATTGGGCATCCATCAAGGACCCTTCGATTGCCATATGACTTAAGATGACTGCTACAAGTCTCAAGAGCCTGGCTCTAAGTCACTTCCGGCAGCTAGTTTGGAATATTGGGCATCCATCAAGAACCCTTAGACTGCCATATGACTTAAGATGACTGCTACAAGTCTCAAGAGCCCGGCTCTAAGTCACTTCCGGCAGCTAGTTTGGAATATTGGGCATCCATCAAGAACCCTTAGACTGTCATATGACTTAAGATGACTGCTACAAGTCTCAAGAGCCCGGCTCTAAGTCACTTCCGGCAGCTAGTTTGTACTATTGGGCATCCATCAATGATCCATGGACTGCCATATGACTTAAGATGACTGCTACAAGTCTCAAGAGCCCGGCTCTAAGTCACTTCCGGCAGCTAGTTTGGACTATTGGGCATCCATCAAGAACCCTTAGACTGCCATATGACTTAAGATGACTGCTACAAGTCTCAAGAGCCCGGCTCTACGTCACTTCCGGCAGCTAGTTTGTACTATTGGGCATCCATCAATGATCCATGGACTGCCATATGACTTAAGATGACTGCCACAAGTCTCAAGAGCCCGGCTCTAAGTCACTTCCGGCAGCTAGTTTGGACTATTGGGCATCCATCAAGAACCCTTAGACTGCCATATGACTTAAGATGACTGCTACAAGTCTCAAGAGCCCGGCTCTACGTCACTTCCGGCAGCTAGTTTGTACTATTGGGCATCCATCAAGGACCCTTCGATTGCCATATGACTTAAGATGACTGCTACAAGTCTCAAGAGCCTGGCTCTAAGTCACTTCCGGCAGCTAGTTTGGACTATTGGGCATCCATCAAGGACCTTTAGACTGCCATATGACTTAAGATGACTGCTACAAGTCTCAAGAGCCCGGCTCTACGTCACTTCCGGCAGCTAGTTTGGACTATTGGGCATCCATCAAGGATTCTTACACTGCCATAAGACTTAAAATGACTGCTACAAGTCTCAAGAGCCCAGCTGTAAGTCACTTCCGGCAGCTAGTTTGTACTATTGGGCATCCATCAATGATCCATGGACTGCCATATGACTTAAGATGACTGCCACAAGTCTCAAGAGCCCGGCTCTAAGTCACTTCCTGCAGCTAGTTTGGACTATTGAGCATTCATGAAGGGTTCTAAGGCTGCCATATGATTTAAGATAGCTGCTACAAATCTCAAGATCCCGGCTCTATATCACTTCCGGCAGCTAGTTTGGACTATTGGGCATCCATCAAGGACCCTTGGACTGCCATATGACTTAAGATAACTGCTACAAGTCTCAAGAGCCCGGCTCTAAGTCACTTCCGGCAGCTAGTTTGGACTATTGGGCATCCATCAAGGACCCTTAGAGTGCCATATGACTTAAGATGACTGCTACAAGTCTCAAGAGCCCGGCTCTACGTCACTTCCGGCAGCTAGTTTGGACTATTGGGCATCCATCAAGGATTCTTACACTGCCATAAGACTTAAAATGACTGCTACAAGTCTCAAGAGCCCAGCTGTAAGTCACTTCCGGCAGCTAGTTTGGACTATTGGGCATCCATCAAGGACCCATGGACTGCCATATGACTTAAGATGACTGCTACAAGTCTCAAGAGCCCGGCTCTAAGTCACTTCCTGCAGCTAGTTTGGACTATTGAGCATTCATGAAGGGTTCTAAGGCTGCCATATGATTTAAGATAGCTGCTACAAATCTCAAGATCCCGGCTCTATATCACTTCCGGCAGCTAGTTTGGACTATTGGGCATCCATCAAGGACCCTTGGACTGCCATATGACTTAAGATAACTGCTACAAGTCTCAAGAGCCCGGCTCTACGTCACTTCCGGCAGCTAGTTTGTACTATTGGGCATCCATCAATGATCCATGGACTGCCATATGACTTAAAATGACTGCTACAAGTCTCAAGAGCCCGGCTCTACGTCACTTCCGGCAGCTAGTTTGGACTATTGGGCATCCATCAAGGATTCTTACACTGCCATAAGACTTAAAATGACTGCTAAAAGTCTCAAGAGCCCAGCTCTAAATCACTTCCGGCAGCTAGTTTGGACTATTGAGCATTCATGAAGGGTTCTAAGGCTGCCATATGATTTAAGATAGCTGCTACAAATCTCAAGATCCCGGCTCTATATCACTTCCGGCAGCTAGTTTGGACTATTGGGCATCCATCAAGGACCCTTGGACTGCCATATGACTTAAGATAACTGCTACAAGTCTCAAGAGCCCGGCTCTAAGTCACTTCCGGCAGCTAGTTTGGACTATTGGGCATCCATCAAGGACCCTTAGAGTGCCATATGACTTAAGATGACTGCTACAAGTCTCAAGAGCCCGGCTTTAAGTCACTTCCGGCAGCTAGAGTCCATCAAGGACTCTAACGCTGCTATATGACTAAAAATTACTGCTACAAATCTTAAGATCCCGGCTTTAAGTCACTTCCGGCAGCTAGTTTGGGCTATTGGGCATCCATCAAGGACCCTTAGACTACCATATGATTTAAGATAGCTGCTACAAGTCTCAAGAGCCCGGCTCTAAGTCACTTCCGGCAGCTAGTTTGGACTATTGGGCATCCATCAAGGACCCTTGGATTGCCATATGACTTAAGATGACTGCTACAAGTCTCAAGAGCCCGGTTCTAAGTCACTTCCGGCAGCTATCAATGATCCTTGGACTGCCATATGACTTAAGATGACTGCCACAAGTCTCAAGAGCCCGGCTCTAAGTCACTTCCGGCAGCTAGTTTGGACTATTGGGCATCCATCAAGGACCCTAAGGCTGCTATATGTCTAAAAATGACTGCTACAAGTCTCAAGAGCCCGGTTCTAAGTCACTTCCGGCAGCTATCAATGATCCTTGGACTGCCATATGACTTAAGATGACTGCCACAAGTCTCAAGAGCCCGGCTCTAAGTCACTTCCGGCAGCTAGTTTGGACTATTGGGCATCCATCAAGAATTCTTACACTGCCATAAGACTTAAAATGACTGCTAAAAGTCTCAAGAGCCCAGCTCTAAATCACTTCCGGCAGCTAGTTTGGACTATTGAGCATTCATGAAGGGTTCTAAGGCTGCCATATGATTTAAGATAGCTGCTACAAATCTCAAGATCCCGGCTCTATATCACTTCCGGCAGCTAGTTTGGACTATTGGGCATCCATCAAGGACCCTTGGACTGCCATATGACTTAAGATAACTGCTACAAGTCTCAAGAGCCCGGCTTTAAGTCACTTCCGGCAGCTAGTTTGGGCTATTGGGCATCCATCAAGGACCCTTAGACTACCATATGATTTAAGATAGCTGCTACATGTCTCAAGAGCCCGGCTCTAAGTCACTTCCGGCAGCTAGTTTGTACTATTGGGCATCCATCAATGATCCATGGACTGCCATATGACTTAAGATGACTGCTACAAGTCTCAAGAGCCCGGCTCTAAGTCACTTCCGGCAGCTAGTTTGGACTATTGGGCATCCATCAAGGACCTTTAGACTGCCATATGACTTAAGATGACTGCTACAAGTCTAAAGAGCCCGGCTCTAAGTCACTTCCGGCAGCTAGTTTGGACTATTGGGCATCCATCAAGGACCCTTGGATTGCCATATGACTTAAGATGACTGCTACAAGTCTCAAGAGCCCGGCTCTAAGTCACTTCCGGCAGCTAGTTTGGACTATTGGGCATTCATCAAGGACCCTTAGAGTGCCATATGACTTAAGATGACTGCTACAAGTCTCAAGAGCCCGGCTTTATGTCACTTCCGGCAGCTAGAGTCCATCAAGGACTCTAACGCTGCTATATGACTAAAAATTACTGCTACAAATCTTAAGATCCCGGCTTTAAGTCACTTCCGGCAGCTAGTTTGGGCTATTGGGCATCCATCAAGGACCCTTAGACTACCATATGATTTAAGATAGCTGCTACATGTCTCAAGAGCCCGGCTCTAAGTCACTTCCGGCAGCTAGTTTGTACTATTGGGCATCCATCAAGGACCCTTGGATTGCCATATGACTTAAGATGACTGCTACAAGTCTCAAGAGCCCGGTTCTAAGTCACTTCCGGCAGCTATCAATGATCCTTGGACTGCCATATGACTTAAGATGACTGCCACAAGTCTCAAGAGCCCGGCTCTAAGTCACTTCCGGCAGCTAGTTTGGACTATTGGGCATCCATCAAGGACCCTAAGGCTGCTATATGTCTAAAAATGACTGCTACAAGTCTCAAGAGCCCGGTTCTAAGTCACTTCCGGCAGCTATCAATGATCCTTGGACTGCCATATGACTTAAGATGACTGCCACAAGTCTCAAGAGCCCGGCTCTAAGTCACTTCCGGCAGCTAGTTTGGACTATTGGGCATCCATCAAGAATTCTTACACTGCCATAAGACTTAAAATGACTGCTAAAAGTCTCAAGAGCCCAGCTCTAAATCACTTCCGGCAGCTAGTTTGGACTATTGAGCATTCATGAAGGGTTCTAAGGCTGCCATATGATTTAAGATAGCTGCTACAAATCTCAAGATCCCGGCTCTATATCACTTCCGGCAGCTAGTTTGGACTATTGGGCATCCATCAAGGACCCTTGGACTGCCATATGACTTAAGATAACTGCTACAAGTCTCAAGAGCCCGGCTTTAAGTCACTTCCGGCAGCTAATTTGGAGTCTTGAGCATCCATCAATGATCCTTAGACTGTCATATGACTTAAGATGACTGCTACAAGTCTCAAGAGCCCAGCTCTAAGTCACTTCCGGCAGCTAGTTTGGATTATTGCGCATCCATCAAGGATCCTTTGACTGCCATATAGCTTAAGATGACTGCTACAAATCTTAAGATCCCGGCTTTAAGTCACTTCCGGCAGCTAGTTTGGACTATTGGCCATCCATCAAGGACCCTAAGGCTGCTATATGTCTAAAAATGACTGCTACAAGTCTCAAGAGCCCGGTTCTAAGTCACTTCCGGCAGCTAGTTTGGACTATTGGGCATTCATCAAGGACCCTTAGACTGTCATATGACTTAAGATGACTGCTACAAATCTTAAGATCCCGGCTTAAAGTCACTTCCGGCAGCTAGGTTGGACTATTGGGCATCCATCAAGGACCCTAAGGCTGCTATATGTCTAAAAATGCCTGCTACAAGTCTCAAGAGCCCGGTTCTAAGTCACTTCCGGCAGCTAGTTTAGACTTTTGGGCATCCATCAAGGACCCTTGGATTGCCATATGACTTAAGATGACTGCTACAAGTCTCAAGAGCCCGGTTCTAAGTCACTTCCGGCAGCTAGTTTGGACTATTGGGCATTCATCAAGGACCCTTAGACTGTCATATGACTTAAGATGACTGCTACAAATCTTAAGATCCCGGCTTAAAGTCACTTCCGGCAGCTTGTTTGGACTATTCGGCATCCATCAAAGACTCTAACGCTGCTATATGACTAAAAATGACTGCTACAAGTCTCAAGATCCCGGCTCTAAATCACTTCCGGCAGCTATTTTGGATTATTGGGTATCTATGACGGACCCTTAGACTGTCATATGACTTAAGATGACTGCTATAAGTCTCAAGAGCCCGGCTCTAAGTCACTTCCGGCAGCTAGTTTGGACTATTGGGCATCCATCAAGAACTCTAACGCTGCTATATGACTTAAAATGACTGCTACAAGTCTCAAGAGCCCGGCTCTAAATCACTTCCGGCAGCTATTTTGGACTATTGGGCATTCATCAAGGACCCTTAGACTGTCATATGACTTAAGATGACTGCTACAAATCTTAAGATCCCGGCTCTAAGTCACTTCCGGCAGCTAGGTTGGACTATTGGGCATCCATCAAGGACCCTAAGGCTGCTATATGTCTAAAAATGACTGCTACAAGTCTCAAGAGCCCGGTTCTAAGTCACTTCCGGCAGCTATCAATGATCCTTGGATCCTTGGACTATTGGGCATCCATCAAGGACCCTAAGGCTGCCATATGACTTAAGATGACTGCTACAAATCTTAAGATCCCGGCTTTAAGTCACTTCCGGCAGCTAGTTTGGACTATTGGCCATCCATCAAGGACCCTAAGGCTGCTATATGTCTAAAAATGACTGCTACAAGTCTCAAGAGCCCGGTTCTATGTCACTTCCGGCAGCTAGTTTGGACTATTGGGCATTCATCAAGGACCCTTAGACTGTCATATGACTTAAGATGACTGCTACAAATCTTAAGATCCCGGCTTAAAGTCACTTCCGGCAGCTAGGTTGGACTATTGGGTATCCATCAAGGACCCTTGGATTGCCATATGACTTAAGATGACTGCTACAAATCTTAAGATCACGGCTTTAAATCACTTCCGGCAGCTACTTTGGACTATTGGGCATCCATCAAGGACCCTAAGGCTGCTATATGTCTAAAAATGACTGCTACAAGTCTCGAGAGCCCGTTTTAAGTCACTTCCGGCAGCTATCAATGATCCTTGGTTCCTTGGACTATTTGGCATCCATCAAGGACCCTAAGGCTGCCATATGACTTAAGATGACTGCTACAAATCTTAAGATCCCGGCTTTAAGTCACTTCCGGCAGCTAGTTTGGACTATTGGCCATCCATCAAGGACCCTAAGGCTGCTATATGTCTAAAAATGACTGCTACAAGTCTCAAGAGCCCGGTTCTAAGTCACTTCCGGCAGCTATCAATGATCCTTGGATCCTTGGACTATTGGGCATCCATCAAGGACCCTAAGGCTGCCATATGACTTAAGATGACTGCTACAAATCTTAAGATCCCGGCTTTAAGTCACTTCCGGCAGCTATCAATGATCCTTGGACTGCCATATGACTTAAGATGACTGCCACAAGTCTCAAGAGCCCGGCTCTAAGTCACTTCCGGCAGCTAGTTTGGACTATTGGGCATCCATCAAGAATTCTTACACTGCCATAAGACTTAAGATGACTGCTACAAGTCTCAAGAGCCCGGCTCTAAGTCACTTCCGGCAGCTAATTTGGAGTCTTGAGCATCCATCAATGATCCTTAGACTGTCATATGACTTAAGATGACTGCTACAAGTCTCAAGAGCCCAGCTCTAAGTCACTTCCGGCAGCTAGTTTGGATTATTGCGCATCCATCAAGGATCCTTTGACTGCCATATAGCTTAAGATGACTGCTACAAGTCTTAAGATCCTGGCTCTAAGTCACTTCCGGCAGCTAGTTTGGACTATTGGGCATCCATCAAGGACCCTAAGGCTGCCATATGACTTAAAATGACTGCTACAAATCTTAAGATCACGGCTTTAAATCACTTCCGGCAGCTAGTTTGGACTATTGGGCATCCATCAAGGACCCTAAGGCTGCTATATGTCTAAAAATGACTGCTACAAGTCTCAAGAGCCCGGTTCTAAGTCACTTCCGGCAGCTAGTTTGGACTATTGGGCATTCATCAAGGACCCTTAGACTGTCATATGACTTAAGATGACTGCTACAAATCTTAAGATCCCGGCTCTAAGTCACTTCCGGCAGCTAGGTTGGACTATTGGGCATCCATCAAGGACCCTAAGGCTGCTTTATGTCTAAAAATGACTGCTACAAGTCTCAAGAGCCCGGTTCTAAGTCACTTCCGGCAGCTATCAATGATCCTTGGACTATTGGGCATCCATCAAGGACCCTAAGGCTGCCATATGACTTAAGATGACTGCTACAAATCTTAAGATCCCGGCTTTAAGTCACTTCCGGCAGCTAGTTTGGACTATTGGCCATCCATCAAGGACCCTAAGGCTGCTATATGTCTAAAAATGACTGCTACAAGTCTCAAGAGCCCGGTTCTAAGTCACTTCCGGCAGCTATCAATGATCCTTGGATCCTTGGACTATTGGGCATCCATCAAGGACCCTAAGGCTGCCATATGACTTAAGATGACTGCTACAAATCTTAAGATCCCGGCTTTAAGTCACTTCCGGCAGCTAGTTTGGACTATTGGGCATCCATCAAGGACCCTTGGATTGCCATATGACTTAAGATGACTGCTACAAGTCTCAAGAGCCCGGCTCTAAGTCACTTCCGGCAGCTAGTTTGGACTATTGGGCATCCATCAAGGACCCTTAGAGTGCCATATGACTTAAGATGACTGCTACAAGTCTCAAGAGCCCGGCTTTAAGTCACTTCCGGCAGCTAGAGTCCATCAAGGACTCTAACGCTGCTATATGACTAAAAATGACTGCTACAAATCTTAAGATCCCGGCTTTAAGTCACTTCCGGCAGCTAGTTTGGGCTATTGGGCATCCATCAAGGACCCTTAGACTACCATATGATTTAAGATAGCTGCTACATGTCTCAAGAGCCCGGCTCTAAGTCACTTCCGGCAGCTAGTTTGGACTATTGGGCATCCATCAAGGACCCTTGGATTGCCATATGACTTAAGATGACTGCTACAAGTCTCAAGAGCCCGGCTCTAAGTCACTTCCGGCAGCTAGTTTGGACTATTGGGCATCCATCAAGGACCTTTAGACTGCCATATGACTTAAGATGACTGCTACAAGTCTAAAGAGCCCGGCTCTAAGTCACTTCCGGCAGCTAGTTTGGACTATTGGGCATCCATCAAGGACCCTTGGATTGCCATATGACTTAAGATGACTGCTACAAGTCTCAAGAGCCCGGCTCTAAGTCACTTCCGGCAGCTAGTTTGGACTATTGGGCATCCATCAAGGACCCTTAGAGTGCCATATGACTTAAGATGACTGCTACAAGTCTCAAGAGCCCGGTTCTAAGTCACTTCCGGCAGCTATCAATGATCCTTGGACTGCCATATGACTTAAGATCACTACTACAAGTCTCAAGAGCCCGGCTCTAAGTCACTTCCGGCAGCTAGTTTGGACTATTGGGCATCCATCAAGAAATCTTAAGATCACGGCTTTAAATCACTTCCGGCAGCTAGTTTGGACTATTGGGCATCCATCAAGGACCCTAAGGCTGCTATATGTCTAAAAATGACTGCTACAAGTCTCAAGAGCCCGGTTCTAAGTCACTTCCGGCAGCTAGTTTGGACTATTGGGCATTCATCAAGGACCCTTAGACTGTCATATGACTTAAGATGACTGCTACAAATCTTAAGATCCCGGCTCTAAGTCACTTCCGGCAGCTAGGTTGGACTATTGGGCATCCATCAAGGACCCTAAGGCTGCTATATGTCTAAAAATGACTGCTACAAGTCTCAAGAGCCCGGTTCTAAGTCACTTCCGGCAGCTATCAATGATCCTTGGACTATTGGGCATCCATCAAGGACCCTAAGGCTGCCATATGACTTAAGATGACTGCTACAAATCTTAAGATCCCGGCTTTAAGTCACTTCCGGCAGCTAGTTTGGACTATTGGGCATCCATCAAGGACCCTAAGGCTGCTATATGTCTAAAAATGACTGCTACAAGTCTCAAGAGCCCGGTTCTAAGTCACTTCCGGCAGCTATCAATGATCCTTGGACTATTGGGCATCCATCAAGGACCCTAAGGCTGCCATATGACTTAAGATGACTGCTACAAATCTTAAGATCCCGGCTTTAAGTCACTTCCGGCAGCTAGTTTGGACTATTGGGCATCCATCAAGGACCCTTGGATTGCCATATGACTTAAGATGACTGCTACAAGTCTCAAGAGCCCGGCTCTAAGTCACTTCCGGCAGCTAGTTTGGACTATTGGGCATCCATCAAGGACCCTTAGAGTGCCATATGACTTAAGATGACTGCTACAAGTCTCAAGAGCCCGGCTCTAAGTCACTTCCGGCAGCTAGATTGGACTATTGGGCATCCATCAAGAATTCTTACACTGCCATAAGACTTAAGATGACTGCTACAAGTCTCAAGAGCCCGGCTCTAAGTCACTTCCGGCAGCTAATTTGGAGTCTTGAGCATCCATCAATGATCCTTAGACTGTCATATGACTTAAGATGACTGCTACAAGTCTCAAGAGCCCAGCTCTAAGTCACTTCCGGCAGCTGGTTTGGATTATTGCGCATCCATCAAGGATCCTTTGACTGCCATATAGCTTAAGATGACTGCTACAAGTCTTAAGATCCTGGCTCTAAGTCACTTCCGGCAGCTAGTTTGGACTATTGGGCATCCATCAAGGACCCTAAGGCTGCCATATGACTTAAAATGACTGCTACAAATCTTAAGATCACGGCTTTAAATCACTTCCGGCAGCTAGTTTGGACTATTGGGCATCCATCAAGGACCCTAAGGCTGCTATATGTCTAAAAATGACTGCTACAAGTCTCAAGAGCCCGGTTCTAAGTCACTTCCGGCAGCTAGTTTGGACTATTGGGCATCCATCAAGGACCCTTAGACTGCCATATGACTTAAGATGACTGCTACAAATCTTAAGATCCCGGCTCTAAGTCACTTCCGGCAGCTAGGTTGGACTATTGGGCATCCATCAAGGACCCTAAGGCTGCTATATGACTAAAAATGACTGCTACAAGTCTCAAGAGCCCGGTTCTAAGTCACTTCCGGCAGCTAGTTTGGACTATTGGGCATCCATCAAGGACCCTAAGGCTGCCATATGACTTAAGATGACTGCTACAAATCTTAAGATCCCGGCTTTAAGTCACTTCCGGCAGCTAGTTTGGACTATTGGGCATCCATCAAGGACCCTAAGGCTGCTATATGTCTAAAAATGACTGCTACAAGTCTCAAGAGCCCGGTTCTAAGTCACTTCCGGCAGCTATCAATGATCCTTGGATCCTTGGACTATTGGGCATCCATCAAGGACCCTAAGGCTGCCATATGACTTAAGATGACTGCTACAAATCTTAAGATCCCGGCTTTAAGTCACTTCCGGCAGCTAGTTTGGACTATTGGGCATCCATCAAGGACCCTTGGATTGCCATATGACTTAAGATGACTGCTACAAGTCTCAAGAGCCCGGCTCTAAGTCACTTCCGGCAGCTAGTTTGGACTATTGGGCATCCATCAAGGACCCTTAGAGTGCCATATGACTTAAGATGACTGCTACAAGTCTCAAGAGCCCGGCTTTAAGTCACTTCCGGCAGCTAGAGTCCATCAAGGACTCTAACGCTGCTATATGACTAAAAATGACTGCTACAAATCTTAAGATCCCGGCTTTAAGTCACTTCCGGCAGCTAGTTTGGGCTATTGGGCATCCATCAAGGACCCTTAGACTACCATATGATTTAAGATAGCTGCTACATGTCTCAAGAGCCCGGCTCTAAGTCACTTCCGGCAGCTAGTTTGGACTATTGGGCATCCATCAAGGACCCTTGGATTGCCATATGACTTAAGATGACTGCTACAAGTCTCAAGAGCCCGGCTCTAAGTCACTTCCGGCAGCTAGTTTGGACTATTGGGCATCCATCAAGGACCTTTAGACTGCCATATGACTTAAGATGACTGCTACAAGTCTAAAGAGCCCGGCTCTAAGTCACTTCCGGCAGCTAGTTTGGACTATTGGGCATCCATCAAGGACCCTTGGATTGCCATATGACTTAAGATGACTGCTACAAGTCTCAAGAGCCCGGCTCTAAGTCACTTCCGGCAGCTAGTTTGGACTATTGGGCATCCATCAAGGACCCTTAGAGTGCCATATGACTTAAGATGACTGCTACAAGTCTCAAGAGCCCGGTTCTAAGTCACTTCCGGCAGCTATCAATGACCCTTGGACTGCCATATGACTTAAGATCACTACTACAAGTCTCAAGAGCCCGGCTCTAAGTCACTTCCGGCAGCTAGTTTGGACTATTGAGCATTCATGAAGAGTTCTAAGGCTGCCATATGATTAAAGATAAATGCTACAAATCTCAAGATCCCGGCTCTAAATCACTTCCGGCAGCTAGTTTGGACTATTGGGCATCCATCAAGGACCCTAAGGCTGCTATATGTCCAAAAATGACTGCTACAAGTCTCAAGAGCCCGGTTCTAAGTCACTTCCGGCAGCTATCAATGATCCTTGGACTGCCATATGACTTAAGATGACTGCCACAAGTCTCAAGAGCCCGGCTCTAAGTCACTTCCGGCAGCTAGATTGGACTATTGGGCATCCATCAAGAATTCTTACACTGCCATAAGACTTAAGATGACTGCTACAAGTCTCAAGAGCCCGGCTCTAAGTCACTTCCGGCAGCTAATTTGGAGTCTTGAGCATCCATCAATGATCCTTAGACTGTCATATGACTTAAGATGACTGCTACAAGTCTCAAGAGCCCAGCTCTAAGTCACTTCCGGCAGCTGGTTTGGATTATTGCGCATCCATCAAGGATCCTTTGACTGCCATATAGCTTAAGATGACTGCTACAAATCTTAAGATCCCGGCTTTAAGTCACTTCCGGCAGCTAGTTTGGACTATTGGCCATCCATCAAGGACCCTAAGGCTGCTATATGTCTAAAAATGACTGCTACAAGTCTCAAGAGCCCGGTTCTAAGTCACTTCCGGCAGCTAGTTTGGACTATTGGGCATTCATCAAGGACCCTTAGACTGTCATATGACTTAAGATGACTGCTACAAGTCTCAAGAGCCCGGCTCTAAGTCACTTCCGGCAGCTAGTTTGGACTATTGGGCATCCATCAAGAACTCTAACGCTGCTATATGACTTAAAATGACTGCTACAAGTCTCAAGAGCCCGGCTCTAAGTCACTTCCGGCAGCTATTTTGGACTATTGGGCATTCATCAAGGACCCTTAGACTGTCATATGACTTAAGATGACTGCTACAAATCTTAAGATCCCGGCTCTAAGTCACTTCCGGCAGCTAGGTTGGACTATTGGGCATCCATCAAGGACCCTAAGGCTGCTATATGTCTAAAAATGACTGCTACAGGTCTCGAGAGCCCGTTTTAAGTCACTTCCGGCAGCTATCAATGATCCTTGGATCCTTGGACTATTGGGCATCCATCAAGGACCCTAAGGCTGCCATATGACTTAAGATGACTGCTACAAATCTTAAGATCCCGGCTTTAAGTCACTTCCGGCAGCTAGTTTGGACTATTGGGCATCCATCAAGAACTCTAACGCTGCTATATGACTTAAAATGACTGCTACAAGTCTCAAGAGCCCGGCTCTAAGTCACTTCCGGCAGCTAGTTTGGACTATTGGGCATCCATCAAGAATTCTTACACTGCCATAAGACTTAAGATGACTGCTACAAGTCTCAAGAGCCCGGCTCTAAGTCACTTCCGGCAGCTAATTTGGAGTCTTGAGCATCCATCAATGATCCTTAGACTGTCATATGACTTAAGATGACTGCTACAAGTCTCAAGAGCCCAGCTCTAAGTCACTTCCGGCAGCTAGTTTGGATTATTGGGCATCCATCAAGGATCCCTTGACTGCCATATGACTTAAGATGACTGCTACAAGTCTTAAGATCCTGGCTCTAAGTCACTTCCGGCAGCTAGTTTGGAGTATTGGGCATCCATCAAAGACTCTAACGCTGCTATATGACTAAAAATGACTGCTACCAGTCTCAAGATCCTGGCTCTAAGTCACTTCCGGCAGCTAGTTTGGACTATTGGGCATCCATCAAGGACCCTAAGGCTGCCATATGACTTAAGTTGACTGCTACAAATCTTAAGATCCCGGCTTTAAGTCACTTCCGGCAGCTAGTTTGGACTATTGGCCATCCATCAAGGACCCTAAGGCTGCTATATGTCTAAAAATGACTGCTACAAGTCTCAAGAGCCCGGTTCTAGGTCACTTCCGGCAGCTAGTTTGGACAATTGGGCATTCATTAAGGACCCTTAGACTGTCATATGACTTAAGATGACTGCTACAAATCTTAAGATCCCGGCTTAAAGTCACTTCCGGCAGCTAGGTTGGACTATTGGGTATCCATCAAGGACCCTAAGGCTGCTATATGTCTAAAAATGACTGCTACAAGTCTCAAGAGCCCGGTTCTAAGTCACTTCCGGCAGCTATCAATGATCCTTGGATCCTTGGACTATTGGCCATCCATCAAGGACCCTAAGGCTGCTATATGTCTAAAAATGACTGCTACAAGTCTCAAGAGCCCGGCTCTAAGTCACTTCCGGCAGCTAGTTTGGACTATTGGGCATCCATCAAGAACTCTAACGCTGCTATATGACTTAAAATGACTGCTACAAGTCTCAAGAGCCCGGCTCTAAATCACTTCCGGCAGCTAGTTTGGACTATTGGGCATCCATCAAGAATTCTTACACTGCCATAAGACTTAAGATGACTGCTACAAGTCTCAAGAGCCCGGCTCTAAGTCACTTCCGGCAGCTAATTTGGAGTCTTGAGCATCCATCAATGATCCTTAGACTGTCATATGACTTAAGATGACTGCTACAAGTCTCAAGAGCCCAGCTCTAAGTCACTTCCGGCAGCTAGTTTGGATTATTGCGCATCCATCAAGGATCCTTTGACTGCCATATAGCTTAAGATGACTGCTACAAGTCTTAAGATCCCGGCTCTAAGTCACTTCCGGCAGCTAGTTTGGACTATTGGGCATCCATCAAAGACTCTAACGCTGCTATATGACTAAAAATGACTGCTACAAGTCTCAAGATCCTGGCTCTAAGTCACTTCCGGCAGCTAGTTTGGACTATTGGGCATCCATCAAGGACCCTAAGGCTGCCATATGACTTAAGATGACTGCTACAAATCTTAAGATCCCGGCTTAAAGTCACTTCCGGCAGCTAGGTTGGACTATTGGCCATCCATCAAGAACCCTTAGACTGCCATATGACTTAAGATGACTGCTACAAGTCTCAAGAGCCCGGCTCTAAGTCACGTCCGGCAGCTAGTTTGGACTATTGAGCATTCATGAAGACTTCTAAGGCTGCCATATAATTTAAGATAGCTGCTACAAATCTCAAGATCCCGGCTCTAAATCACTGCCGGCAGCTAGTTTGGTCTATCGGGCATCCATCAAAGACCCTTAGACTGCCATATGACTTAAGATGACTGCTACAAATCTCAAGAGCCCGGTTCTAAGTCACTTCCGGCAGCTAGTTTGGACTATTGGGCATCCATCAAGGACCCTAAGGCTGCTGTATGACTTAAGATGACTGCTACAAGTCTCAAGAGCCCAGCTCTAAGTCATTTCCGGCAGCTAGTTTGGACAATTGGGCATTCATCAAGGACCCTTAGACTGTCATATGACTTAAGATGACTGCTACAAGTCTCAAGAGCCCAGCTCTAAGTCACTTCCGGCAGCTAGTTTGGATTATTGCGCATCCATCAAGGATCCTTTGACTGCCATATAGCTTAAGATGACTGCTACAAGTCTTAAGATCCTGGCTCTAAGTCACTTCCGGCAGCTAGTTTGGACTATTGGGCATCCATCAAAGACTCTAACGCTGCTATATGACTAAAAATGACTGCTACAAGTCTCAAGATCCTGGCTCTAAGTCACTTCCGGCAGCTAGTTTGGACTATTGGGCATCCATCAAGGACCCTAAGGCTGCCATATGACTTAAGTTGACTGCTACAAATCTTAAGATCCCGGCTTTAAGTCACTTCCGGCAGCTAGTTTGGACTATTGGCCATCCATCAAGGACCCTAAGGCTGCTATATGTCTAAAAATGACTGCTACAAGTCTCAAGAGCCCGGGTCTAGGTCACTTCCGGCAGCTAGTTTGGACAATTGGGCATTCATCAAGGACCCTTAGACTGTCATATGACTTAAGATGACTGCTACAAATCTTAAGATCCCGGCTTAAAGTCACTTCC
This sequence comes from Drosophila sp. 14030-0761.01, assembly GCA_018150735.1. NCBI lineage: Eukaryota > Metazoa > Arthropoda > Insecta > Diptera > Drosophilidae > Drosophila > Drosophila sp. 14030-0761.01. The sequence goes on along the minus strand of JAECWO010000069.1, from coordinate 90,518 downwards.
GGCAGCTAGGTTGGACTATTGGGTATCCATCAAGGACCCTAAGGCTGCTATATGTCTAAAAATGACTGCTACAAGTCTCAAGAGCCCGGTTCTAAGTCACTTCCGGCAGCTATCAATGATCCTTGGATCCTTGGACTATTGGCCATCCATCAAGGACCCTAAGGCTGCTATATGTCTAAAAATGACTGCTACAAGTCTCAAGAGCCCGGCTCTAAGTCACTTCCGGCAGCTAGTTTGGACTATTGGGCATCCATCAAGAACTCTAACGCTGCTATATGACTTAAAATGACTGCTACAAGTCTCAAGAGCCCGGCTCTAAATCACTTCCGGCAGCTAGTTTGGACTATTGGGCATCCATCAAGAATTCTTACACTGCCATAAGACTTAAGATGACTGCTACAAGTCTCAAGAGCCCGGCTCTAAGTCACTTCCGGCAGCTAATTTGGAGTCTTGAGCATCCATCAATGATCCTTAGACTGTCATATGACTTAAGATGACTGCTACAAGTCTCAAGAGCCCAGCTCTAAGTCACTTCCGGCAGCTAGTTTGGATTATTGCGCATCCATCAAGGATCCTTTGACTGCCATATAGCTTAAGATGACTGCTACAAGTCTTAAGATCCTGGCTCTAAGTCACTTCCGGCAGCTAGTTTGGACTATTGGGCATCCATCAAAGACTCTAACGCTGCTATATGACTAAAAATGACTGCTACAAGTCTCAAGATCCTGGCTCTAAGTCACTTCCGGCAGCTAGTTTGGACTATTGGGCATCCATCAAGGACCCTAAGGCTGCCATATGACTTAAGATGACTGCTACAAATCTTAAGATCCCGGCTTAAAGTCACTTCCGGCAGCTAGGTTGGACTATTGGCCATCCATCAAGAACCCTTAGACTGCCATATGACTTAAGATGACTGCTACAAGTCTCAAGAGCCCGGCTCTAAGTCACGTCCGGCAGCTAGTTTGGACTATTGAGCATTCATGAAGAGTTCTAAGGCTGCCACATAATTTAAGATAGCTGCTACAAATCTCAAGATCCCGGCTCTAAATCACTGCCGGCAGCTAGTTTGGTCTATCGGGCATCCATCAAAGACCCTTAGACTGCCATATGACTTAAGATGACTGCTACAAATATCAAGAGCCCGGTTCTAGGTCACTTCCGGCAGCTAGGTTGGACTATTGGGCATCCATCAAGGACCCTAAGGCTGCTGTATGACTTAAGATGACTGCTACAAGTCTCAAGAGTCCAGCTCTAAGTCATTTTCGGCAGCTAGTTTGGACAATTGGGCATTCATCAAGGACCCTTAGACTGTCATATGACTTAAGATGACTGCTACAAGTCTCAAGAGCCCAGCTCTAAGTCACTTCCGGCAGCTAGTTTGGATTATTGCGCATCCATCAAGGATCCTTTGACTGCCATATAGCTTAAGATGACTGCTACAAGTCTTAAGATCCTGGCTCTAAGTCACTTCCGGCAGCTAGTTTGGACTATTGGGCATCCATCAAAGACTCTAACGCTGCTATATGACTAAAAATGACTGCTACAAGTCTCAAGATCCTGGCTCTAAGTCACTTCCGGCAGCTAGTTTGGACTATTGGGCATCCATCAAGGACCCTAAGGCTGCCATATGACTTAAGTTGACTGCTACAAATCTTAAGATCCCGGCTTTAAGTCACTTCCGGCAGCTAGTTTGGACTATTGGCCATCCATCAAGGACCCTAAGGCTGCTATATGTCTAAAAATGACTGCTACAAGTCTCAAGAGCCCGGGTCTAGGTCACTTCCGGCAGCTAGTTTGGACAATTGGGCATTCATCAAGGACCCTTAGACTGTCATATGACTTAAGATGACTGCTACAAATCTTAAGATCCCGGCTTAAAGTCACTTCCGGCAGCTAGGTTGGACTATTGGGTATCCATCAAGGACCCTAAGGCTGCTATATGTCTAAAAATGACTGCTACAAGTCTCAAGAGCCCGGTTCTAAGTCACTTCCGGCAGCTATCAATGATCCTTGGATCCTTGGACTATTGGCCATCCATCAAGGACCCTAAGGCTGCTATATGTCTAAAAATGACTGCTACAAGTCTCAAGAGCCCGGCTCTAAGTCACTTCCGGCAGCTAGTTTGGACTATTGGGCATCCATCAAGAACTCTAACGCTGCTATATGACTTAAAATGACTGCTACAAGTCTCAAGAGCCCGGCTCTAAGTCACTTCCGGCAGCTAGTTTGGACTATTGGGCATCCATCAAGAATTCTTACACTGCCATAAGACTTAAGATGACTGCTACAAGTCTCAAGGGCCAGGCTCTAAGTCACTTCCGGCAGCTAATTTGGAGTCTTGAGCATCCATCAATGATCCTTAGACTGTCATATGACTTAAGATGACTGCTACAAGTCTCAAGAGCCCAGCTCTAAGTCACTTCCGGCAGCTAGTTTGGATTATTGCGCATCCATCAAGGACCCTAAGGCTGCCATATGACTTAAAATGACTGCTACAAATCTTAAGATCACGGCTTTAAATCACTTCCGGCAGCTAGTTTGGACTATTGGGCATCCATCAAGGACCCTAAGGCTGCTATATGTCTAAAAATGACTGCTACAAGTCTCAAGAGCCCGGTTCTAAGTCACTTCCGGCAGCTATCAATGATCCGTGGATCCTTGGACTATTGGGCATCCATCAAGGACCCTAAGGCTGCCATATGACTTAAGATGACTGCTACAAATCTTAAGATCCCGGCTTTAAGTCACTTCCGGCAGCTAGTTTGGACTATTGGCCATCCATCAAGGACCCTAAGGCTGCTATATGTCTAAAAATGACTGCTACAAGTCTCAAGAGCCCGGTTCTATATGTCTAAAAATGACTGCTACAAGTCTCAAGAGCCCGGCTCTAAGTCACTTCCGGCAGCTATCAATGATCCTTGGATCCTTGGACTATTGGGCATCCATCAAGGACCCTAAGGCTGCCATATGACTTAAGATGACTGCTACAAATCTTAAGATCCCGGCTTTAAGTCACTTCCGGCAGCTAGTTTGGACTATTGGCCATCCATCAAGGACCCTAAGGCTGCTATATGACTAAAAATGACTGCTACAAATCTTAAGATCCCGGCTTTAAGCCACTTCCGGCAGCTAGTTTGGGCTATTGGGCATCCATCAACGACCCTTAGACTACCATATGATTTAAGATAGCTGCTACAAATCTACAGATCCCGGCTTTAAGTCACTTCCGGCAGCTAGTTTGGACTATTGCGATCCATCAAGGACCCTTAGACTGCCATATGACTTAAGATGACTGCTACAAGTCTCAAGATCCCGGCTCTAAATCACTTCCGGCAGCTATTTTGGACTATTGGGCATTTATCAAGGACCCTTAGACTGTCATATGACTTAAGATGACTGCTACAAGTCTTAAGAGCCCGGCTCTAAGTCACTTCCGGCAGCTAGTTTGGACTATTGGGCATCCATCAAGAACTCTAACGCTGCTATATGACTTAAAATGACTGCTACAAGTCTCAAGAACCCGGCTCTAAATCACTTCCGGCAGCTATTTTGGACTATTGGGCATTTATCAAGGACCCTTAGACTGTCATATGACTTAAGATGACTGCTACAAATCTTAAGATCCCGGCTCTAAGTCACTTCCGGCAGCTAGGTTGGACTAGTGGGCATCCATCAAGGACCCTAAGGCTGCTATATGTCTAAAAATGACTGCTACAAGTCTTAAGAGCCCGGCTCTAAGTCACTTCCGGCAGCTATCAATGATCCTTGGATCCTTGGACTATTGGGCATCCATCAAGGACCCTAAGGCTGCCATATGACTTAAGATGACTGCTACAAATCTTAAGATCCCGGCTTTAAGTCACTTCCGGCAGCTAGTTTGGACTATTGGCCATCCATCAAGGACCCTAAGGCTGCTATATGTCTAAAAATGACTGCTACAAGTCTCAAGAGCCCGGTTCTAAGTCACTTCCGGCAGCTAGTTTGGACTATTGGGCATTCATCAAAGACCCTTAGACTGTCATATGACTTAAGATGACTGCTACAAATCTTAAGATCCCGGCTCTAAGTCACTTCCGGCAGCTAGGTTGGACTATTGGGCATCCATCAAGGACCCTAAGGCTGCTATATGTCTAAAAATGACTGCTACAAGTCTCAAGAGCCCGGTTCTAAGTCACTTCCGGCAGCTATCAATGATCCTTGGATCCTTGGACTATTGGGCATCCATCAAGGACCCTAAGGCTGCCATATGACTTAAGATGACTACTACAAATCTTAAGATCCCGGCTTTAAGTCACTTCCGGCAGCTAGTTTGGACTATTGGTCATCCATCAAGGACCCTAAGGCTGCTATATGTCTAAAAAGGACTGCTACAAGTCTCAAGAGCCCGGTTCTAGGTCACTTCCGGCAGCTAGTTTGGACTATTGGGCATTCATCAAGGACCCTTAGACTGTCATTTGACTTAAGATGACTGCTACAAATCTTAAGATCCCGGCTTAAAGTCACTTCCGGCAGCTAGGTTGGACTATTGGGTATCCATCAAGGACCCTTAGATTGCCATATGACTTAAGATGACTGCTACAGGTCTCGAGAGCCCGTTTTAAGTCACTTCCGGCAGCTATCAATGATCCTTGGTTCCTTGGACTATTTGGCATCCATCAAGGACCCTAAGGCTGCCATATGACTTAAGATGACTGCTACAAATCTTAAGATCCCGGCTTTAAGTCACTTCCGGCAGCTAGTTTGGACTATTGGCCATCCATCAAGGACCCTAAGGCTGCTATATGTCTAAAAATGACTGCTACAAGTCTCAAGAGCCCGGTTCTAAGTCACTTCCGGCAGCTATCAATGATCCTTGGATCCTTGGACTATTGGGCATCCATCAAGGACCCTAAGGCTGCCATATGACTTAAGATGACTGCTACAAATCTTAAGATCCCGGCTTTAAGTCACTTCCGGCAGCTAGTTTGGACTATTGGGCATCCATCAAGGACCCTAAGGCTGCTTTATGTCTAAAAATGACTGCTACAAGTCTCAAGAGCCTGGTTCTAAGTCACTTCCGGCAGCTAGTTTGGACTATTGGGCATCCATCAAGGACCCTTGGATTGCCATATGACTTAAGATGACTGCTACAAGTCTCAAGAGCCCGGCTCTAAGTCACTTCCGGCAGCTAGTTTGGACTATTGGGCATCCATCAAGGACATTTAGACTGCCATATGACTTAAGATGACTGCTACAAGTCTCAAGAGCCCGGCTTTAAGTCACTTCCGGCAGCTAGTTTGGACTATCGGGCATCCATCAAGGACCCTTAGACTGCCATATGACTTAAGATGACTGCTACAAGTCTCAAGAGCCCAGCTCTAAGTCACTTCCGGCAGCTAGGTTGGACTATTGGGCATCCATCAAGGACCCTTAGGCTGCTGTATGTCTAAAAATGACTGCTACAAGTCTCAAGAGCCCGGTTCTAAGTCACTTCCGGCAGCTAGTTTGGACTATCAAGGACCCTTAGACTACCATATGACTTAAGATGACTGCTACAAGTCTCAAGAGCCCGGCTCTAAGTCACTTCCGGCAGCTAGTTTGGACTATTGGGCATCCATCAAGAACTCTAACGCTGCTATATGACTTAAAATGACTGCTACAAGTCTCAAGAGCCCAGCTCTAAGTCACTTCCGGCAGCTAGTTTGGACTATTGCGCATCCATCAATGATCCTTGGACTGCCATATGACTTAAGATGACTGCCACAAGTCTCAAGAGCCCGGCTCTAAGTCACTTCCGGCAGCTAATTTGGACTATTGGGCATCCATCAAGGACCCTTAGACTACCATATGATTTAAGATAGCTGCTACAAGTCTCAAGAGCCCGGCTCTAAGGCACTTCCGACAGCTAGTTTGGACTATTGGGCATACATCAAGGACCCTAAGGCTGCCATATGACTTAAAATGACTGCTACAAATCTACAGATCCCGGCTTTAAGTCACTTCCGGCAGCTAGTTTGGACTATTACGGTCCATCATGGACCCTTAGACTGCCATATGACTTAAGATGACTGCTACAAGTCTCAAGATCCCGGCTCTAAATCACTTCCGGCAGCTATTTTGGACTATTGGGTATCTATGACGGACCCTTAGACTGTCATATGACTTAAGATGACTGCTACAAGTCTCAAGAGCCCGGCTCTAAGTCACTTCCGGCAGCTAGTTTGGACTATTGGGCATCCATCAAGGACCCTAAGGCTGCTATATGTCTAAAAATGCCTGCTACAAGTCTCAAGAGCCCGGTTCTAAGTCACTTCCGGCAGCTAGTTTGGACTTTTGGGCATCCATCAAGGACCCTTGGATTGCCATATGACTTAAGATGACTGCTACAAGTCTCAAGAGCCCGGCTCTAAGTCACTTCCGGCAGCTAGTTTGGACTATTGGGCATCCATCAAGAACTCTAACGCTGCTATATGACTTAAAATGACTGCTACAAGTCTCAAGAGCCCAGCTCTAAGTCACTTCCGGCAGCTAGTTTGGACTATTGGCCATCCATCAAGGACTCTAAGGCTGCTATATGTCTAAAAATGACTGCTACAAGTCTCAAGAGCCCGGTTCTAGGTCACTTCCGGCAGCTAGTTTGGACTATTGGGCATTCATCAAGGACCCTTAGACTGTCATATGACTTAAGATGACTGCTACAAATCTTAAGATCCCGGCTTAAAGTCACTTCCGGCAGCTAGGGCAGCTAGGGCATCCATCAAGGACCCTTAGGCTGCTGTATGTCTAAAAATGACTGCTACAAGTCTCAAGAGCCCGGTTCTAAGTCACTTCCGGCAGCTAGTTTGGACTATCAAGGACCCTTAGACTACCATATGACTTAAGATGACTGCTACAAGTCTCAAGAGCCCGGCTCTAAGTCACTTCCGGCAGCTAGTTTGGACTATTGGGCATCCATCAAGAACTCTAACGCTGCTATATGACTTAAAATGACTGCTACAAGTCTCAAGAGCCCAGCTCTAAGTCACTTCCGGCAGCTAGTTTGGACTATTGCGCATCCATCAATGATCCTTGGACTGCCATATGACTTAAGATGACTGCCACAAGTCTCAAGAGCCCGGCTCTAAGTCACTTCCGGCAGCTAATTTGGACTATTGGGCATCCATCAAGGACCCTTAGACTACCATATGATTTAAGATAGCTGCTACAAGTCTCAAGAGCCCGGCTCTAAGGCACTTCCGACAGCTAGTTTGGACTATTGGGCATACATCAAGGACCCTAAGGCTGCCATATGACTTAAAATGACTGCTACAAATCTACAGATCCCGGCTTTAAGTCACTTCCGGCAGCTAGTTTGGACTATTACGATCCATCATGGACCCTTAGACTGCCATATGACTTAAGATGACTGCTACAAGTCTCAAGATCCCGGCTCTAAATCACTTCCGGCAGCTATTTTGGACTATTGGGTATCTATGACGGACCCTTAGACTGTCATATGACTTAAGATGACTGCTACAAGTCTCAAGAGCCCGGCTCTAAGTCACTTCCGGCAGCTAGTTTGGACTATTGGGCATCCATCAAGGACCCTAAGGCTGCTATATGTCTAAAAATGCCTGCTACAAGTCTCAAGAGCCCGGTTCTAAGTCACTTCCGGCAGCTAGTTTGGACTTTTGGGCATCCATCAAGGACCCTTGGATTGCCATATGACTTAAGATGACTGCTACAAGTCTCAAGAGCCCGGCTCTAAGTCACTTCCGGCAGCTAGTTTGGACTATTGGGCATCCATCAAGAACTCTAACGCTGCTATATGACTTAAAATGACTGCTACAAGTCTCAAGAGCCCATCTCTAAGTCACTTCCGGCAGCTAGTTTGGAATATTGCGCATCCATCAATGATCCTTGGACTGCCATATGACTTAAGATGACTGCCACAAGTCTCAAGAGCCCGGCTCTAAGTCATTTCCGGCAGCTAGTTTGGACTATTGGGCATCCATCAAAGACTCTAACGCTGCTATATGACTAAAAATGACTGCTACAAATCTTAAGATCCCGGCTTTAAGCCACTTCCGCCAGCTAGTTTGGGCTATTGGGCATCCATCAAGGACCCTTAGACTACCATATGATTTAAGATAGCTGGTACAAGTCTCAAGAGCCCGGTTCTAAGTCACTTCCGGCAGCTAGTTTGGACTATCAAGGACCCTTAGACTGCCATATGACTTAAAATGACTGCTACAAATCTACAGATCCCGGCTTTAAGTCACTTCCGACAGCTAGTTTGGACTATTGCGCATCCATCAAGGATCCTTTGACTGCCATATAGCTCAAGATGACTGCTACAAGTCTTAAGATCCTGGCTCTAAGTCACTTCCGGCAGCTAGTTTGGACTATTGGGTATCTATCAAGGACCCTTAGACTGTTATATGACTTAAGATGACTGCTACAAGTCTTAAGATCCCGGCTCTTAGTCACTTCCGGCAGCTATTTTGGACTATTGGGCATCCATCAAGGACCCTAAGGCTGCCATATGACTTAAAATGACTGCTACAAATCTACAGATCCCGGCTTTAAGTCACTTCCGGCAGCTAGTTTGGACTATTGCGATCCATCAAGGACCCTTAGACTGCCATATGACTTAAGATGACTGCTACAAGTCTCAAAATCCCGGCTCTAAATCACTTCCGGCAGCTATTTTGGACTATATGGTATCTATGAAGGACCCTTAGACTGTCATATGACTTAAGATGACTGCTACAAGTCTCAAGAGCCCGGCGCTAAGGCACTTCCGACAGCTAGTTTAGACTATTGAGCATTCATGAAGGGTTCTAACGCTTCCATATGATTAAAGATAGCTGCTACAAATCTCAAGATCCCGGCTCTAAATCACTTCCGGCAGCTAGTTTGGACTATTGGGCATCCATCAAGGACCCTAAGGCTGCTATATGTCTAAAAATGACTGCTACAAGTCTCAAGAGCCCGGTTCTAAGTCACTTCCGGCAGCTAGTTTGGACTATTGTGCATTCATCAAGGACCCTTAGACTGTCATATGACTTAAGATGACTGCTACAAATCTTAAGATCCCGGCTCTAAGTCACTTCCGGCAGCTAGGTTGGACTATTGGGCATCCATCAAGGACCCTAAGGCTGCTATATGTCTAAAAATGACTGCTACAAGTCTCAAGAGCCCGGTTCTAAGTCATTTCCGGCAGCTATCAATGATCCTTGGATCCTTGGACTATTGGGCATCCATCAAGGACCCTAAGGCTGCCATATGACTTAAGATGACTGCTACAAATCTTAAGATCCCGGCTTTAAGTCACTTTCGGCAGCTAGTTTGGACTATTGGCCATCCATCAAGGACCCTAAGGCTGCTATATGTCTAAAAATGACTGCTACAAGTCTCAAGAGCCCGGTTCTAAGTCACTTCCGGCAGCTAGTTTGGACTATTGCGCATCCATCAATGATCCTTGGACTGCCATATGACTTAAGATGACTGCCACAAGTCTCAAGAGCCCGGCTCTAAGTCACTTCCGGCAGCTAGTTTGGACTATTGGGCATCCATCAAGAACTCTAACGCTGCTATATGACTTAAAATGACTGCTACAAGTCTCAAGAGCCCAGCTCTAAGTCACTTCCGGCAGCTAGTTTGGACTATTGCGCATCCATCAATGATCCTTGGACTGCCATATGACTTAAGATGACTACCACAAGTCTCAAGAGCCCGGCTCTAAGTCACTTCCGGCAGCTAGTTTGGACTATTGGGCATCCATCAAAGACTCTAACGCTGCCATATGACTTAAAATGACTGCTACAAATCTACAGATCCCGGCTTTAAGTCACTTCCGGCAGCTAGTTTGGACTATTGCGATCCATCAAGGACCCTTAGACTGCCATATGACTTAAGATGACTGCTACAAGTCTCAAGATCCCGGCTCTAAATCACTTCCGGCAGCTAGTTTGGACTATTGTGCATTCATCAAGGACCCTTAGACTGTCATATGACTTAAGATGACTGCTACAAATCTTAAGATCCCGGCTCTAAGTCACTTCCGGCAGCTAGGTTGGACTATTGGGCATCCATCAAGGACCCTAAGGCTGCTATATGTCTAAAAATGACTGCTACAAGTCTCAAGAGCCCGGTTCTAAGTCATTTCCGGCAGCTATCAATGATCCTTGGATCCTTGGACTATTGGGCATCCATCAAGGACCCTAAGGCTGCCATATGACTTAAGATGACTGCTACAAATCTTAAGATCCCGGCTTTAAGTCACTTTCGGCAGCTAGTTTGGACTATTGGCCATCCATCAAGGACCCTAAGGCTGCTATATGTCTAAAAATGACTGCTACAAGTCTCAAGAGCCCGGTTCTAAGTCACTTCCGGCAGCTAGTTTGGACTATTGCGCATCCATCAATGATCCTTGGACTGCCATATGACTTAAGATGACTGCCACAAGTCTCAAGAGCCCGGCTCTAAGTCACTTCCGGCAGCTAGTTTGGACTATTGGGCATCCATCAAGGACCCTAAGGCTGCTATATGTCTAAAAATGACTGCTACAAGTCTCAAGAGCCCAGCTCTAAGTCACTTCCGGCAGCTAGTTTGGACTATTGCGCATCCATCAATGATCCTTGGACTGCCATATGACTTAAGATGACTGCCACAAGTCTCAAGAGCCCGGCTCTAAGTCACTTCCGGCAGCTAGTTTGGACTATTGGGCATCCATCAAAGACTCTAACGCTGCTATATGACTAAAAATGACTGCTACAAATCTTAAGATCCCGGCTTTAAGCCACTTCCGGCAGCTAGTTTGGGCTATTGGGCATCCATCAAGGACCCTTAGACTACCATATGATTTAAGATAGCTGGTACAAGTCTCAAGAGCCCGGTTCTAAGTCACTTCCGGCAGCTAGTTTGGACTATCAAGGACCCTAAGGCTGCTATATGTCTAAAAATGACTGCTACAAGTCTCAAGAGCCCGGTTCTAAGTCACTTCCGGCAGCTAGTTTGGACTATTGCGCATCCATCAATGATCCTTGGACTGCCATATGACTTAAGATGACTGCCACAAGTCTCAAGAGCCCGGCTCTAAGTCACTTCCGGCAGCTAGTTTGGACTATTGGGCATCCATCAAGGACCCTAAGGCTGCTATATGTCTAAAAATGACTGCTACAAGTCTCAAGAGCCCGGTTCTAAGTCACTTCCGGCAGCTAGTTTGGACTATTGTGCATTCATCAAGGACCCTTAGACTGCCATATGACTTAAGATGACTGCTACAAGTCTCAAGAGCCCAGCTCTAAGTCACTTCCGGCAGCTAGTTTCGACTATTGGGCATCCATCAAAGACTCTAACGCTGCCATATGACTTAAGATGACTGCTACAAGTCTCAAGAGCCCGGCTCTAAGTCACTTCCGGCAGCTAGTTTGGACTATTGGGCATCCATCAAGAACTCTAACGCTGTTATATGACTTAAAATGACTGCTACAAGTCTCAAGAGCCCAGCTCTAAGTCACTACCGGCAGCTAGTTTGGACTATTGCGCATCCATCAATGATCCTTGGACTGCCATATGACTTAAGATGACTGCCACAAGTCTCAAGAGCCCGGCTCTAAGTCACTTCCGGCAGCTAGTTTGGACTATTGGGCATCCATCAAAGACTCTAACGCTGCCATATGACTTAAAATGACTGCTACAAATCTACAGATCCCGGCTTTAAGTCACTTCCGGCAGCTAGTTTGGACTATTGCGATCCATCAAGGACCCTTAGACTGCCATATGACTTAAGATGACTGCTACAAGTCTCAAGATCCCGGCTCTAAATCACTTCCGGCAGCTATTTTGGACTATTGGGTATTCATCAAGGACCCTTGGATTGTCATATGACTTAAGATGACTGCTACAGGTCTCGAGAGCCCGTTTCTAAGTCACTTCCAGCAGCTATCAATGAGCCTTGGTTCCTTGGACTATTGGGCATCCATCAAGGACCCTAAGGCTGCCATATGACTTAAGATGACTGCTACAAATCTTAAGATCCCGGCTTTAAGTCACTTCCGGCAGCTAGTTTGGACTATTGGCCATCCATCAAGGACCCTAAGGCTGCCATATGACTTAATATGACTGCTACAAGTCTCAAGAGCCCGGCTCTAAGTCACTTCCGGCAGCTAGTTTGGACTATTGGGCATCCATCAAGGACCCTTAGACTGCCATATGACTTAAGATGACTGCTACAAATCTTAAGAGCCCAGCTCTAAGTCACTTCCGGCAGCTAGTTTAGACTATTGGGGATCCATCAAGAAGCCTTAGACTGTCATATGACTTAAGATGACTTCTACAAGTCTCAAGAGCCCGGCTCTACGTCACTTCCGGCAGCTAGTTTGGACTATTGGGCATCCATCAAGGATTATTACACTGCCATAAGACTTAAAATGACTGCTACAAGTCTCAAGAGCCCAGCTGTAAGTCACTTCCGGCAGCTAGTTTGTACTATTGGGCATCCATCAATGATCCATGGACTGCCATATGACTTAAGATGACTGCCACAAGTCTCAAGAGCCCGGCTCTAAGTCACTTCCGGCAGCTAGTTTGGACTCTTGGGCATCCATCAAGGACCCTTAGGCTACTATATGTCTAAAAATGACTGCTACAAGTCTCAAGAGCCCGGTTCTAAGTCACTTCCGGCAGCTAGTTTGGACTATCAAGGACCCTTAGACTGCCATATGACTTAAGATGACTGCTACAAGCCTCAAGAGCCCAGCTCTAAATCACTTCCGGCAGCTAGTTTGGACTATTGAGCATTCATGAAGGGTTCTAACGCTGCCATATGATTTAAGATAGCTGCTACAAATCTCAAGATCCCGGCTCTTAGTCACTTCCGGCAGCTAATTTGGAGTCTTGAGCATCCATCAATGATCCTTGGACTGCCATATGACTTAAGATGACTGCTACAAGTCTCAAGAGCCCGGCTCTACGTCACTTCCGGCAGCTAGTTTGGACTATTGGGCATCCATCAAGGATTCTTACACTGCCATAAGACTTAAAATGACTGCTACAAGTCTCAAGAGCCCGGTTCTAAGTCACTTCAGGCAGCTAGTTTGGACTATTGGGCATCCGTCAAGGACCCTTGGATTGCCATATGACTTAAGATGACTGCTACAAGTCTCAAGAGCCCGGCTCTAAGTCACTTCCGGCAGCTAGTTTGGACTCTTGGGCATCCATCAAGGACCCTTAGGCTACTATATGTCTAAAAATGACTGCTACAAGTCTCAAGAGCCCGGTTCTAAGTCACTTCCGGCAGCTAGTTTGGACTATCAAGGACCCTTAGACTGCCATATGACTTAAGATGACTGCTACAAGTCTCAAGAGCCCGGCTCTAAGTCACTTCCGGCAGCTAGTTTGTACTATTGGGCATCCATCAAGAACTCTAACGCTGCTATATGACTTAAAATGACTGCTACAAGTCTCAAGAGCCCAGCTCTAAGTCACTTCCGGCAGCTAGTTTGGACTATTGCGCATCCATCAATGATCCTTGGACTGCCATATGACTTAAGATGACTGCCACAAGTCTCAAGAGCCCGGCTCTAAGTCACTTCCGGCAGCTAGTTTGGACTATTGGGCATCGATCAAAGACTCTAACGCTGCTATATGACTAAAAATGACTGCTACAAATCTTAAGATCCCGGCTTTAAGCCACTTCCGGCAGCTAGTTTGGTCTATTGGGCATCCATCAAGGACCCTTAGACTACCATATGATTTAAGATAGCTGCTACAAGTCTCAAGAGCCCGGCTCTAAGTCACTTCCGGCAGCTAGTTTGGACTATTGAGCATTCATGAAGAGTTCTAAGGGTGCCATATGATTAAAGATAGCTGCTACAAATCTCAAGATCTCGGCTCTAAATCACTTCCGGCAGCTAGTTTGGACTATTGGGCATCCATCAAGGACCCTAAGGCTGCTATATGTCTAAAAATGACTGCTACAAGTCTCAAGAGCCCGGCTCTAAGTCACTTCCGGCAGCTAGTTTGGACTATTGCGCATCCATCAAGGATCCTTTGACTGCCATATAGCTTAAGATGACTGCTACAAGTCTTAAGATCCTGGCTCTAAGTCACTTCCGGCAGCTATGGACTGCCATATGACTTAAGATGACTACTACAAGTCTCAAGAGCCCGGCTCTAAGTCACTTCCGGCAGCTATCAATGATCCTTGGACTGCCATATGACTTAAGATGACTACTACAAGTCTCAAGAGGCCGGCTCTAAGTCACTTCCGGCAGCTATCAATGATCTTTGGACTGCCATATGACTTAAGATGACTACTACAAGTCTCAAGAGCCCGGCTTTAAGTCACTTCCGGCAGCTAGTTTAGACTATTGGGGATCCATCAAGAAGCCTTAGACTGTCATATGACTTAAGATGACTTCTACAAGTTTCAAGAGCCCGGCTCTACGTCACTTCCGGCAGCTAGTTTGGACTATTGGGCATCCATCAAGGATTATTACACTGCCATAAGACTTAAAATGACTGCTACAAGTCTCAAGAGCCCAGCTTAAGTCACTTCCGGCAGCTAGTTTGTACTATTGGGCATCCATCAAGATCCATGGACTGCCATATGACTTAAGATGACTGCCACAAGTCTCAAGAGCCCGGCTCTAAGTCACTTCCGGCAGCTAGTTTGGACTATTGGGCATCCATCAAGAATTCTTACACTGCCATAAGACTTAAAATGACTGCTAAAAGTCTCAAGAGCCCAGCTCTAAATCACTTCCGGCAGCTAGTTTGGACTATTCATTGGAGCATTCACGAAGGGTTCTAAGGCTGCCATATGATTTAAGATAGCTGCTACAAATCTCAAGATCCCGGCTCTTAGTCACTTCCGGCAGCTAATTTGGAGTCTTGAGCATCCATCAATGATCCTTGGACTGCCATATGACTTAAGATGACTGCTACAAGTCTCAAGAGCCCGGCTCTACGTCACTTCCGGCAGCTAGTTTGGACTATTGGGCATCCATCAAGGATTCTTACACTGCCATAAGACTTAAAATGACTGCTACAAGTCTCAAGAGCCCGGTTCTAAGTCACTTCAGGCAGCTAGTTTGGACTATTGGGCATCCGTCAAGGACCCTTGGATTGCCATATGACTTAAGATGACTGCTACAAGTCTCAAGAGCCCGGCTCTAAGTCACTTCCGGCAGCTAGTTTGGACTCTTGGGCATCCATCAAGGACCCTTAGGCTGCTATATGTCTAAAAATACTGCTACAAGTCTCAAGAGCCCGGTTCTAAGTCACTTCCGGCAGCTAGTTTGGACTATCATAAGGACCCTTAGACTGCCATATGACTTAAGATGACTGCTACAAGTCTCAAGAGCCCGGCTCTAAGTCACTTCCGGCAGCTAGTTTGGACTATTGGGCATCCATCAAGAACTCTAACGCTGCTATATGACTTAAAATGACTGCTACAAGTCTCAAGAGCCCAGCTCTAAGTCACTTCCGGCAGCTAGTTTGGACTATTGCGCATCCATCAATGATCCTTGGACTGCCATATGACTTAAGATGACTGCCACAAGTCTCAAGAGCCCGGCTCTAAGTCACTTCCGGCAGCTAGTTTGGACTATTGGGCATCGATCAAAGACTCTAACGCTGCTTTATGACTAAAAATGACTGCTACAAATCTTAAGATCCCGGCTTTAAGCCACTTCCGGCAGCTAGTTTGGGCTATTGGGCATCCATCAAGGACCCTTAGACTACCATATGATTTAAGATAGCTGCTACAAGTCTCAAGAGCCCGGCTCTAAGTCACTTCCGGCAGCTAGTTTGGACTATTGAGCATTCATGAAGAGTTCTAAGGGTGCCATATGATTAAAGATAGCTGCTACAAATCTCAAGATCTCGGCTCTAAATCACTTCCGGCAGCTAGTTTGGACTATTGGGCATCCATCAAGGACCCTAAGGCTGCTATATGTCTAAAAATGACTGCTACAAGTCTCAAGAGCCCGGCTCTAAGTCACTTCCGGCAGCTAGTTTGGACTATTGCGCATCCATCAAGGATCCTTTGACTGCCATATAGCTTAAGATGACTGCTACAAGTCTTAAGATCCTGGCTCTAAGTCACTTCCGGCAGCTATCAATGATCCTTGGACTGCCATATGACTTAAGATGACTACTACAAGTCTCAAGAGCCCGGCTCTAAGTCACTTCCGGCAGCTATCAATGATCCTTGGACTGCCATATGACTTAAGATGACTACTACAAGTCTCAAGAGGCCGGCTCTAAGTCACTTCCGGCAGCTATCAATGATCTTTGGACTGCCATATGACTTAAGATGACTACTACAAGTCTCAAGAGCCCGGCTTTAAGTCACTTCGGGCAGCTAGTTTGGACTATTGGGCATTCATCAAGGACCCTTAGACTGCCATTTGACTTAAGATGACTGCTACAAGTCTTAAGATCCCGGCTCTAAGTCACTTCCGGCAGCTAGTTTGGACTATTGCGCATCCATCAAGGACCCTTAGATTGCCATAAGACTAAAAATGACTGCTACAAATCTTAAGATCCCGGCTCTAAGTCACTTCCGGCAGCTATTTTGGACTATTGGGTATCTATGAAGGACCCTTAGACTGTCATATGACTTAAGATGACTGCTACAAGTCTCAAGAGCCCGGCTCTAAGGCACTTCCAACAGCTAGTTTGGACTATTGGGCATCCATCAAGGACCCTTGGATTGCCATATGACTTAAGATGACTGCTACAAGTCTTAAGAGCCTGGCTTTAAGTCACTTCCGGCAGCTAGTTTGGACTATTGGGCATCCATCAAGGACCTTTAGACTGTCATATGACTTAAGATGACTGCTACAAGTCTCAAGAGCCCGGCTTTAAGTCACTTCCGGCAGTTATTTTGGACTAATGGGCATCCATCAAGGACCTTTAGACTGCCATATAGCTTAAGATGACTGCTACAAGTCTCAAGAGCCCGGCTCTAAGTCACTTCCGGCAGCTTGTTTGGACTATTGGGCATTCATCAAGAACCCTAAGGCTGCCATATGACTTAAGATGAATGCTACAAATCCTAAGATCCCGGCTTTAAGTCACTTCCGGCAGTTAGTTTGGACTAATGGGCATCCATCAAGGACCCTTAGACTGCCATATGACTTAAGATGACTACTACAAGACTCAAGAGCCCGGCTTTAAGTCACTTCGGGCAGCTAGTTTGGACTATTGCGCATTCATCAAGGACCCTTAGACTGCCATATGACTTAAGATGACTGCCACAAGTCTCAAGAGCCCGGCTCTAAGTCACTTCCGGCAGCTAGTTTGGACTATTGGGCATCCATCAAGGACCTTTAGACTGTCATATGACTTAAGATGACTGCTACAAGTCTCAAGAGCCCGGCTTTAAGTCACTTCCGGCAGTTATTTTGGACTAATGGGCATCCATCAAGGACCTTTAGACTGCCATATAGCTTAAGATGACTGCTACAAGTCTCAAGAGCCCGGCTCTAAGTCACTTCCGGCAGCTTGTTTGGACTATTGGGCATTCATCAAGAACCCTAAGGCTGCCATATGACTTAAGATGAATGCTACAAATCCTAAGATCTCGGCTTTAAGTCACTTCCGGCAATTAGTTTGGACTATTGGGCATCCATCAAGGATCCTTTGACTGCCATATAGCTTAAGATGACTGCTACAAGTCTTAAGATCCCGGTTCTAAGTCACTTCCGGCAGCTAGTTTGGACTATTGGGCATCCATCAAGGACCCTTAGACTGCCATATGACTTAAGATGACTGCTACAAGTCTCAAGAGCCCGGCTTTAAGTCACTTCCGGCAGTTATTTTGGACTAATGGGCATCCATCAAGGACCTTTAGACTGCCATATAGCTTAAGATGACTGCTACAAGTCTCAAGAGCCCGGCTCTAAGTCACTTCCGGCAGCTTGTTTGGACTATTGGGCATTCATCAAGAACCCTAAGGCTGCCATATGACTTAAGATGACTGCTACAAGTCTCAAGAGCCCGGCTCTAAGTCACTTCCGGCAGCTTGTTTGGACTATTGCGCATCCATCAAGGACCCTTAGATTGCCATAAGACTAAAAATGACTGCTACAAATCTTAAGATCCCGGCTCTAAGTCACTTCCGGCAGCTATTTTGGACTATTTGGCATCCATCAAGGACCCTTAGACTGCCATATGACTTAAGATGAATGCTACAAATCCTAAGATCCCGGCTTTAAGTCACTTCCGGCAGTTAGTTTGGACTAATGGGCATCCATCAAGGACCCTTAGACTGCCATATGACTTAAGATGACTACTACAAGTCTCAAGAGCCCGGCTTTAAGTCACTTCCGGCAGCTAGTTTGGACTATTGGGCATCCATCAAAGACTCTAACGCTGCTATATGACTAAAAATGACTGCTACAAATCTTAAGATCCCGGCTTTAAGCCACTTCCGGCAGCTAGTTTGGGCTATTGGGCATCCATCAAGGATTATTACACTGCCATAAGACTTAAAATGACTGCTACAAGTCTCAAGAGCCCAGATGTAAGTCACTTCCGGCAGCTAGTTTGTACTATTGGGCATCCATCAATGATCCATGGACTGCCATATGACTTAAGATGACTGCCACAAGTCTCAAGAGCCCGGCTCTAAGTCACTTCCGGCAGCTAGTTTGGACTATTGGGCATCCATCAAAGACTCTAACGCTGCTATATGACTAAAAATGACTGCTACAAATCTTAAGATCCCGGCTTTAAGCCACTTCCGGCAGCTAGTTTGGGCTATTGGGCATCCATCAAGGACCCTTAGACTACCATATGATTTAAGATAGCTGCTACAAGTCTCAAGAGCCCGGCTCTAAGTCACTTCCGGCAGCTAGTTTGGACTATTGGGCATCCATCAAAGACTCTAACGCTGCTATATGACTAAAAATGACTGCTACAAATCTTAAGATCCCGGCTTTAAGTCACTTCCGGCAGCTAGTTTGGACTATTGGGCATCCATCAAGGACCCTAAGGCTGCCATATGACTTAAAATGACTGCTACAAATCTACAGATCCCGGCTTTAAGTCACTTCCGGCAGTTATTTTGGACTATTGGGTATCTATGAAGGACCCTTAGACTGTCATATGACTTAAGATGACTGCTACAAGTCTCAAGAGCCCGGCTCTAAGGCACTTCCAACAGCTAGTTTGGACTATTGCGCATCCATCAAGGATCCTTTGACTGCCATATAGCTTAAGATGACTGCTACAAGTCTTAAGATCCTGGCTCTAAGTCACTTCCGGCAGCTAGTTTGGACAATTGGGCATCCATCAAGGACCCTAAGGCTGCTATATGTCTAAAAATACCTGCTACAAGTCTCAAGAGCCCGGTTCTAAATCACTTCCGGCAGCTAGTTTGGACTATTGGGTATCTCTCAAGGACCCTTAGACTGTTATATGACTTAAGATGACTGCTACAAGTCTTAAGATCCCGGTTCTAAGTCACTTCCGGCAGCTAGTTTGGACTATTGGGCATCCATCAAGGACCCTAAGGCTGCTATATGTCTAAAAATAGCTGCTACAAGTCTCAAGAGCCCGGTTCTAAATCACTTCCGGCAGCTAGTTTGGACTATTGCGTATCTGTCAAGGACCCTTAGACTGTTATATGACTTAAGATGACTGCTACAAGTCTTAAGATCCCGGTTCTAAGTCACTTCCGGCAGCTAGTTTGGACTATTGGGCATCCATCAAGGACCCTAAGGCTGCTATATGTCCAAAAATGACTGCTACAAGTCTCAAGAGCCCGGTTCTAAGTCACTTCCGGCAGCTAGTTTGGACTATTGGGCATCCATCAAGGACCCTTGGATTGCCATGTGACTTAAGATGACTGCTACAAGTCTCAAGAGCTTGGCTCTAAGTCATTTCCGGCAGCTAGTTTGGACTATTGCGTATCCATCAAGGACCCTTAGACTGCCAAATGACTTAAGATGACTGCTACAAATCTTAAGATTCCGGCTCTAAGTCACTTCCGGCAGCTAGTTTGGACTATTGGGCATCCATCAAGGTTCCTTGGATTGCCATATGACTTAAGATGACTGCTACAAGTCTCAAGAGCCCGGCTCTAAGTCACGTCCGGCAGCTAGTTTGGACTATTGAGCATTCATGAAGAGTTCTAAGGCTGCCATATGATTAAGATAGCTGCTACAAATCTCAAGATCCCGGCTCTAAATCACTGCCGGCAGGTAGTTTGGACTATCGGGCATCCATCAAAGACCCTTAGACTGCCATATGACTTAAGATGACTGCTACAAGTCTCAAGAGCCCGGTTCTAAGTCACTTCCGGCAGCTAGTTTGGACTATCGGGCATCCATCAAGGACCCTTAGACTGCCAAATGACTTAAGATGACTGCTACAAATCTTAAGATTCCGGCTCTAAGTCACTTCCGGCAGCTAGTTTGGACTATTGGGCATCCATCAAGGTTCCTTGGATTGCCATATGACTTAAGATGACTGCTACAAGTCTCAAGAGCCCGGCTCTAAGTCACGTCCGGCAGCTAGTTTGGACTATTGAGCATTCATGAAGAGTTCTAAGGCTGCCATATGATTAAGATAGCTGCTACAAATCTCAAGATCCCGGCTCTAAATCACTGCCGGCAGGTAGTTTGGACTATCGGGCATCCATCAAAGACCCTTAGACTGCCATATGACTTAAGATGACTGCTACAAGTCTCAAGAGCCCGGTTCTAAGTCACTTCCGGCAGCTAGTTTGGACTATTGGGCATTCATCAAGGACCCTTAGACTGCCATATGACTTAAGATGACTGCTACAAATCTCAAGAGCCCGGTTCTAAGCCACTTCCGGCAGCTAGTTTGGACTATCGGACATCCATCAAGGACCCTTAGACTGCCATATGACTTAAGATGACTGCTACAAGTCTCAAGAGCCCGGCTCTAAGTCACTTTCGGCAGCTAGTTTGGACTATTGAGCATTCATGAAGGGTTCTAAGGCTGCCATATGATTTAAGATAGCTGCTACAAATTTCAAGATCCCGGCTCTAAATCACTGCCGGCAGCTAGTTTGGACTATCGGGCATCCATCAAAGACCCTTAGACTGCCATATGACTTAAGATGACTGCTACAAGTCTGAAAAGCCCGGCTTTAAGTCACTTCCAGCAGCTAGTTTGGACTATTGGGCATCCATCAAGGACCCTTAGACTGCCATATGACTTAAGATGACTGCTACAAGTCTCAAGAGCCCGGCTCTAAGTCACGTCCAGCAGCTAGTTTGGACTATTGGGCATCCATCACGGACCCTAAGGCTGCTATATGACTTACGATGACTGCTACAAGTCTCAAGAGCGCGGCTCTAAGTCACTTCCGGCAGCTAGTTTGGACTATTGCGCATCCATCAAGGACCCTTAGACTGTCATATGACTTAAGATGACTGCTACAAGTCTCAAGAGCCCGGCTCTAAGTCACGTCCAGCAGCTAGTTTGGACTATCGGGCATCCATCAAGGACCCTTAGACTGCCATATGACTTAAGATGACTGCTACAAGTCTCAATAGTCCAGCTCTAAGTCACTTTCGGCAGCTAGTTTGGACTATTGGGCATTCATCAAGGACCCTTAGACTGTCATATGACTTAAGATGACTGCTACAAGTCTCAAGAGCCCGGCTCTAAGTCACGTCCAGCAGCTAGTTTGGACTATCGGGCATCCATCAAGGACCCTTAGACTGCCATATGACTTAAGATGACTGCTACAAGTCTCAAGAGCCCGGCTCTAAGTCACTTCCGGCAGCTAGTTTGGACTATTGGGCATCTAACGCTGCTATATGACTTAAAATGACGGCTACAAGTCTCAAGAGCCCAGCTCTAAGTCACTTCCGGCAGCTAGTTTGGACTATTGCGCATCCATCAATGATCCTTGGACTGCCATATGACTTAAAATGACTGCTACAAGTCTCAAGAGCCCGGCTCTAAGTCACTTCCGGCAGCTAGGTTGGACAATTGGGCATTCATCAAGGACCCTTAGACTGCCATATGACTTAAGATGACTGCTACAAATCTCAAGAGCCCGGTTCTAAGTCACTTCCGGCAGTTTGGACTATTGGGCATTCATCAAGGACCCTTAGACTGCCATTTGACTTAAGATGACTGCTACAAATCTCAAGAGCCCGGTTCTAAGTCACTTCCGGCAGTTTGGACTATTGGGCATCCATCAAGTATTCTTACACTGCCATAAGACTTAAGATGACTGCCACAAGTCTCAAGAGCCCGGCTCTAAGTCACTTCCGGCAGCTAGTTTGGACTATTGGGCATCCATCAAGAACCCTTAGACTGCCATATGACTTAAGATGACTGCTACAAGTCTCAAGAGCCCGGCTCTACGTCACTTCCGGCAGCTAGTTTGTACTATTGGGCATCCATCAATGATCCATGGACTGCCATATGACTTAAGATGACTGCCACAAGTCTCAAGAGCCCGGCTCTAAGTCAATTCCGGCAGCTAGTTTGGACTATTGGGCATCCATCAAGAATTCTTACACTGCCATAAGACTTAAGATGACTGCTACAAGTCTCAAGAGCCCGGCTCTACGTCACTTCCGGCAGCTAGTTTGGACTATTGGGCATCCATCAAGGACCCTTCGATTGCCATATGACTTAAGATGACTGCTACAAGTCTCAAGAGCCTGGCTCTAAGTCACTTCCGGCAGCTAGTTTGGAATATTGGGCATCCATCAAAAACCCTTAGACTGCCATATGACTTAAGATGACTGCTACAAGTCTCAAGAGCCCGGCTCTACGTCACTTCCGGCAGCTAGTTTGGACTATTGGGCATCCATCAAGGATTCTTACACTGCCATAAGACTTAAAATGACTGCTACAAGTCTCAAGAGCCCAGCTGTAAGTCACTTCCGGCAGCTAGTTTGTACTATTGGGCAGCCATCAATGATCCATGGACTGCCATATGACTTAAGATGACTGCCACAAGTCTCAAGAGCCCGGCTCTAAGTCACTTCCGGCAGCTAGTTTGGACTATTGGGCATCCATCAAGGATTCTTACACTGCCATTAGACTTAAAATGACTGCTACAAGTCTCAAGAGCCCAGCTGTAAGTCACTTCCGGCAGCTAGTTTGTACTATTGGGCATCCATCAATGATCCATGGACTGCCATATGACTTAAGATGACTGCCACAAGTCTCAAGAGCCCGGCTCTAAGTCACTTCCGGCAGCTAGTTTGGACTTAAGATGACTGCTACAAGTCTCAAGAGCCCGGCTCTACGTTACTTCCGGCAGCTAGTTTGGACTATTGGGCATCCATCAAGGACCCTTCGATTGCCATATGACTTAAGATGACTGCTACAAGTCTCAAGAGCCTGGCTCTAAGTCACTTCCGGCAGCTAGTTTGGAATATTAGGCATCCATCAAAAACCCTTAGACTGCCATATGACTTAAGATGACTGCTACAAGTCTCAAGAGCCCGGCTCTACGTCACTTCCGGCAGCTAGTTTGGACTATTGGGCATCCATCAAGGATTCTTACACTGCCATAAGACTTAAAATGACTGCTACAAGTCTCAAGAGCCCAGCTGTAAGTCACTTCCGGCAGCTAGTTTGTACTATTGGGCAGCCATCAATGATCCATGGACTGCCATATGACTTAAGATGACTGCCACAAGTCTCAAGAGCCCGGCTCTAAGTCACTTCCGGCAGCTAGTTTGGACTATTGGGCATCCATCAAGGATTCTTACACTGCCATAAGACTTAAAATGACTGCTACAAGTCTCAAGAGCCCAGCTGTAAGTCACTTCCGGCAGCTAGTTTGTACTATTGGGCATCCATCAATGATCCATGGACTGCCATATGACTTAAGATGACTGCCACAAGTCTCAAGAGCCCGGCTCTAAGTCACTTCCGGCAGCTAGTTTGGACTATTGGGCATCCATCAAGAATTCTTACACTGCCATAAGACTTAAAATGACTGCTAAAAGTCTCAAGAGCCCAGCTCTAAATCACTTCCGGCAGCTAGTTTGGACTATTGAGCATTCATGAAGGGTTCTAAGGCTGCCATATGATTTAAGATAGCTGCTACAAATCTCAAGATCCCGGCTCTATATCACTTCCGGCAGCTAGTTTGGACTATTGGGCATCCATCAAGGACCCTTGGACTGCCATATGACTTAAGATAACTGCTACAAGTCTCAAGAACCCGGCTTTAAGTCACTTCCGGCAGCTAGTTTGGACTATTGGGCATCCATCAAGGACCCTTGGATTGCCATATGACTTAAGATGACTGCTACAAGTCTCAAGAGCCCGGCTCTAAGTCACTTCCGGCAGCTAGTTTGGACTATTGGGCATCCATCAAGGACCCTTAGAGTGCCATATGACTTAAGATGACTGCTACAAGTCTCAAGAGCCCGGCTTTAAGTCACTTCCGGCAGCTAGAGTCCATCAAGGACTCTAACGCTGCTATATGACTAAAAATGACTGCTACAAATCTTAAGATCCCGGCTTTAAGTCACTTCCGGCAGCTAGTTTGGGCTATTGGGCATCAATCAAGGACCCTTAGACTACCATATGATTTAAGATAGCTGCTACATGTCTCAAGAGCCCGGTTCTAAGTCACTTCCGGCAGCTAGTTTGGACTATCAAGGACCCTTAGACTGCCATATGACTTAAGATGACTGCTACAAGTCTCAAGAGCCCGGCTCTAAGTCACTTCCGGCAGCTAGTTTGGACTATTGGGCATCCATCAAGGACCCTTGGATTGCCATATGACTTAAGATGACTGCTACAAGTCTCAAGAGCCCGGCTCTAAGTCACTTCCGGCAGCTAGTTTGGACTATTGGGCATCCATCAAGGACCCTTGGATTGCCATATGACTTAAGATGACTGCTACAAGTCTCAAGAGCCCGGCTCTAAGTCACTTCCGGCAGCTAGTTTGGACTATTGGGCATCCATCAAGGACCTTTAGACTGCCATATGACTTAAGATGACTGCTACAAGTCTAAAGAGCCCGGCTCTAAGTCACTTCCGGCAGCTAGTTTGGACTATTGGGCATCCATCAAGGACCTTTAGACTGCCATATGACTTAAGATGACTGCTACAAGTCTAAAGAGCCCGGCTCTAAGTCACTTCCGGCAGCTAGTTTGGACTATTGGGCATCCATCAAGGACCCTTAGAGTGCCATATGACTTAAGATGACTGCTACAAGTCTCAAGAGCCCGGTTCTAAGTCACTTCCGGCAGCTAGTTTGGACTATTGGGCATCCATCAAGGACCCTTGGATTGCCATATGACTTAAGATGACTGCTACAAGTCTCAAGAGCCCGGCTCTAAGTCACTTCCGGCAGCTAGTTTGGACTATTGGGCATCCATCAAGGACCTTTAGACTGCCATATGACTTAAGATGACTGCTACAAGTCTAAAGAGCCCGGCTCTAAGTCACTTCCGGCAGCTAGTTTGGACTATTGGGCATCCATCAAGGACCCTTGGATTGCCATATGACTTAAAATGACTGCTACAAGTCTCAAGAGCCCGGCTCTAAGTCACTTCCGGCAGCTAGTTTGGAGTATTGGGCATCCATCAAGGACCCTTAGAGTGCCATATGACTTAAGATGACTGCTACAAGTCTCAAGAGCCCGGTTCTAAGTCACTTCCGGCAGCTATCAATGATCCTTGGACTGCCATATGACTTAAGATGACTGCTACAAGTCTAAAGAGCCCGGCTCTAAGTCACTTCCGGCAGCTAGTTTGGACTATTGGCCATCCATCAAAAACCCTAAGGCTGCTATATGTCTAAAAATGACTGCTACAAGTCTCAAGAGCCCGGTTCTAAGTCACTTCCGGCAGCTATCAATGATCCTTGGATCCTTGGATTATTGGGCATCCATCAAGGACCCTAAGGCTGCCATATGTCTAAAAATGACTGCTACAAGTCTCAAGAGCCCGGTTCTAAGTCACTTCCGGCAGCTAGTTTGGACTATTGGGCATCCATCAAGGACCCTTGGATTGCCATATGTCTAAAAATGACTGCTACAAGTCTCAAGAGCCCGGTTCTAAGTCACTTCCGGCAGCTAGTTTGGACTATTGGGCATCCATCAAGGACCCTTGGATTGCCATATGACTTAAGATGACTGCTACAAGTCTCAAGAGCCCGGTTCTAAGTCACTTCCGGCAGCTAGTTTGGACTATCAAGGACCCTTAGACTGCCATATGACTTAAGATGACTGCTACAAGTCTCAAGAGCCCGGCTCTAAGTCACTTCCGGCAGCTAGTTTGGACTATTGGGCATCCATCAAGAACTCTAACGCTGCTATATGACTTAAAATGACTGCTACAAGTCTCAAGAGCCCAGCTCTAAGTCACTTCCGGCAGCTAGTTTGGACTATTGCGCATCCATCAATGATCCTTGGACTGCCATATGACTTAAGATGACTGCCACAAGTCTCTAAGTCACTTCCGGCAGCTAGTTTGGACTATTGGGCATCCATCAAGAACTCTAACGCTGCTATATGACTTAAAATGACTGCTACAAGTCTCAAGAGCCCAGCTCTAAGTCACTTCCGGCAGCTAGTTTGGAATATTGCGCATCCATCAATGATCCTTGGACTGCCATATGACTTAAGATGACTGCCACAAGTCTCAAGAGCCCGGCTCTAAGTCACTTCCGGCAGCTAGTTTGGACTATTGGGCATCCATCAAAGACTCTAACGCTGCTATATGACTAAAAATGACTGCTACAAATCTTAAGATCCCGGCTTTAAGCCACTTCCGGCAGCTAGTTTGGACTATTGCGATCCATCAAGGACCCTTAGACTGCCATATGACTTAAGATGACTGCTACAAGTCTCAAGATCCCGGCTCTAAATCACTTCCGGCAGCTATTTTGGACTATTGGGTATCTATGAAGGACCCTTAGACTGTCATATGACTTAAGATGACTGCTACAAGTCTCAAGAGCCCGGCGCTAAGGCACTTCCGACAGCTAGTTTAGACTATTGAGCATCCATCAAGGACCCTAAGGCTGCCATATGACTTAAAATGACTGCTACAAATCTACAGATCCCGGCTTTAAGTCACTTCCGGCAGCTAGGTTGGACTATTGGGCATCCATCAAGGACCCTAAGGCTGCTATATGTCTAAAAATGACTGCTACAAGTCTCAAGAGCCCGGTTCTAAGTCACTTTCGGCAGCTAGTTTGGACTTTTGGGCATCCATCAAGGACCCTTGGATTGCCATATGACTTAAGATGACTGCTACAAGTCTCAAGAGCCCGGCTCTAAGTCACTTCCGGCAGCTAGTTTGGACTATCAAGGACCCTTAGACTGCCATATGACTTAAGATGACTGCCACAAGTCTCAAGAGCCCGGCTCTAAGTCACTTCCGGCAGCTAGTTTGGACTATTGGGCATCCATCAAAGACTCTAACGCTGCTATATGACTAAAAATGACTGCTACAAATCTTAAGATCCCGGCTTTAAGCCACTTCCGGCAGCTAGTTTGGGCTATTGGGCATCCATCAAGGACCCTTAGACTACCATATGATTTAAGATAGCTGCTACAAATCTACAGATCCTGGCTTTAAGTCACTTCCGGCAGTTATTTTGGACTATTGCGATCCATCAAGGACCCTTAGACTGCCATATGACTTAAGATGACTGCTACAAGTCTCAAGAGCCCGGCTCTAAGTCACTTACGGCAGCTATTTTGGACTATTGGGCATTCATCAAGGACCCTTAGACTGTCATATGACTTAAGATGACTGCCACAAGTCTCAAGAGCCCGGCTCTAAGTCACTTCCGGCAGCTAGTTTGGACTATTGGGCATCCATCAAAGACTCTAACGCTGCTATATGACTAAAAATGACTGCTACAAGTCTCAAGAGCCCGGCTCTAAGTCACTTCCGGCAGCTAGTTTGGACTATTGGGCATCCATCAAGAACTCTAACGCTGCTATATGACTTAAAATGACTGCTACAAGTCTCAAGATCCCGGCTCTAAATCACTTCCGGCAGCTATTTTGGACTATTGGGTATCTATGAAGGACCCTTAGACTGTCATATGACTTAAGATGACTGCTACAAGTCTCAAGAGCCCGGCTCTAAGTCACTTCCGGCAGCTAGTTTGGACTATTGGGCATCCATCAAGAACTCTAACGCTGCTATATGACTTAAAATGACTGCTACAAGTCTCAAGAGCCCAGCTCTAAGTCACTTCCGGCAGCTAGTTTGGAATATTGCGCATCCATCAATGATCCTTGGACTGCCATATGACTTAAGATGACTGCCACAAGTCTCAAGAGCCCGGCTCTAAGTCACTTCCGGCAGCTAGTTTGGACTATTGGGCATCCATCAAAGACTCTAACGCTGCTATATGACTAAAAATGACTGCTACAAATCTTAAGATCCCGGCTTTAAGCCACTTCCGGCAGCTAGTTTGGGCTATTGGGCATCCATCAAGGACCCTTAGACTACCATATGATTTAAGATAGCTGCTACAAGTCTCAAGAGCCCGGTTCTAAGTCACTTCCGGCAGCTAGTTTGGACTATTGCGATCCATCAAGGACCCTTAGACTGCCATATGACTTAAGATGACTGCTACAAGTCTCAAGATCCCGGCTCTAAATCACTTCCGGCAGCTATTTTGGACTATTGGGTATCTATGAAGGACCCTTAGACTGTCATATGACTTAAGATGACTGCTACAAGTCTCAAGAGCCCGGCGCTAAGGCACTTCCGACAGCTAGTTTAGACTATTGAGCATCCATCAAGGACCCTAAGGCTGCCATATGACTTAAAATGACTGCTACAAATCTACAGATCCCGGCTTTAAGTCACTTCCGGCAGCTAGGTTGGACTATTGGGCATCCATCAAGGACCCTAAGGCTGCTATATGTCTAAAAATGACTGCTACAAGTCTCAAGAGCCCGGTTCTAAGTCACTTTCGGCAGCTAGTTTGGACTTTTGGGCATCCATCAAGGACCCTTGGATTGCCATATGACTTAAGATGACTGCTACAAGTCTCAAGAGCCCGGCTCTAAGTCACTTCCGGCAGCTAGTTTGGACTATCAAGGACCCTTAGACTGCCATATGACTTAAGATGACTGCCACAAGTCTCAAGAGCCCGGCTCTAAGTCACTTCCGGCAGCTAGTTTGGACTATTGGGCATCCATCAAAGACTCTAACGCTGCTATATGACTAAAAATGACTGCTACAAATCTTAAGATCCCGGCTTTAAGCCACTTCCGGCAGCTAGTTTGGGCTATTGGGCATCCATCAAGGACCCTTAGACTACCATATGATTTAAGATAGCTGCTACAAATCTACAGATCCTGGCTTTAAGTCACTTCCGGCAGTTATTTTGGACTATTGCGATCCATCAAGGACCCTTAGACTGCCATATGACTTAAGATGACTGCTACAAGTCTCAAGATCCCGGCTCTAAATCACTTCCGGCAGCTATTTTGGACTATTGGGTATCTATGACGGACCCTTAGAATGTCATATGACTTAAGATGACTGCTACAAGTCTCAAGAGCCCGGCTCTAAGTCACTTCCGGCAGCTAGTTTGGACTATTGGGCATCCATCAAGAACTCTAACGCTGCTATATGACTTAAAATGACTGCTACAAGTCTCAAGAGCCCGGCTCTAAGTCACTTACGGCAGCTATTTTGGACTATTGGGCATTCATCAAGGACCCTTAGACTGTCATATGACTTAAGATGACTGCTACAAATCTTAAGATCCCGGCTCTAAGTCACTTCCGGCAGCTAGGTTGGACTATTGGGCATCCATCAAGGACCCTAAGGCTGCTATATGTCTAAAAATGACTGCTACAAGTCTCAAGAGCCCGGTTCTAAGTCACTTCCGGCAGCTATCAATGATCCTTGGATCCTTGGACTATTGGGCATCCATCAAGGACCCTAAGGCTGCCATATGACTTAAGATGACTGCTACAAATCTTAAGATCCCGGCTTTAAGTCACTTCCGGCAGCTAGTTTGGACTATTGGCCATCCATCAAGAACCCTAAGGCTGCTATATGTTTAAAAATGACTGCTACAAGTCTCAAGAGACCGGTTCTAAGTCACTTCCGGCAGCTAGTTTGGACTATTGGGCATTCATCAAGGACCCTTAGACTGTCATATGACTTAAGATGACTGCTACAAATCTTAAGATCCCGGCTCTAAGTCACTTCCGGCAGCTAGGTTGGACTATTGGGCATCCATCAAGGACCCTAAGGCTGCTATATGTCTAAAAATGACTGCTACAAGTCTCAAGAGCCCGGTTCTAAGTCACTTCCGGCAGCTATCAATGATCCTTGGATCCTTGGACTATTGGGCATCCATCAAGGACCCTAAGGCTGCCATATGACTTAAGATGACTGCTACAAATCTTAAGATCCCGGCTTTAAGTCACTTCCGGCAGCTAGTTTGGACTATTGGCCATCCATCAAGGACCCTAAGGCTGCTATATGTCTAAAAATGACTGCTACAAGTCTCAAGAGCCCGGTTCTAGGTCACTTCCGGCAGCTAGTTTTGACTATTGGGCATTCATCAAGGACCCTTAGACTGTCATATGACTTAAGATGACTGCTACAAATCTTAAGATCCCGGCTTAAAGTCACTTCCGGCAGCTAGGTTGGACTATTGGGTATCCATCAAGGACCCTTGGATTGCCATATGACTTAAGATGACTGCTACAGGTCTCGAGAGCCCGTTTCTAAGTCACTTCCGGCAGCTATCAATGATCCTTGGTTCCTTGGACTATTTGGCATCCATCAAGGACCCTAAGGCTGCCATATGACTTAAGATGACTGCTACAAATCTTAAGATCCCGGCTTTAAGTCACTTCCGGCAGCTAGTTTGGACTATTGGCCATCCATCAAGGAGCCTAAGGCTGCCATATGTCTAAAAATGACTGCTACAAGTCCCAAGAGCCCGGCTCTAAGTCACTTCCGGCAGCTAGTTTGGACTATTGGGCATCCATCAAGGACCCTAAGGCTGCTATATGTCTAAAAATGACTGCTACAAGTCTCAAGAGCCCGGTTCTAGGTCACTTCCGGCAGCTAGTTTGGACTATTGGGCATCCATCAAGGACATTTAGACTGCCATATGACTTAAGATGACTGCTACAAGTCTCAAGAGCCCGGCTTTAAGTCACTTCCGGCAGCTAGTTTGGACTATCGGGCATCCATCAAGGACCCTTAGACTGCCATATGACTTAAGATGATTACTACAAGTCTTAAGATCCCGGCTTTAAGTCACTTCCGGCAGCTAGTTTGGACTATTGGGCATCCATCAAGGACCCTAAGGCTGCTATATGTCTAAAAATGACTGCTACAAGTCTCAAGAGCCCGGTTCTAGGTCACTTCCGGCAGCTAGTTTGGACTATTGCGCATCCATCAAGGACATTTAGACTGCCATATGACTTAAGATGACTGCTACAAGTCTCAAGAGCCCGGCTTTAAGTCACTTCCGGCAGCTAGTTTGGACTATCGGGCATCCATCAAGGACCCTTAGACTGCCATATGACTTAAGATGATTACTACAAGTCTCAAGAGCCCAGCTCTAAGTCACTTCCGGCAGCTAGGTTGGACTATTGGGCATCCATCAAGGACCCTTAGGCTGCTGTATGTCTAAAAATGACTGCTACAAGTCTCAAGAGCCCGGTTCTAAGTCACTTCCGGCAGCTAGTTTGGACTATCAAGGACCCTTAGACTGCCATATGACTTAAAATGACTGCTACAAGTCTCAAGAGCCCAGCTCTAAGTCACTTCCGGCAGCTAGTTTGGACTATTGCGCATCCATCAATGATCCTTGGACTGCCATATGACTTAAGATGACTGCTACAAGTCTCAAGAGCCCGGTTCTAGGTCACTTCCGGCAGCTAGTTTGGACTATTGCGCATCCATCAAGGACCCTTAGACTACCATATGATTTAAGATAGCTGCTACAAGTCTCAAGAGCCCGGCTCTAAGGCACTTCCGACAGCTAGTTTGGACTATTGGGCATACATCAAGGACCCTAAGGCTGCCATATGACTTAAAATGACTGCTACAAATCTACAGATCCCGGCTTTAAGTCACTTCCGGCAGCTAGTTTGGACTATTACGATCCATCATGGACCCTTAGACTGCCATATGACTTAAGATGACTGCTACAAGTCTCAAGATCCCGGCTTTAAGTCACTTCCGGCAGCTAGTTTGGACTATTGGCCATCCATCAAAAACCCTAAGGCTGCTATATGTCTAAAAATGACTGCTACAAGTCTCAAGAGCCCGGTTCTAAGTCACTTCCGGCAGCTATCAATGATCCTTGGATCCTTGGATTATTGGGCATCCATCAAGGACCCTAAGGCTGCCATATGTCTAAAAATGACTGCTACAAGTCTCAAGAGCCCGGTTCTAAGTCACTTCCGGCAGCTAGTTTGGACTATTGGGCATCCATCAAGGACCCTTGGACTGCCATATGACTTAAGATGACTGCTACAAGTCTCAAGAGCCCGGCTCTAAGTCACTTCCGGCAGCTAGTTTGGACTATTGGGCATCCATCAAGGACATTTAGACTGCCATATGACTTAAGATGACTGCTACAAGTCTCAAGAGCCCGGCTCTAAGTCACTTCCGGCAGCTAGTTTGGACTATTGGGCATCCATCAAGGACATTTAGACTGCCATATGACTTAAGATGACTGCTACAAGTCTCAAGAGCCCGGCTTTAAGTCACTTCCGGCAGCTAGTTTGGACTATTGGCCATCCATCAAGGACCCTAAGGCTGCTATATGTCTAAAAATGACTGCTACAAGTCTCAAGAGCCCGGTTCTAGGTCACTTCCGGCAGCTAGTTTGGACTATTGGGCATTCATCAAGGACCCTTAGACTGTCATATGACTTAAGATGACTGCTACAAATCTTAAGATCCCGGCTTAAAGTCACTTCCGGCAGCTAGGTTGGACTATTGGGTATCCATCAAGGACCCTTGGATTGCCATATGACTTAAGATGACTGCTACAGGTCTCGAGAGCCCGTTTCTAAGTCACTTCCGGCAGCTATCAATGATCCTTGGTTCCTTGGACTATTTGGCATCCATCAAGGACCCTAAGGCTGCCATATGTCTTAAGATGACTGCTACAAATCTTAAGATCCCGGCTTTAAGTCACTTCCGGCAGCTAGTTTGGACTATTGGCCATCCATCAAAAACCCTAAGGCTGCTATATGTCTAAAAATGACTGCTACAAGTCTCAAGAGCACGGTTCTAAGTCACTTCCGGCAGCTATCAATGATCCTTGGATCCTTGGATTATTGGGCATCCATCAAGGACCCTAAGGCTGCCATATGTCTAAAAATGACTGCTACAAGTCTCAAGAGCCCGGTTCTAAGTCACTTCCGGCAGCTAGTTTGGACTATTGGGCATCCATCAAGGACCCTTGGATTGCCATATGTCTAAAAATGACTGCTACAAGTCTCAAGAGCCCGGTTCTAAGTCACTTCCGGCAGCTAGTTTGGACTATTGGGCATCCATCAAGGACCCTTGGATTGCCATATGACTTAAGATGACTGCTACAAGTCTCAAGAGCCCGGTTCTAAGTCACTTCCGGCAGCTAGTTTGGACTATCAAGGACCCTTAGACTGCCATATGACTTAAGATGACTGCTACAAGTCTCAAGAGCCCGGCTCTAAGTCACTTCCGGCAGCTAGTTTGGACTATTGGGCATCCATCAAGAACTCTAACGCTGCTATATGACTTAAAATGACTGCTACAAGTCTCAAGAGCCCAGCTCTAAGTCACTTCCGGCAGCTAGTTTGGACTATTGCGCATCCATCAATGATCCTTGGACTGCCATATGACTTAAGATGACTGCCACAAGTCTCAAGAGCCCGGCTCTAAGTCACTTCCGGCAGCTAGTTTGGACTATTGGGCATCCATCAAGGACCCTTAGACTACCATATGATTTAAGATAGCTGCTACAAGTCTCAAGAGCCCGGCTCTAAGGCACTTCCGACAGCTAGTTTGGACTATTGGGCATACATCAAGGACCCTAAGGCTGCCATATGACTTAAAATGACTGCTACAAATCTACAGATCCCGGCTTTAAGTCACTTCCGGCAGCTAGTTTGGACTATTACGATCCATCATGGACCCTTAGACTGCCATATGACTTAAGATGACTGCTACAAGTCTCAAGATCCCGGCTCCAAATCACTTCCGGCAGCTATTTTGGACTATTGGGTATCTATGACGGACCCTTAGACTGTCATATGACTTAAGATGACTGCTACAAGTCTCAAGAGCCCGGCTCTAAGTCACTTCCGGCAGCTAGTTTGGACTATTGGGCATCCATCAAGAACTCTAACGCTGCTATATGACTTAAAATGACTGCTACAAGTCTCAAGAGCCCAGCTCTAAGTCACTTCCGGCAGCTAGTTTGGAATATTGCGCATCCATCAATGATCCTTGGACTGCCATATGACTTAAGATGACTGCCACAAGTCTCAAGAGCCCGGCTCTAAGTCACTTCCGGCAGCTAGTTTGGACTATTGGGCATCCATCAAAGACTCTAACGCTGCTATATGACTAAAAATGACTGCTACAAATCTTAAGATCCCGGCTTTAAGCCACTTCCGGCAGCTAGTTTGGGCTATTGGGCATCCATCAAGGACCCTTAGACTACCATATGATTTAAGATAGCTGCTACAAGTCTCAAGAGCCCGGTTCTAAGTCACTTCCGGCAGCTAGTTTGGACTATTGCGATCCATCAAGGACCCTTAGACTGCCATATGACTTAAGATGACTGCTACAAGTCTCAAGATCCCGGCTCTAAATCACTTCCGGCAGCTATTTTGGACTATTGGGTATCTATGAAGGACCCTTAGACTGTCATATGACTTAAGATGACTGCTACAAGTCTCAAGAGCCCGGCGCTAAGGCACTTCCGACAGCTAGTTTGGACTATTGAGCATCCATCAAGGACCCTAAGGCTGCCATATGACTTAAAATGACTGCTACAAATCTACAGATCCCGGCTTTAAGTCACTTCCGGCAGCTAGTTTGGACTATTGCTGCTATATGTCTAAAAATGACTGCTACAAGTCTCAAGAGCCCGGTTCTAAGTCACTTCCGGCAGCTAGTTTGGACTTTTGGGCATCCATCAAGGACCCTTGGATTGCCATATGACTTAAGATGACTGCTACAAGTCTCAAGAGCCCGGCTCTAAGTCACTTCCGGCAGCTAGTTTGGACTATCAAGGACCCTTAGACTGCCATATGACTTAAGATGACTGCCACAAGTCTCAAGAGCCCGGCTCTAAGTCACTTCCGGCAGCTAGTTTGGACTATTGGGCATCCATCAAAGACTCTAACGCTGCTATATGACTAAAAATGACTGCTACAAATCTTAAGATCCCGGCTTTAAGCCACTTCCGGCAGCTAGTTTGGGCTATTGGGCATCCATCAAGGACCCTTAGACTACCATATGATTTAAGATAGCTGCTACAAATCTACAGATCCTGGCTTTAAGTCACTTCCGGCAGCTAGTTTGGACTATTGCGATCCATCAAGGACCCTTAGACTGCCATATGACTTAAGATGACTGCTACAAGTCTCAAGATCCCGGCTCTAAATCACTTCCGGCAGCTATTTTGGACTATTGGGTATCTATGACGGACCCTTAGACTGTCATATGACTTAAGATGACTGCTACAAGTCTCAAGAGCCCGGTTCTAAGTCACTTCCGGCAGCTATCAATGATCCTTGGATCCTTGGACTATTGGGCATCCATCAAGGACCCTAAGGCTGCCATATGACTTAAGATGACTGCTACAAATCTTAAGATCCCGGCTTTAAGTCACTTCCGGCAGCTAGTTTGGACTATTGGCCATCCATCAAGAACCCTAAGGCTGCTATATGTTTAAAAATGACTGCTACAAGTCTCAAGAGCCCGGTTCTAAGTCACTTCCGGCAGCTAGTTTGGACTATTGGGCATTCATCAAGGACCCTTAGACTGTCATATGACTTAAGATGACTGCTACAAATCTTAAGATCCCGGCTCTAAGTCACTTCCGGCAGCTAGGTTGGACTATTGGGCATCCATCAAGGACCCTAAGGCTGCTATATGTCTAAAAATGACTGCTACAAGTCTCAAGAGCCCGGTTCTAAGTCACTTCCGGCAGCTATCAATGATCCTTGGATCCTTGGACTATTGGGCATCCATCAAGGACCCTAAGGCTGCCATATGACTTAAGATGACTGCTACAAATCTTAAGATCCCGGCTCTAAGTCACTTCCGGCAGCTAGTTTGGACTATTGGCCATCCATCAAGGACCCTAAGGCTGCTATATGTCTAAAAATGACTGCTACAAGTCTCAAGAGCCCGGTTCTAGGTCACTTCCGGCAGCTAGTTTGGACTATTGGGCATTCATCAAGGACCCTTAGACTGTCATATGACTTAAGATGACTGCTACAAATCTTAAGATCCCGGCTCTAAGTCACTTCCGGCAGCTAGTTTGGACTATTGGCCATCCATCAAGGACCCTAAGGCTGCTATATGTCTAAAAATGACTGCTACAAGTCTCAAGAGCCCGGTTCTAGGTCACTTCCGGCAGCTAGTTTGGACTATTGGGCATTCATCAAGGACCCTTAGACTGTCATATGACTTAAGATGACTGCTACAAATCTTAAGATCCCGGCTTAAAGTCACTTCCGGCAGCTAGGTTGGACTATTGGGTATCCATCAAGGATCCTTGGATTGCCATATGACTTAAGATGACTGCTACAGGTCTCGAGAGCCCGTTTCTAAGTCACTTCCGGCAGCTATCAATGATCCTTGGTTCCTTGGACTATTTGGCATCCATCAAGGACCCTAAGGCTGCCATATGACTTAAGATGACTGCTACAAATCTTAAGATCCCGGCTTTAAGTCACTTCCGGCAGCTAGTTTGGACTATTGGCCATCCATCAAAAACCCTAAGGCTGCTATATGTCTAAAAATGACTGCTACAAGTCTCAAGAGCCCGGTTCTAAGTCACTTCCGGCAGCTATCAATGATCCTTGGATCCTTGGACTATTGGGCATCCATCAAGGACCCTAAGGCTGCCATATGTCTAAAAATGACTGCTACAAGTCTCAAGAGCCCGGTTCTAAGTCACTTCCGGCAGCTAGTTTGGACTATTGGGCATCCATCAAGGACCCTTGGATTGCCATATGACTTAAGATGACTGCTACAAGTCTCAAGAGCCCGGCTCTAAGTCACTTCCGGCAGCTAGGTTGGACTATTGGGCATCCATCAAGGACCCTTAGGCTGCTGTATGTCTAAAAATGACTGCTACAAGTCTCAAGAGCCCGGTTCTAAGTCACTTCCGGCAGCTAGTTTGGACTATCAAGGACCCTTAGACTGCCATATGACTTAAGATGACTGCTACAAGTCTCAAGAGCCCGGCTCTAAGTCACTTCCGGCAGCTAGTTTGGACTATCGGGCATCCATCAAGGACCCTTAGACTGCCATATGACTTAAGATGATTACTACAAGTCTCAAGAGCCCAGCTCTAAGTCACTTCCGGCAGCTAGGTTGGACTATTGGGCATCCATCAAGGACCCTTAGGCTGCTGTATGTCTAAAAATGACTGCTACAAGTCTCAAGAGCCCGGTTCTAAGTCACTTCCGGCAGCTAGTTTGGACTATCATGGACCCTTAGACTGCCATATGACTTAAGATGACTGCTACAAGTCTCAAGAGCCCGGCTCTAAGTCACTTCCGGCAGCTAGTTTGGACTATTGGGCATCCATCAAGAACTCTAACGCTGCTATATGACTTAAAATGACTGCTACAAGTCTCAAGAGCCCAGCTCTAAGTCACTTCCGGCAGCTAGTTTGGACTATTGCGCATCCATCAATGATCCTTGGACTGCCATATGACTTAAGATGACTGCCACAAGTCTCAAGAGCCCGGCTCTAAGTCACTTCCGGCAGCTAGTTTGGACTATTGGGCATCCATCAAGGACCCTTAGACTACCATATGATTTAAGATAGCTGCTACAAGTCTCAAGAGCCCGGTTCTAAGGCACTTCCGACAGCTAGTTTGGACTATTGGGCATACATCAAGGACCCTAAGGCTGCCATATGACTTAAAATGACTGCTACAAATCTACAGATCCCGGCTTTAAGTCACTTCCGGCAGCTAGTTTGGACTATTACGATCCATCATGGACCCTTAGACTGCCATATGACTTAAGATGACTGCTACAAGTCTCAAGATCCCGGCTCTAAATCACTTCCGGCAGCTATTTTGGACTATTGGGTATCTATGACGGACCCTTAGACTGTCATATGACTTAAGATGACTGCTACAAGTCTCAAGAGCCCGGCTCTAAGTCACTTCCGGCAGCTAGTTTGGACTATTGGGCATCCATCAAGAACTCTAACGCTGCTATATGACTTAAAATGACTGCTACAAGTCTCAAGAGCCCAGCTCTAAGTCACTTCCGGCAGCTAGTTTGAAATATTGCGCATCCATCAATGATCCTTGGACTGCCATATGACTTAAGATGACTGCCACAAGTCTCTAGAGCCCGGCTCTAAGTCACTTCCGGCAGCTAGTTTGGACTATTGGGCATCCATCACAGACTCTAACGCTGCTATATGACTAAATATGACTGCTACAAATCTTAAGATCCCGGCTTTAAGCCACTTCCGGCAGCTAGTTTGGACTATTGCGATCCATCAAGGACCCTTAGACTGCCATATGACTTAAGATGACTGCTACAAGTCTCAAGAGCCCGGCTCTAAGTCACTTCCGGCAGCTAGTTTGGACTATTGGGCATCCATCAAGAACTCTAACGCTGCTATATGACTTAAAATGACTGCTACAAGTCTCAAGAGCCCAGCTCTAAGTCACTTCCGGCAGCTAGTTTCGACTATTGGGCATCCATCAAAGACTCTAACGCTGCCATATGACTTAAGATGACTGCTACAAGTCTCAAGAGCCCGGCTCTAAGTCACTTCCGGCAGCTAATTTGGACTATTGGGCATCCATCAAGAACTCTAACGCTGCTATATGACTTAAAATGACTGCTACAAGTCTCAAGAGCCCAGCTCTAAGTCACTTCCGGCAGCTAGTTTGGACTATTGCGCATCCATCAATGATCCTTGGACTGCCATATGACTTAAGATGACTGCCACAAGTCTCAAGAGCCCGGCTCTAAGTCACTTCCGGCAGCTAGTTTGGACTATTGGGCATCCATCAAAGACTCTAACGCTGCCATATGACTTAAGATGACTGCTACAAATCTTAAGATCCCGGCTTTAAGTCACTTCCGGCAGCTAGTTTGGACTATTGGCCATCCATCAAGGACCCTAAGGCTGCCATATGACTTAATATGACTGCTACAAGTCTCAAGAGCCCGGCTCTAAGTCACTTCCGGCAGCTAGTTTGGACTATTGGGCATCCATCAAGGACCCTTAGACTGCCATATGACTTAAGATGACTGCTACAAATCTTAAGAGCCCAGCTCTAAGTCACTTCCGGCAGCTAGTTTAGACTATTGGGGATCCATAAAGGACCCTTAGACTGCCATATGACTTAAGATGACTGCTACAAATCTTAAGAGCCCGGTTCTAAGTCATTTCCGGCAGCTAGTTTGGACTAGTGGGCATCCATCAAGAACCCTTAGACTGTCATATGACTTAAGATGACTTCTACAAGTCTCAAGAGCCCGGCTCTACGTCACTTCCGGCAGCTAGTTTGGACTATTGGGCATCCATCAAGGATTCTTACACTGCCATAAGACTTAAAATGACTGCTACAAGTCTCAAGAGCCCAGCTGTAAGTCACTTCCGGCAGCTAGTTTGTACTATTGGGCATCCATCAATGATCCATGGACTGCCATATGACTTAAGATGACTGCCACAAGTCTCAAGAGCCCGGCTCTAAGTCACTTCCGGCAGCTAGTTTGGACTATTGGGCATCCATCAAGAATTCTTACACTGCCATAAGACTTAAAATGACTGCTAATAGTCTCAAGAGCCCAGCTCTAAATCACTTCCGGCAGCTAGTTTGGACTATTGAGCATTCATGAAGGGTTCTAAGGCTGCCATATGATTTAAGATAGCTGCTACAAATCTCAAGATCCCGGCTCTTAGTCACTTCCGGCAGCTAATTTGGAGTCTTGAGCATCCATCAAGGATTCTTACACTGCCATAAGACTTAAAATGACTGCTACAAGTCTCAAGAGCCCAGCTGTAAGTCACTTCCGGCAGCTAGTTTGTACTATTGGGCATCCATCAATGATCCTTGGACTGCCATATGACTTAAGATGACTGCTACAAGTCTCAAGAGCCCGGCTCTACGTCACTTCCGGCAGCTAGTTTGGACTATTGGGCATCCATCAAGGATTCTTACACTGCCATAAGACTTAAAATGACTGCTACAAGTCTCAAGAGCCCGGTTCTAAGTCACTTCAGGCAGCTAGTTTGGACTATTGGGCATCCATCAAGGACCCTTGGACTGCCATATGACTTAAGATGACTGCTACAAGTCTCAAGAGCCCGGCTCTAAGTCACTTCCGGCAGCTAGTTTGGACTATTGGGCATCCATCAAGGACCCTTAGGCTGCTATATGACTTAAAATGACTGCTACAAGTCTCAAGAGCCCGGTTCTAAGTCACTTCCGGCAGCTAGTTTGGACTATCAAGGCACCCTTCAAGACTAGCCATATGACTTAAGATGACTGCTACAAGTCTCAAGAGCCCGGCTCTAAGTCACTTCCGGCAGCTAGTTTGGACTATTGGGCATCCATCAAGAACCTCTAACGCTGCTATATGACTTAAAATGACTGCTACAAGTCTCAAGAGCCCGGCTCTAAGTCACTTCCGGCAGCTAGTTTGGACTATTGGGCATCCATCAAGGACCCTTAGGCTGCTATATGTCTAAAAATGACTGCTACAAGTCTCAAGAGCCCGGTTCTAAGTCACTTCCGGCAGCTAGTTTGGACTATCAAGGACCCTTAGACTGCCATATGACTTAAGATGACTGCTACAAGTCTCAAGAGCCCGGCTCTAAGTCACTTCCGGCAGCTAGTTTGGACTATTGGGCATCCATCAAGAACTCTAACGCTGCTATATGACTTAAAATGGCTGCTACAAGTCTCAAGTGCCCAGCTCTAAGTCACTTCCAAGGACCCTTAGACTGCCATATGACTTAAGATGACTGCTACAAGTCTCAAGAGCCCGGCTCTAAGTCACTTCCGGCAGCTAGTTTGGACTATTGGGCATCCATCAAGAACTCTAACGCTGCTATATGACTTAAAATGACTGCTACAAGTCTCAAGTGCCCAGCTCTAAGTCACTTCCGGCAGCTAGTTTGGACTATTGCGCATCCATCAATGATCCTTGGACTGCCATATGACTTAAGATGACTGCTACAAGTCTCAAGAGCCCGGTTCTAAGTCACTTCCGGCAGCTAGTTTGGACTATCAAGGACCCTTAGACTGCCATATGACTTAAGATGACTGCTACAAGTCTCAAGAGCCCGGCTCTAAGTCACTTCCGGCAGCTAGTTTGGACTATTGGGCATCCATCAAGAACTCTAACGCTGCTATATGACTTAAAATGACTGCCACAAGTCTCAAGAGCCCGGCTCTAAGTCACTTCCGGCAGCTAGTTTGGACTATTGGGCATCGATCAAAGACTCTAACGCTGCTATATGACTAAAAATGACTGCTACAAATCTTAAGATCCCGGCTTTAAGCCACTTCCGGCAGCTAGTTTGGACTATTGGGCATCCATCAAGGACCCTTAGGCTGCTATATGTCTAAAAATGACTGCTACAAGTCTCAAGAGCCCGGTTCTAAGTCACTTCCGGCAGCTAGTTTGGACTATCAAGGACCCTTAGACTGCCATATGACTTAAGATGACTGCTACAAGTCTCAAGAGCCCGGCTCTAAGTCACTTCCGGCAGCTAGTTTGGACTATTGGGCATCCATCAAGGACCCTTAGGCTGCTATATGTCTAAAAATGACAGCTACAAGTCTCAAGAGCCCGGCTCTAAGTCACTTCCGGCAGCTAGTTTGGACTATTGGGCATCCATCAAGGACCCTTAGGCTGCTATATGTCTAAAAATGACTGCTACAAGTCTCAAGAGCCCGGTTCTAAGTCACTTCCGGCAGCTAGTTTGGACTATCAAGGACCCTTAAACTGCCATATGACTTAAGATGACTGCTACAAGTCTCAAGAGCCCGGCTCTAAGTCACTTCCGGCAGCTAGTTTGGACTATTGGGCATCCATCAAGGACCCTTAGGCTGCTATATGTCTAAAAATGACTGCTACAAGTCTCAAGAGCCCGGCTCTAAGTCACTTCCGGCAGCTAGTTTGGACTATTGGGCATCCATCAAGGACCCTTAGGCTGCTATATGTCTAAAAATGACTGCTACAAGTCTCAAGAGCCCGGTTCTAAGTCACTTCCGGCAGCTAGTTTGGACTATCAGGGACCCTTAGACTGCCATATGACTTAAGATGACTGCTACAAGTCTCAAGAGCCCGGCTCTAAGTCACTTCCGGCAGCTAGTTTGGACTATTGGGCATCCATCAAGAACTCTAACACTGCTATATGACTTAAAATGACTGCCACAAGTCTCAAGAGCCCGGCTCTAAGTCACTTCCGGCAGCTAGTTTGGACTATTGAGCATTCATGAAGAGTTCTAAGGGTGCCATATGATTAAAGATAGCTGCTACAAATCTTAAGATCCCGGCTTTAAGCCACTTCCGGCAGCTAGTTTGGACTATTGGGCATCCATCAAGGACCCTTAGGCTGCTATATGTCTAAAAATGACTGCTACAAGTCTCAAGAGGCCGGCTCTAAGTCACTTAAGGCAGCTATCAATAATCTTTGGACTGCCATATGACTTAAGATGACTACTACAAGTCTCAAGAGCCCGGCTCTAAGTCACTTCCGGCAGCTATTTTGGACTATTGGGCATCCATCAAGGATTCTTACACTGCCATAAGACTTAAAATGACTGCTACAAGTCTCAAGAGCCCGGCTCTAAGTCACTTCAGGCAGCTAGTTTGGACTATTGGGCATCCATCAAGGACCCTTGGATTGCCATATGACTTAAGATGACTGCTACAAGTCTCAAGAGCCCGGCTCTAAGTCACTTCCGGCAGCTAGTTTGGACTATTGGGCATCCATCAAGGACCCTTAGGCTGCTATATGTCTAAAAA
The DNA here is from genome assembly GCA_018150735.1 of Drosophila sp. 14030-0761.01. NCBI lineage: Eukaryota > Metazoa > Arthropoda > Insecta > Diptera > Drosophilidae > Drosophila > Drosophila sp. 14030-0761.01. Next base: position 47,371 of record JAECWO010000069.1, on the reverse strand, counting down.
TGACTGCTACAAGTCTCAAGAGCCCGGTTCTAAGTCACTTCCGGCAACTAGTTTGGACTATCAAGGACCCTTAGACTGCCATATGACTTAAGATGACTGCTACAAGTCTCAAGAGCCCGGCTCTAAGTCACTTCCGGCAGCTAGTTTGGACTATTGGGCATCCATCAAGAACTCTAACGCTGCTATATGACTTAAAATGACTGCTACAAGTCTCAAGAGCCCAGCTCTAAGTCACTTCCGGCAGCTAGTTTGGACTATTGCGCATCCATCAATGATCCTTGGACTGCCATATGACTTAAGATGACTGCCACAAGTCTCAAGAGCCCGGCTCTAAGTCACTTCCGGCAGTTAGTTTGGACTATTGGGCATCGATCAAAGACTCTAACGCTGCTATATGACTAAAAATGACTGCTACAAATCTTAAGATCCCGGCTTTAAGCCACTTCCGGCAGCTAGTTTGGGCTATTGGGCATCCATCAAGGACCCTTAGACTACCATATGATTTAAGATAGCTGCTACAAGTCTCAAGAGCCCGGCTCTAAGTCACTTCCGGCAGCTAGTTTGGACTATTGAGCATACATGAAGAGTTCTAAGGGTGCCATATGATTAAAGATAGCTGCTACAAATCTCAAGATCTCGGCTCTAAATCACTTCCGGCAGCTAGTTTGGACTATTGGGCATCCATCAAGGACCCTAAGGCTGCTATATGTCTAAAAATGACTGCTACAAGTCTCAAGAGCCCGGCTCTAAGTCACTTCCGGCAGCTAGTTTGGACTATTGCGCATCCATCAAGGATCCTTTGACTGCCATATAGCTTAAGATGACTGCTACAAGTCTTAGGATCCTGGCTCTAAGTCACTTCCGGCAGCTATCAATGATCCTTGGACTGCCATATGACTTAAGATGACTACTACAAGTCTCAAGAGCCCGGCTCTAAGTCACTTGCGGCAGCTATCAATGATCCTTGGACTGCCATATGACTTAAGAAGACTACTACAAGTCTCAAGAGGCCGGCTCTAAGTCACTTAAGGCAGCTATCAATGATCTTTGGACTGCCATATGACTTAAGATGACTACTACAAGTCTCAAGAGCCCGGCTTTAAGTCACTTCGGGCAGCTAGTTTGGACTATTGGGCATTCATCAAGGACCCTTAGACTGCCATTTGACTTAAGATGACTGCTACAAGTCTCAAGAGCCCGGCTCTAAATCACTTCCGGCAGCTAGTTTGGACTATTGGGCATCCATCAAGGACCCTTAAATTGCCATAAGACTAAAAATGACTGCTACAAATCTTAAGATCCCGGCTCTAAGTCACTTCCGGCAGCTAGTTTGGACTATTGGGCATCCATCAAGGATTCTTACACTGCCATAAGACTTAAAATGACTGCTACAAGTCTCAAGAGCCCGGCTCTAAGTCACTTCAGGCAGCTAGTTTGGACTATTGGGCATCCATCAAGGACCCTTGGATTGCCATATGACTTAAGATGACTGCTACAAGTCTCAAGAGCCCGGCTCTAAGTCACTTCCGGCAGCTAGTTTGGACTATTGGGCATCCATCAAGGACCCTTAGGCTGCTATATGTCTAAAAATGACTGCTACAAGTCTCAAGAGCCCGGTTCTAAGTCACTTCCGGCAGCTAGTTTGGACTATCAAGGACCCTTAGACTGCCATATGACTTAAGATGACTGCTACAAGTCTCAAGAGCCCGGCTCTAAGTCACTTCCGGCAGCTAGTTTGGACTATTGGGCATCCATCAAGAACTCTAACGCTGCTATGTGACTTAAAATGACTGCTACAAGTCTCAAGAGCCCAGCTCTAAGTCACTTCCGGCAGCTAGTTTGGACTATTGCGCATCCATCAATGATCCTTAGATTGCCATATGACTTAAGATGACTGCTACAAGTCTCAAGAGCCCAGCTCTAAGTCACTTCCGGCAGCTAGTTTGGACTATTGCGCATCCATCAATGATCCTTGGACTGCCATATGACTTAAGATGACTGCTACAAGTCTCAAGAGCCCGGCTCTAAGTCACTTCCGGCAGCTAGTTTGGACTATTGGGCATCCATCAAGGATTCTTACACTGCCATAAGACTTAAAATGACTGCTACAAGTCTCAAGAGCCCGGCTCTAAGTCACTTCAGGCAGCTAGTTTGGACTATTGGGCATCCATCAAGGACCCTTGGATTGCCATATGACTTAAGATGACTGCTACAAGTCTCAAGAGCCCAGCTCTAAGTCACTTCCGGCAGCTAGTTTGGACTATTGCGCATCCATCAATGATCCTTGGACTGCCATATGACTTAAGATGACTGCCACAAGTCTCAAGAGCCCGGCTCTAAGTCACTTCCGGCAGTTAGTTTGGACTATTGGGCATCGATCAAAGACTCTAACGCTGCTATATGACTAAAAATGACTGCTACAAATCTTAAGATCCCGGCTTTAAGCCACTTCCGGCAGCTAGTTTGGGCTATTGGGCATCCATCAAGGACCCTTAGACTACCATATGATTTAAGATAGCTGCTACAAGTCTCAAGAGCCCGGCTCTAAGTCACTTCCGGCAGCTAGTTTGGACTATTGAGCATTCATGAAGAGTTCTAAGGGTGCCATATGATTAAAGATAGCTGCTACAAATCTCAAGATCTCGGCTCTAAATCACTTCCGGCAGCTAGTTTGGACTGTTGGGCATCCATCAAGGACCCTAAGGCTGCTATATGTCTAAAAATGACTGCTACAAGTCTCAAGAGCCCGGCTCTAAGTCACTTCCGGCAGCTAGTTTGGACTATTGCGCATCCATCAAGGATTCTTACACTGCCATAAGACTTAAAATGACTGCTACAAGTCTCAAGAGCCCGGCTCTAAGTCACTTCAGGCAGCTAGTTTGGACTATTGGGCATCCATCAAGGACCCTTGGATTGCCATATGACTTAAGATGACTGCTACAAGTCTCAAGATCCCGGCTCTAAGTCACTTCCGGCAGCTAGTTTGGACTATTGGGCATCCATCAAGGATTCTTACACTGCCATAAGACTTAAAATGACTGCTACAAGTCTCAAGAGCCCGGCTCTAAGTCACTTCAGGCAGCTAGTTTGGACTATTGGGCATCCATCAAGGACCCTTGGATTGCCATATGACTTAAGATGACTGCTACAAGTCTCAAGAGCCCAGCTCTAAGTCACTTCCGGCAGCTAGTTTGGACTATTGCGCATCCATCAATGATCCTTGGACTGCCATATGACTTAAGATGACTGCCACAAGTCTCAAGAGCCCGGCTCTAAGTCACTTCCGGCAGTTAGTTTGGACTATTGGGCATCGATCAAAGACTCTAACGCTGCTATATGACTAAAAATGACTGCTACAAATCTTAAGATCCCGGCTTTAAGCCACTTCCGGCAGCTAGTTTGGGCTATTGGGCATCCATCAAGGACCCTTAGACTACCATATGATTTAAGATAGCTGCTACAAGTCTCAAGAGCCCGGCTCTAAGTCACTTCCGGCAGCTAGTTTGGACTATTGAGCATTCATGAAGAGTTCTAAGGGTGCCATATGATTAAAGATAGCTGCTACAAATCTCAAGATCTCGGCTCTAAATCACTTCCGGCAGCTAGTTTGGACTGTTGGGCATCCATCAAGGACCCTAAGGCTGCTATATGTCTAAAAATGACTGCTACAAGTCTCAAGAGCCCGGCTCTAAGTCACTTCCGGCAGCTAGTTTGGACTATTGCGCATCCATCAAGGATCCTTTGACTGCCATATAGCTTAAGATGACTGCTACAAGTCTTAAGATCCTGGCTCTAAGTCACTTCCGGCAGCTATCAATGATCCTTGGACTGCCATATGACTTAAGATGACTACTACAAGTCTCAAGAGTCCGGCTCTAAGTCAGTTCCGGCAGCTATCAATGATCCTTGGACTGCCATATGACTTAAGATGACTACTACAAGTCTCAAGAGGCCGGATCTAAGTCACTTTAGGCAGCTATCAATGATCTTTGGACTGCCATATGACTTAAGATGACTACTACAAGTCTCAAGAGCCCGGCTTTAAGTCACTTCGGGCAGCTAGTTTGGACTATTGGGCATTCATCAAGGACCCTTAGACTGCCATTTGACTTAAGATGACTGCTACAAGTCTCAAGAGCCCGGCTCTAAATCACTTCCGGCAGCTAGTTTGGACTATTGGGCATCCATCAAGGACCCTTAGATTCCCATAAGACTAAAAATGACTGCTACAAATCTTAAGATCCCGGCTCTAAGTCACTTCCGGCAGCTAGTTTTGACTATTGGGTATCTATGAAGGACCCTTAGACTGTCATATGACTTAAGATGACTGCTACAAGTCTCAAGAGCCCGGCTCTAAGGCACTTCCAACAGCTAGTTTGGACTATTGGGCATCCATCAAGGACCTTTAGACTGCCATATAGCTTAAGATGACTGCTACAAGTCTCAAGAGCCCGGCTCTAAGTCACTTCCGGCAGCTTGTTTGGACTATTGGGCATTCATCAAGAACCCTAAGGCTGCCATATGACTTAAGATGAATGCTACAAATCCTAAGATCCCGGCTTTAAGTCACTTCCGGCAGTTAGTTTGGACTAATGGGCATCCATCAAGGACCCTTAGACTGCCATATGACTTAAGATGACTACTACAAGTCTCAAGAGCCCGGCTCTAAGTCACTTCCGGCAGCTAGTTTGGACTATTGGGCATTCATCAAGGACCCTTAGACTGCCATATGACTTAAGATGACTGCTACAAGTCTCAAGAGCCAGGCTCTAAGTCACTTCCGGCAGCTAGTTTGGACTATTGGGCATCCATCAAAGACTCTAACGCTGCTATATGACTAAAAATGACTGCTACAAATCTTAAGATCCCGGCTTTAAGCCACTTCCGGCAGCTAGTTTGGGCTATTGGGCATCCATCACGGACCCTTAGACTACCATATGATTTAAGATAGCTGCTACAAATCTACAGATCCCGGCTTTAAGTCACTTCCGGCAGTTATTTTGGACTATTGGGTATCTATGAAGGACCCTTAGACTGTCATATGACTTAAGATGACTGCTACAAGTCTCAAGAGCCCGGCTCTAAGGCACTTCCAACAGCTAGTTTGGACTATTGCGCATCCATCAATGATCCTTTGACTGCCATATAGCTTAAGATGACTGCTACAAGTCTCAAGAGCCCGGCTCTAAGTCACTTCCGGCAGCTTGTTTGGACTATTGGGCATTCATCAAGAACCCTAAGGCTGCCATATGACTTAAGATGAATGGTACAAATCCTAAGATCCCGGCTTTAAGTCACTTCCGGCAGTTAGTTTGGACTAATGGGCATCCATCAAGGACCCTTAGACTGCCATATGACTTAAGATGACTACTACAAGTCTCAAGAGCCCGGCTTTAAGTCACTTCGGGCAGCTAGTTTGGACTATTGCGCATTCATCAAGGACCCTTAGACTGCCATATGACTTAAGATGACTGCCACAAGTCTCAAGAGCCAGGCTCTAAGTCACTTCCGGCAGCTAGTTTGGACTATTGGGCATCCATCAAAGACTCTAACGCTGCTATATGACTAAAAATGACTGCTACAAATCTTAAGATCCCGGCTTTAAGTCACTTCCGGCAGCTAGTTTGGACTATTGGGCATCCATCAAGGACCCTAAGGCTGCCATATGACTTTAAATGACTGCTACAAATCTACAGATCCCGGCTTTAAGTCACTTCCGGCAGTTATTTTGGACTATTGGGTATCTATGAAGGACCCTTAGACTGTCATATGACTTAAGATGACTGCTACAAGTCTCAAGAGCCCGGCTCTAAGGCACTTCCATCAGCTAGTTTGGACTATTGCGCATCCATCAATGATCCTTTGACTGCCATATAGCTTAAGATGACTGCTACAAGTCTTAAGATCCTGGCTCTAAGTCACTTCCGGCAGCTAGTTTGGACTATTGGGCATCCATCAAGGACCCTAAGGCTGCTATATGTCTAAAAATACCTGCTACAAGTCTCAAGAGCCCGGTTCTAAATCACTTCCGGCAGCTAGTTTGGACTATTGGGTGTCTCTCAAGGACCCTTAGACTGTTATATGACTTAAGATGACTGCTACAAGTCTTAAGATCCCGGTTCTAAGTCACTTCCGGCAGCTAGTTTGGACTATTGGGCATCCATCAAGGACCCTAAGGCTGCTATATGACTTACGATGACTGCTACAAGTCTCAAGAGCGCGGCTCTAAGTCACTTCCGGCAGCTAGTTTGGACTATTGCGCATCCATCAAGGACCCTTGGATTGCCATATGACTTAAGATGACTGCTACAAGTCTCAAGAGCCCGGCTCTAAGGCACAATAGCTATTTGGACTATTGGGCATCCATCAAGGACCCTTAGATTGCCATAAGACTAAAAATGACTGCTACAAATCTTAAGATCCCGGCTCTAAGTCACTTCCGGCAGCTAGTTTTGACTATTGGGTATCTATGAAGGACCCTTAGACTGTCATATGACTTAAGATGACTGCTACAAGTCTCAAGAGCCCGGCTCTAAGGCACTTCCAACAGCTAGTTTGGACTATTGGGCATCCATCAAGGACCTTTAGACTGTCATGATGACTGCTACAAGTCTCAAGAGCTTGGCTCTAAGTCATTTCCGGCAGCTTGTTTGGACTATTGGGCATCCATCAAGGACCCTTAGACTGCCATATGACTTAAGATGACTGCTACAAGTCTCAAGAGCCCGGTTCTAAGTCACTTCCGGCAGTTAGTTTGGACTAATGGGCATCCATCAAGGACCCTTAGACTGCCATATGACTTAAGATGACTACTACAAGTCTCAAGAGCCCGGCTTTAAGTCACTTCGGGCAGCTAGTTTGGACTATTGCGCATTCATCAAGGACCCTTAGACTGCCATATGACTTAAGATGACTGCCACAAGTCTCAAGAGCCAGGCTCTAAGTCACTTCCGGCAGCTAGTTTGGACTATTGGGCATCCATCAAAGACTCTAACGCTGCTATATGACTAAAAATGACTGCTACAAATCTTAAGATCCCGGCTTTAAGTCACTTCCGGCAGCTATTTGGACTATTGGGCATCCATCAAGGACCCTTAGATTGCCATAAGACTAAAAATGACTGCTACAAATCTTAAGATCCCGGCTCTAAGTCACTTCCGGCAGCTAGTTTTGACTATTGGGTATCTATGAAGGACCCTTAGACTGTCATATGACTTAAGATGACTGCTACAAGTCTCAAGAGCCCGGCTCTAAGGCACTTCCAACAGCTAGTTTGGACTATTGGGCATCCATCAAGGACCCTTAGACTGCCATATGACTTAAGATGACTGCTACAAGTCTCAAGAGCCCGGTTCTAAGTCACTTCCGGCAGCTAGTTTGGACTATCGGGCATCCATCAAGGACCCTTAGACTGCCATATGACTTAAGATGACTGCTACAAGTCTCAAGAGCCCGGTTCTAAGTCACTTCCGGCAGTTATTTTGGACTAATGGGCATCCATCAAGGACCTTTAGACTGCCATATAGCTTAAGATGACTGCTACAAGTCTCAAGAGCCCGGCTCTAAGTCATTTCCGGCAGCTTGTTTGGACTATTGGGCATCCATCAAGGACCCTTAGACTGCCATATGACTTAAGATGACTGCTACAAGTCTCAAGAGCCCGGTTCTAAGTCACTTCCGGCAGCTAGTTTGGACTATCGGGCATCCATCAAGGACCCTTAGACTGCCATATGACTTAAGATGACTGCTACAAATCTTAAGATCCCGGCTCTAAGTCACTTCCGGCAGCTAGTTTGGACTATTGGGCATCCATCAAGGTTCCTTGGATTGCCATTTGACTTAAGATGACTGCTACAAGTCTCAAGAGCCCGGCTCTAAGTCACTTCCGGCAGCTAGGTTGGACTATTGGGCATCCATCACGGACCCTAAGGCTGCTATATGACTTACGATGATTGCTACAAGTCTCAAGAGCGCGGCTCTAAGTCACTTCCGGCAGCTAGTTTGGGCTATTGGGCATCCATCACGGACCCTTAGACTACCATATGATTTAAGATAGCTGCTACAAATCTACAGATCCCGGCTTTAAGTCACTTCCGGCAGTTATTTTGGACTATTGGGTATCTATGAAGGACCCTTAGACTGTCATATGACTTAAGATGACTGCTACAAGTCTCAAGAGCCCGGCTCTAAGGCACTTCCAACAGCTAGTTTGGACTATTGCGCATCCATCAATGATCCTTTGACTGCCATATAGCTTAAGATGACTGCTACAAGTCTCAAGAGCCCGGCTCTAAGTCACTTCCGGCAGCTTGTTTGGACTATTGGGCATTCATCAAGAACCCTAAGGCTGCCATATGACTTAAGATGAATGCTACAAATCCTAAGATCCCGGCTTTAAGTCACTTCCGGCAGTTAGTTTGGACTAATGGGCATCCATCAAGGACCCTTAGACTGCCATATGACTTAAGATGACTACTACAAGTCTCAAGAGCCCGGCTTTAAGTCACTTCCGGCAGCTAGTTTGGACTATTGCGCATTCATCAAGGACCCTTAGACTGCCATATGACTTAAGATGACTGCTACAAGTCTCAAGAGCCAGGCTCTAAGTCACTTCCGGCAGCTAGTTTGGACTATTGGGCATCCATCAAAGACTCTAACGCTGCTATATGACTAAAAATGACTGCTACAAATCTTAAGATCCCGGCTTTAAGTCACTTCCGGCAGCTAGTTTGGACTATTGGGCATCCATCAAGGAGCCTAAGGCTGCCATATGACTTAAAATGACTGCTACAAATCTACAGATCCCGGCTTTAAGTCACTTCCGGCAGTTATTTTGGACTATTAGGTATCTATGAAGGACCCTTAGACTGTCATATGACTTAAGATGACTGCTACAAGTCTCAAGAGCCCGGCTCTAAGGCACTTCCAACAGCTAGTTTGGACTATTGCGCATCCATCAATGATCCTTTGACTGCCATATAGCTTAAGATGACTGCTACAAGTCTTAAGATCCTGGCTCTAAGTCACTTCCGGCAGCTAGTTTGGACTATTGGGCATCCATCAAGGACCCTAAGGCTGCTATATGTCTAAAAATACCTGCTACAAGTCTCAAGAGCCCGGTTCTAAATCACTTCCGGCAGCTAGTTTGGACTATTGGGTGTCTCTCAAGGACCCTTAGACTGTTATATGACTTAAGATGACTGCTACAAGTCTTAAGATCCCGGTTCTAAGTCACTTCCGGCAGCTAGTTTGGACTATTGGGCATCCATCAAGGACCCTAAGGCTGCTATATGACTTAAGATGACTGCTACAAGTCTCAAGAGCGCGGCTCTAAGTCACTTCCGGCAGCTAGTTTGGACTATTGCGCATCCATCAAGGACCCTTGGATTGCCATATGACTTAAGATGACTGCTACAAGTCTCAAGAGCCCGGCTCTAAGGCACTTCCAACAGCTAGTTTGGACTATTGCGCATCCATCAATGATCCTTTGACTGCCATATAGCTTAAGATGACTGCTACAAGTCTTAAGATCCTGGCTCTAAGTCACTTCCGGCAGCTAGTTTGGACTATTGGGCATCCATCAAGGACCCTAAGGCTGCTATATGTCTAAAAATACCTGCTACAAGTCTCAAGAGCCCGGTTCTAAATCACTTCCGGCAGCTAGTTTGGACTATTGGGTATCTCTCAAGGACCCTTAGACTGTTATATGACTTAAGATGACTGTTACAAGTCTTAAGATCCCGGCTCTTAGTCACTTCCGGCAGCTAGTTTGGACTATTGGGCATCTATCAAGGACCCTAAGGCTGCTATATGTCTAAAAATGACTGCTACAAGTCTCAAGAGCCCGGTTCTAAGTCACTTCCGGCAGCTAGTTTGGACTATTGGGCATCCATCAAGGACCCTTGGATTGCCATGTGACTTAAGATGACTGCTACAAGTCTCAAGAGCTTGGCTCTAAGTCATTTCCGGCAGCTTGTTTGGACTATTGGGCATCCATCAAGGACCCTTAGACTGCCATATGACTTAAGATGACTGCTACAAGTCTCAAGAGCCCGGTTCTAAGTCACTTCCGGCAGCTAGTTTGGACTATCGGGCATCCATCAAGGACCCTTAGACTGCCATATGACTTAAGATGACTGCTACAAATCTTAAGATCCCGGCTCTAAGTCACTTCCGGCAGCTAGTTTGGACTATTGGGCATCCATCAAGGTTCCTTGGATTGCCATTTGACTTAAGATGACTGCTACAAGTCTCAAGAGCCCGGCTCTAAGTCACTTCCGGCAGCTAGGTTGGACTATTGGGCATCCATCACGGACCCTAAGGCTGCTATATGACTTAAGATGACTGCTACAAGTCTCAAGAGCGCGGCTCTAAGTCACTTCCGGCAGCTAGTTTGGACTATTGGGCATCCATCAAGGACCCTTAGACTGCCATATGACTTAAGATGACTGCTACAAGTCTCAAGAGCCCGGCTCTAAGTCACTTCCGGTAGCTAGTTTGGACTATCGGGCATCCATCAAGGACCCTTAGACTGCCATATGACTTAAGATGACTTAAGATGACTCTCAAGAGCCCGGCTCTAAGTCACGTCCGGCAGCTAGTTTGGACTATCGGGCATCCATCAAGGACCCTTAGACTGCCATATGACTTAAGATGACTGCTACAAGTCTCAAGATCCCGGCTCTAAGTCACTTCCGGCAGCTAGTTTGGACTATTGAGCATTCATGAAGGGTTCTAACGCTGCCATATGATTAAAGATAGCTGCTACAAATCTCAAGATCCCGGCTCTAAGTCACTTCCGGCAGCTATTTTGGACTATTGAGTATCTATGAAGGACCCTTAGACTGTCATATGACTTAAAATGACTGCTACAAATCTTAAGATCCCGGCTTTAAGTCACTTCCGGCAGATAGTTTGGACTATTGGGCATCCATCAAGGACCCTAAGGCTGCTATATGTCTAAAAATGACTGCTACAAGTCTCAAGAGCCCGGCTCTAAGGCACTTCCGACAGCTAGTTTGGACTATTGCGCATCCATCAAGGATCCTTTGACTGCCATATAGCTTAAGATGACTGCTACAAGTCTTAAGATCCTGTCTCTAAGTCACTTCCGGCAGCTAGTTTGGACTATTGGGTATCTATGAAGGACCCTTAGACTGCCATATGAATTAAGATGACTGCTACAAGTCTCAAGAGCCCGGCTCTAAGTCACGTCCGGCAGCTAGTTTGGACTATTGGGCATTCGTCAAGGACCCTTAGACTGCCATTTGACTTAAGATGACTGCTACAAATCTCAAGAGCCCGGTTCTAAGTCACTTCCGGCAGCAAGGTTGGACTATTGGGCATCCATCACGGACCCTAAGGCTGCCATATGACTTAAGATGACTGCTACAAATCTCAAGAGCCCGGCTCTAAGTCACGTCCGGCAGCTAGTTTGGACTATCGGGCATCCATCAAGGACCCTTAGACTGCCATATGACTTAAGATGACTGCTACAAGTCTCAAGAGCCCGGCTCTAAGTCACTTCCGGCAGCTAGTTTGGACTATCGGGCATCCATCAAGGACCCTTAGACTGCCATATGACTTAAGATGACTGCTACAAGTCTCAAGAGCCCGGCTCTAAGTCACGTCCGGCAGCTAGTTTGGACTATCGGGCATCCATCAAGGACCCTTAGACTGCCATATGACTTAAGATGACTGCTACAAGTCTCAAGATCCCGGCTCTAAGTCACTTCCGGCAGCTAGTTTGGACTATTGAGCATCCATGAAGGACCCTAAGGCTGCCATATGACTTAAAGATGACTGCTACAAATCTCAAGATCCCGGCTCTAAGTCACTTCCGGCAGCTAGTTTGGACTATTGAGCATCCATGAAGGGTTCTAAGGCTGCCATATGACTTAAGATGGCTGCTACAAGTCTCAAGATCCCGGCTCTAAGTCACTTCCGGCAGCTAGTTTGGACTATTGCGCATCCATCAAGGACCCTTAGACTGCCATATGACTTAAGATGACTGCTACAAGTCTCAAGAGCCCGGCTCTAAGTCACTTCCGGCAGCTAGTTTGGACTATCGGGCATCCATCAAGGACCCTTAGACTGCCATATGACTTAAGATGACTGCTACAAGTCTCAAGAGCTCGGCTCTAAGTCACTTCCGGCAGCTAGTTTGGACTATCGGGCATCCATCAAGGACCCTTAGACTGCCATATGACTTAAGATGACTGCTACAAGTCTCAAGAGCCCGGCTCTAAGTCACTTCCGGCAGCTAGTTTGGACTATTGGGCATCCATCAAGGACCCTTAGACTGCCATATGACTTAAGATGACTGCTACAAGTCTCAAGAGCCCGGTTCTAAGTCATTTCCGGCAGCTAGTTTGGACTATTGGGCATCCATCAAGGTCCCTTGGATTGCCATATGACTTAAGATGACTGCTACAAGTCTCAAGAGCCCGGCTCTAAGTCACGTCCGGCAGCTAGTTTGGACTATTGGGCATTTATCAAGGACCCTTAGACTGCCATTTGACTTAAGATGACTGCTACAAATCTCAAGAGCCCGGTTCTAAGTCACTTCCGGCAGCTAGTTTGGACTATTGAGCATTCATGAAGGGTTCTAACGCTGCCATATGATTAAAGATAGCTGCTACAAGTCTCAAGATCCCGGCTCTAAGTCACTTCCGGCAGCTAGTTTGGACTATTGGGTATCCATCAAGGACCCTTAGACTGCCATATGACTTAAGATGACTGCTACAAGTCTCAAGAGCCCGGCTCTAAGTCACTTCCGGCAGCTAGTTTGGACTATTGGGCATCCATCAAGGACCCTTAGACTGCCATATGACTTAAGATGACTGCTACAAGTCTCAAGAGCTCGGCTCTAAGTCACTTCCGGCAGCTAGTTTGGACTATCGGGCATCCATCAAGGACCCTTAGACTGCCATATGACTTAAGATGACTGCTACAAGTCTCAAGAGCCCGGCTCTAAGTCACTTCCGGCAGCTAGTTTGGACTATCGGGCACCATCAAGGACCCTTAGACTGCCATATGACTTAAGATGACTGCTACAAGTCTCAAGAGCCCGGCTCTAAGTCACTTCCGGCAGCTAGTTTGGACTATTGGGCATCCATCAAGGACCCTTGGACTGCCATATGTTTTTAAGATGACTGCTACAAGTCTCAAGAGCCCGGCTCTAAGTCACTTCCGGCAGCTAGTTTGGACTATTGGGCATCCATCAAGGACCCTTGGACTGCCATATGATTTTAAGATGACTGCTACAAGTCTCAAGAGCCCGGCTCTAAGTCACTTCCGGCAGCTAGTTTGGACTATATCATAAGGACCCTTAGATGCCATATGACTTAAGATGACTGCTACAAGTCTCAAGACCCGGCTTTAAGTCACTTCCGGCAGCTAGTTTGGACTATTGGGCATCCATCAAGGACCCTAAGGCTGCTATATGTCTAAAAATGACTGCTACAAGTCTCAAGAGCCCGGCTCTAAGGCACTTCCGACAGCTAGTTTGGACTATTGCGCATCCATCAAGGACCCTTAGACTGCCATATGACTTAAGATGACTGCTACAAGTCTTAAGATCCCGGCTCTAAGTCACTTCCGGCAGCTAGTTTGGACTATTGGGTATCTATGAAGGACCCTTAGACTGCCATATGACTTAAGATGACTGCTACAAGTCTCAAGAGCCCGGCTCTAAGTCACGTCCGGCAGCTAGTTTGGACTATTGGGCATTCGTCAAGGACCCTTAGACTGCCATTTGACTTAAGATGACTGCTACAAATCTCAAGAGCCCGGTTCTAAGTCACTTCCGGCAGCTAGTTTGGACTATTGGGCATCCATCACGGACCCTAAGGCTGCCATATGACTTAAGATGACTGCTACAAGTCTCAAGAGCCCGGCTCTAAGTCACGTCCGGCAGCTAGTTTGGACTATCGGGCATCCATCAAGGACCCTTAGACTGCCATATGACTTAAGATGACTGCTACAAGTCTCAAGAGCCCGGCTCTAAGTCACTTCCGGCAGCTAGTTTGGACTATCGGGCATCCATCAAGGACCCTTAGACTGCCATATGACTTAAGATGACTGCTACAAGTCTCAAGAGCCCGGCTCTAAGTCACGTCCGGCAGCTAGTTTGGACTATCGGGCATCCATCAAGGACCCTTAGACTGCCATATGACTTAAGATGACTGCTACAAGTCTCAAGAGCCCGGCTCTAAGTCACTTCCGGCAGCTAGTTTGGACTATTGAGCATTCATGAAGGGTTCTAACGCTGCCATATGATTAAAGATAGCTGCTACAAATCTCAAGATCCCGGCTCTAAATCACTTCCGGCAGCTAGTTTGGACTATTGAGCATTCATGAAGGGTTCTAACGCTGCCATATGATTAAAGATAGCTGCTACAAGTCTCAAGATCCCGGCTCTAAGTCACTTCCGGCAGCTAGTTTGGACTATTGCGTATCCATCAAGGACCCTTAGACTGCCATATGACTTAAGATGACTGCTACAAGTCTCAAGAGCCCGGCTCTAAGTCACTTCCGGCAGTTTGGACTATCGGGCATCCATCAAGGACCCTTAGACTGCCATATGACTTAAGATGACTGCTACAAGTCTCAAGAGCTCGGCTCTAAGTCACTTCCGGCAGCTAGTTTGGACTATCGGGCATCCATATAGGACCCTTAGACTGCCATATGACTTAGGATGACTGCTACAAGTCTCAAGAGCCCGGCTCTAAGTCACTTCCGGCAGCTAGTATGGACTATCGAGGACCCTTAGACTGCCATATGACTTAAGATGACTGCTACAAGTCTCAAGAGCCCGGTTCTAAGTCATTTCCGGCAGCTAGTTTGGACTATTGGGCATCCATCAAGGTTCCTTGGATTGCCATATGACTTAAGATGACTGCTACAAGTCTCAAGAGCCCGGCTCTAAGTCACGTCCGGCAGCTAGTTTGGACTATTGGGCATTTATCAAGGACCCTTAGACTGCCATTTGACTTAAGATGACTGCTACAAATCTCAAGAGCCCGGTTCTAAGTCACTTCCGGCAGCTAGTTTGGACTATTGAGCATTCATGAAGGGTTCTAACGCTGCCATATGATTAAAGATAGCTGCTACAAGTCTCAAGATCCCGGCTCTAAGTCACTTCCGGCAGCTAGTTTGGACTATTGCGTATCCATCAAGGACCCTTAGACTGCCATATGACTTAAGATGACTGCTACAAGTCTCAAGAGCCCGGCTCTAAGTCACTTCCGGCAGTTTGGACTATCGGGCATCCATCAAGGACCCTTAGACTGCCATATGACTTAAGATGACTGCTACAAGTCTCAAGAGCTCGGCTCTAAGTCACTTCCGGCAGCTAGTTTGGACTATCGGGCATCCATATAGGACCCTTAGACTGCCATATGACTTAGGATGACTGCTACAAGTCTCAAGAGCCCGGCTCTAAGTCACTTCCGGCAGCTAGTATGGACTATCGAGGACCCTTAGATTGCCATATGACTTAAGATGACTGCTACAAGTCTCAAGAGCCCGGCTCTAAGTCACTTCCGGCAGCTAGTTTGGACTATTGCGCATCCATCAATGATCCTTGGACTGCCATATGTTTTTAAGATGACTGCTACAAGTCTCAAGAGCCCGGCTCTAAGTCACTTCCGGCAGCTAGTTTGGACTATTGCGCATCCATCAATGATCCTTGGACTGCCATATGTTTTTAAGATGACTGCTACAAGTCTCAAGAGCCCGGCTCTAAGTCACTTCCGGCAGCTAGTTTGGACTATCAAGGACCCTTAGACTGCCATATGACTTAAGATGACTGCTACAAGTCTCAAGAGCCCGGTTCTAAGTCATTTCCGGCAGCTAGTTTGGACTATTGGGCATCCATCAAGGTTCCTTGGATTGCCATATGACTTAAGATGACTGCTACAAGTCTCAAGAGCGCGGCTCTAAGTCACTTCCGGCAGCTAGTTTGGACTATTGCGCATCCATCAAGGACCCTTAGACTGTCATATGACTTAAGATGACTGCTACAAGTCTCAAGAGCCCGGCTCTAAGTCACTTCCGGCAGTTTGGACTATCGGGCATCCATCAAGGACCCTTAGACTGCCATATGACTTAAGATGACTGCTACAAGTCTCAAGAGCCCGGCTCTAAGTCACTTCCGGCAGCTAGTTTGGACTATCGGGCATCCATCAAGGACCCTTAGACTGCCATATGACTTAAGATGACTGCTACAAGTCTCAAGAGCCCGGCTCTAAGTCACGTCCGGCAGCTAGTTTGGACTATCGTGCATCCATCAAGGACCCTTAGACTGCCATATGACTTAAGATGACTGCTACAAGTCTCAAGAGCGAGGCTCTAAGTCACTTCCGGCAGCTAGTTTGGACTATTGCGCATCCATCAAGGACCCTTAGACTGCCATATGACTTAAGATGACTGCTACAAGTCTCAAGAGCCCGGCTCTAAGTCACTTCCGGCAGTTTGGACTATCGGGCATCCATCAAGGACCCCATAGACTGCCATATGACTTAAGATGACTGCTACAAGTCTCAAGAGCCCGGCTCTAAGTCACTTCCGGCAGCTAGTTCGGACTATCGGGCATCCATCAAGGACCCTTAGACTGCCATATGACTTAAGATGACTGCTACAAGTCTCAAGAGCCCGGCTCTAAGTCACGTCCGGCAGCTAGTTTGGACTATTGGGCATTCATCAAGGACCCTTAGACTGCCATTTGACTTAAGATGACTGCTACAAATCTCAAGAGCCCGGTTCTAAGTCACTTCCGGCAGCAAGGTTGGACTATTGAGCATCCATCACGGACCCTAAGGCTGCTATATGACTTTCGATGACTGCTACAAGTCTCAAGATCCCGGCTCTAAGTCACTTCAGGCAGCTAGTTTGGACTATTGCGTATCCATCAAGGACCCTAAGGCTGCTATATGACTTTCGATGACTGCTACAAGTCTCAAGATCCCGGCTCTAAGTCACGTCCGGCAGCTAGTTTGGACTATCGGGCAACCATCAAGGACCCTTGGATTGCCATGTGACTTAAGATGACTGCTACAAGTCTCAAAAGCCCGGCTCTAAGTCACTTCCGGCAGCTAGTTTGGACTTTTGGGCATCCATCAAGGACCCTTGGATTGCCATATGACTTAAGATGACTGCTACAAGTCTCAAGAGCCCGGCTCTAAGTCACTTCCGGCAGCTAGTTTGGACTTTTGGGCATCCATCAAGGACCCTTGGATTGCCATATGACTTAAGATGACTGCTACAAGTCTCAAGAGCCCGGCTCTAAGTCACTTCCGGCAGCTAGTTTGGACTATCAAGGACCCTTAGACTGCCATATGACTTAAGATGACTGCTACAAGTCTCAAGAGCCCGGCTCTAAGTCACTTCCGGCAGCTAGTTTGGACTATTGGGCATCTAACGCTGCTATATGACTTAAAATGACTGCTACAAGTCTCAAGAGCCCGGCTCTAAGTCACTTCCGGCAGCTAGTTTGGACTATCGGGCATCCATCAAGGACGCTTAGACTGCCATATGACTTAAGATGACTGCTACAAGTCTCAAGAGCCCGGCTCTAAGTCACGTCCGGCAGCTAGTTTGGACTATCGGGCATCCATCAAGGACCCTTGGATTGCCATGTGACTTAAGATGACTGCTACAAGTCTCAAAAGCCCGGCTCTAAGTCACTTCCGGCAGCTAGTTTGGACTTTTGGGCATCCATCAAGGACCCTTGGATTGCCATATGACTTAAGATGACTGCTACAAGTCTCAAGAGCCCGGCTCTAAGTCACTTCCGGCAGCTAGTTTGGACTATTGGGCATCTAACGCTGCTATATGACTTAAAATGACTGCTACAAGTCTCAAGAGCCCAGCTCTAAGTCACTTCCGGCAGCTAGTTTGGACTATTGCGCATCCATCAATGATCCTTGGACTGCCATATGATTTAAGATGACTGCTACAAGTCTCAAGAGCCCGGCTCTAAGTCACTTCCGGCAGCTAGTTTGGACTATCAAGGACCCTTAGACTGCCATATGACTTAAGATGACTGCTACAAGTCTCAAGAGCCCGGCTCTAAGTCACTTCCGGCAGCTAGTTTGCACTATTGGGCATCTAACGCTGCTATATGACTTAAAATGACTGCTACAAGTCTCAAGAGCCCAGCTCTAAGTCACTTCCGGCAGCTAGTTTGGACTATCAAGGACCCTTAGACTGCCATATGACTTAAGATGACTGCTACAAGTCTCAAGAGCCCGGCTCTAAGTCACTTCCGGCAGCTAGTTTGGACTATTGGGCATCTAACGCTGCTATATGACTTAAAATGACTGCTACAAGTCTCAAGAGCCCAGCTCTAAGTCACTTCCGGCAGCTAGTTTGGACTATTGCGCATCCATCAATGATCCTTGGACTGCCATATGATTTAAGATGACTGCTACAAGTCTCAAGAGCCCGGCTCTAAGTCACTTCCGGCAGCTAGTTTGGACTTTTGGGCATCCATCAAGGACCCTTGGATTGCCATATGACTTAAGATGAGTGCTACAAGTCTCAAGAGCCCGGCTCTAAGAAACTTCCGGCAGCTAGTTTGGACTATCAAGGACCCTTAGACTGCCATATGACTTAAGATGACTGCTACAAGTCTCAAGAGCCCGGCTCTAAGTCACTTCCGGCAGCTAGTTTGGACTATTGGGCATCTAACGCTGCTATATGACTTAAAATGACTGCTACAAGTCTCAAGAGCCCAGCTCTAAGTCACTTCCGGCAGCTAGTTTGGACTATTGCGCATCCATCAATGATCCTTGGACTGCCATATGACTTAAGATGACTGCTACAAGTCTCAAGAGCCCGGCTCTAAGTCACTTCCGGCAGCTAGGTTGGACTATTGGGCATCCATCAAGAACTCTAACGATGCTATATGACTTAAAATGACTGCTACAAGTCTCAAGAGCCCAGCTCTAAGTCACTTCCGGCAGCTAGTTTGGACTATCGGGCATCCATCAAGGACCCTTGGATTGCCATGTGATTGAAGATGACTGCTACAAGTCTCAAAAGCCCGGCTCTAAGTCACTTCCGGCAGCTAGTTTGGACTTTTGGGCATCCATCAAGGACCCTTGGATTGCCATATGACTTAAGATGCCTGCTACAAGTCTCAAGAGCCCGGCTCTAAGTCACTTCCGGCAGCTAGTTTGGACTATCGAGGACCCTTAGACTGCCATATGACTTAAGATGACTGCTACAAGTCTCAAGAGCCCGGCTCTAAGTCACTTCCGGCAGCTAGTTTGGACTATTGCGCATCCATCAATGATCCTTGGACTGCCATATGTTTTTAAGATGACTGCTACAAGTCTCAAGAGCGCGGCTCGAAGTCACTTCCGGCAGCTAGTTTGGACTTTTGGGCATCCATCAAGGACCCTTGGATTGCCATATGACTTAAGATGACTGCTACAAGTCTCAAGAGCCCGGCTCTAAGTCACTTCCGGCAGCTAGTTTGGACTTTTGGGCATCCATCAAGGACCCTTGGATTGCCATATGACTTAAGATGACTGCTACAAGTCTCAAGAGCCCGGCTCTAAGTCACTTCCGGCAGCTAGTTTGGACTATCAAGGACCCTTAGACTGCCATATGACTTAAGATGACTGCTACAAGTCTCAAGAGCCCGGCTCTAAGTCACTTCCGGCAGCTAGTTTGGACTATTGGGCATCCATCAAGGACCATTGGATTGCCATATGACTTAAGATGACTGCTACAAGTCTCAAGAGCGCGGCTCTAAGTCACTTCCGGCAGCTAGTTTGGACTATCAAGGACCCTTAGACTGCCATATGACTTAAGATGACTGCTACAAGTCTCAAGAGCCCGGCTCTAAGTCACTTCCGGCAGCTAGTTTGCACTATTGGGCATCTAACGCTGCTATATGACTTAAAATGACTGCTACAAGTCTCAAGAGCCCAGCTCTAAGTCACTTCCGGCAGCTAGTTTGGACTATTGCGCATCCATCAATGATCCTTGGACTGCCATATGACTTAAGATGACTGCTACAAGTCTCAAGAGCCCGGCTCTAAGTCACTTCCGGCAGCTAGGTTGGACTATTGGGCATCCATCAAGAACTCTAACGATGCTATATGTCTTAAAATGACTGCTACAAGTCTCAAGAGCCCAGCTTTAAGTCACTTCCAGCAGCTAGTTTGGATTATTGGGCATCCATCAATGATCCTTGGACTGCCATATGACTTAAGATGACTGCTACAAGTCTCAAGAGCCCGGCTCTAAGTCACTTCCGGCAGCTAGGTTGGACTATTGGGCATCCATCAAGAACTCTAACGATGCTATATGACTTAAAATGACTGCTACAAGTCTCAAGAGCCCAGCTCTAAGTCACTTCCGGCAGCTAGTTTGGACTATTGGGCATCCATCAAAGACTCTAACGCTGCTATATGACTAAAAATGACTGCTACAAATCTTAAGATCCCGGCTTTAAGCCACTTCCGGCAGCTAGTTTGGGCTATTGGGCATCCATCACGGACCCTTAGACTACCATATGATTTAAGATAGCTGCTACAAATCTACAGATCCCGGCTTTAAGTCACTTCCGGCAGTTATTTTGGACTATTGGGTATCTATGAAGGACCCTTAGACTGTCATATGACTTAAGATGACTGCTACAAGTCTCAAGAGCCCGGCTCTAAGGCACTTCCAACAGCTAGTTTGGACTATTGCGCATCCATCAATGATCCTTTGACTGCCATATAGACTTAAGATGACTGCTACAAGTCTCAAGAGCCCGGCTCTAAGTCACTTCCGGCAGCTTGTTTGGACTATTGGGCATTCATCAAGGACCCTAAGGCTGCCATATGACTTAAGATGAATGCTACAAATCCTAAGATCCCGGCTTTAAGTCACTTCCGGCAGTTAGTTTGGACTAATGGGCATCCATCAAGGACCCTTAGACTGCCATATGACTTAAGATGACTACTACAAGTCTCAAGAGCCCGGCTTTAAGTCACTTCGGGCAGCTAGTTTGGACTATTGCGCATTCATCAAGGACCCTTAGACTGCCATATGACTTAAGATGACTGCCACAAGTCTCAAGAGCCAGGCTCTAAGTCACTTCCGGCAGCTAGTTTGGACTATTGGGCATCCATCAAAGACTCTAACGCTGCTATATGACTAAAAATGACTGCTACAAATCTTAAGATCCCGGCTTTAAGTCACTTCCGGCAGCTAGTTTGGACTATTGGGCATCCATCAAGGACCCTAAGGCTGCCATATGACTTAAAATGACTGCTACAAATCTACAGATCCCGGCTTTAAGTCACTTCCGGCAGTTATTTTGGACTATTGGGTATCTATGAAGGACCCTTAGACTGTCATATGACTTAAGATGACTGCTACAAGTCTCAAGAGCCCGGCTCTAAGGCACTTCCAACAGCTAGTTTGGACTATTGCGCATCCATCAATGATCCTTTGACTGCCATATAGCTTAAGATGACTGCTACAAGTCTTAAGATCCTAGCTCTAAGTCAGTTCCGGCAGCTAGTTTGGACTATTGGGCATCCATCAAGGACCCTAAGGCTGCTATATGTCTAAAAATACCTGCTACAAGTCTCAAGAGCCCGGTTCTAAGTCACTTCCGGCAGCTAGTTTGGACTATTGGGTGTCTCTCAAGGACCCTTAGACTGTTATATGACTTAAGATGACTGCTACAAGTCTTAAGATCCCGGTTCTAAGTCACTTCCGGCAGCTAGTTTGGACTATTGGGCATCCATCAAGGACCCTAAGGCTGCTATATGACTTAAGATGACTTAAGATGACTCTCAAGAGCCCGGCTCTAAGTCACGTCCGGCAGCTAGTTTGGACTATCGGGCATCCATCAAGGACCCTTAGACTGCCATATGACTTAAGATGACTGCTACAAGTCTCAAGAGCCCGGTTCTAAATCACTTCCGGCAGCTAGTTTGGACTATTGGGTATCTCTCAAGGACCCTTAGACTGTTATATGACTTAAGATGACTGTTACAAGTCTTAAGATCCCGGCTCTTAGTCACTTCCGGCAGCTAGTTTGGACTATTGGGCATCTATCAAGGACCCTAAGGCTGCTATATGTCCAAAAATGACTGCTACAAGTCTCAAGAGCCCGGTTCTAAGTCACTTCCGGCAGCTAGTTTGGACTATTGGGCATCCATCAAGGACCCTTGGATTGCCATGTGACTTAAGATGACTGCTACAAGTCTCAAGAGCTTGGCTCTAAGTCATTTCCGGCAGCTAGTTTGGACTATTGGGCATCCATCAAGGACCTTTAGACTGCCATATGACTTAAGATGACTGCTACAAGTCTCAAGAGCACGGTTCTAAGTCACTTCCGGCAGCTAGTTTGGACTATCGGGCATCCATCACGGACCCTTAGACTGCTATATGACTTAAGATGACTGCTACAAATCTTAAGATCCCGGCTCTAAGTCACTTCCGGCAGCTAGTTTGGACTATTGGGCATCCATCAAGGTTCCTTGGATTGCCATTTGACTTAAGATGACTGCTACAAGTCTCAAGAGCCCGGCTCTAAGTCACTTCCGGCAGCTAGGTTGGACTATTGGGCATCCATCACGGACCCTAAGGCTGCTATATGACTTACGATGACTGCTACAAGTCTCAAGAGCGCGGCTCTAAGTCACTTCCGGCAGCTAGTTTGGACTATTGGGCATCCATCAAGGACCCTTAGACTGCCATATGACTTAAGATGACTGCTACAAGTCTCAAGAGCCCGGCTCTAAGTCACTTCCGGCAGCTAGTTTGGACTATCGGGCATCCATCAAGGACCCTTAGACTGCCATATGACTTAAGATGACTTAAGATGACTCTCAAGAGCCCGGCTCTAAGTCACGTCCGGCAGCTAGTTTGGACTATCGGGCATCCATCAAGGACCCTTAGACTGCCATATGACTTAAGATGACTGCTACAAGTCTCAAGATCCCGGCTCTAAGTCACTTCCGGCAGCTAGTTTGGACTATTGAGCATTCATGAAGGGTTCTAACGCTGCCATATGATTAAAGATAGCTGCTACAAATCTCAAGATCCCGGCTCTAAGTCACTTCCGGCAGCTATTTTGGACTATTGGGTATCCATCAATGATCCTTGGACTGCCATATGACTTAAGATGACTGCTACAAGTCTCAAGAGCCCGGCTCTAAGTCACTTCCGGCAGCTAGGTTGGACTATTGGGCATCCATCAAGAACTCTAACGATGCTATATGACTTAAAATGACTGCTACAAGTCTCAAGAGCGCGGCTCTAAGTCACTTCCGGCAGCTAGTTTGGACTATCGGGCATCCATCAAGGACCCTTAGACTGCCATATGACTTAAGATGACTGCTACAAGTCTCAAGATCCCGGCTCTAAGTCACTTCCGGCAGCTAGTTTGGACTATTGAGCATTCATGAAGGGTTCTAACGCTGCCATATGATTAAAGATAGCTGCTACAAATCTCAAGATCCCGGCTCTAAGTCACTTCCGGCAGCTATTTTGGACTATTGGGTATCCATCAATGATCCTTGGACTGCCATATGACTTAAGATGACTGCTACAAGTCTCAAGAGCCCGGTTCTAAGTCACTTCCGGCAGCTAGTTTGGACTATCGGGCATCCATCAAGGACCCTTAGACTGCCATATGACTTAAGATGACTGCTACAAATCTTAAGATCCCGGCTCTAAGTCACTTCCGGCAGCTAGTTTGGACTATTGGGCATCCATCAAGGTTCCTTGGATTGCCATTTGACTTAAGATGACTGCTACAAGTCTCAAGAGCCCGGCTCTAAGTCACTTCCGGCAGCTAGGTTGGACTATTGGGCATCCATCACGGACCCTAAGGCTGCTATATGACTTACGATGACTGCTACAAGTCTCAAGAGCGCGGCTCTAAGTCACTTCCGGCAGCTAGTTTGGACTATCAAGGACCCTTAGACTGCCATATGACTTAAGATGACTGCTACAAGTCTCAAGAGCCCGGCTCTAAGTCACTTCCGGCAGCTAGTTTGCACTATTGGGCATCTAACGCTGCTATATGACTTAAAATGACTGCTACAAGTCTCAAGAGCCCAGCTCTAAGTCACTTCCGGCAGCTAGTTTGGACTATTGCGCATCCATCAATGATCCTTGGACTGCCATATGACTTAAGATGACTGCTACAAGTCTCAAGAGCCCGGCTCTAAGTCACTTCCGGCAGCTAGGTTGGACTATTGGGCATCCATCAAGAACTCTAACGATGCTATATGTCTTAAAATGACTGCTACAAGTCTCAAGAGCCCAGCTTTAAGTCACTTCCAGCAGCTAGTTTGGATTATTGCGCATCCATCAATGATCCTTGGACTGCCATATGACTTAAGATGACTGCTACAAGTCTCAAGAGCCCGGCTCTAAGTCACTTCCGGCAGCTAGGTTGGACTATTGGGCATCCATCAAGAACTCTAACGATGCTATATGACTTAAAATGACTGCTACAAGTCTCAAGAGCCCAGCTCTAAGTCACTTCCGGCAGCTAGTTTGGACTATTGGGCATCCATCAAAGACTCTAACGCTGCTATATGACTAAAAATGACTGCTACAAATCTTAAGATCCCGGCTTTAAGCCACTTCCGGCAGCTAGTTTGGGCTATTGGGCATCCATCACGGACCCTTAGACTACCATATGATTTAAGATAGCTGCTACAAATCTACAGATCCCGGCTTTAAGTCACTTCCGGCAGTTATTTTGGACTATTGGGTATCTATGAAGGACCCTTAGACTGTCATATGACTTAAGATGACTGCTACAAGTCTCAAGAGCCCGGCTCTAAGGCACTTCCAACAGCTAGTTTGGACTATTGCGCATCCATCAATGATCCTTTGACTGCCATATGACTTAAGATGACTGCTACAAGTCTCAAGAGCCCGGCTCTAAGTCACTTCCGGCAGCTTGTTTGGACTATTGGGCATTCATCAAGAACCCTAAGGCTGCCATATGACTTAAGATGAATGCTACAAATCCTAAGATCCCGGCTTTAAGTCACTTCCGGCAGTTAGTTTGGACTAATGGGCATCCATCAAGGACCCTTAGACTGCCATATGACTTAAGATGACTACTACAAGTCTCAAGAGCCCGGCTTTAAGTCACTTCGGGCAGCTAGTTTGGACTATTGCGCATTCATCAAGGACCCTTAGACTGCCATATGACTTAAGATGACTGCCACAAGTCTCAAGAGCCAGGCTCTAAGTCACTTCCGGCAGCTAGTTTGGACTATTGGGCATCCATCAAAGACTCTAACGCTGCTATATGACTAAAAATGACTGCTACAAATCTTAAGATCCCGGCTTTAAGTCACTTCCGGCAGCTAGTTTGGACTATTGGGCATCCATCAAGGACCCTAAGGCTGCCATATGACTTAAAATGACTGCTACAAATCTACAGATCCCGGCTTTAAGTCACTTCCGGCAGTTATTTTGGACTATTGGGTATCTATGAAGGACCCTTAGACTGTCATATGACTTAAGATGACTGCTACAAGTCTCAAGAGCCCGGCTCTAAGGCACTTCCAACAGCTAGTTTGGACTATTGCGCATCCATCAATGATCCTTTGACTGCCATATAGCTTAAGATGACTGCTACAAGTCTTAAGATCCTGGCTCTAAGTCAGTTCCGGCAGCTAGTTTGGACTATTGGGCATCCATCAAGGACCCTAAGGCTGCTATATGTCTAAAAATACCTGCTACAAGTCTCAAGAGCCCGGTTCTAAATCACTTCCGGCAGCTAGTTTGGACTATTGGGTGTCTCTCAAGGACCCTTAGACTGTTATATGACTTAAGATGACTGCTACAAGTCTTAAGATCCCGGTTCTAAGTCACTTCCGGCAGCTAGTTTGGACTATTGGGCATCCATCAAGGACCCTAAGGCTGCTATATGACTTACGATGACTGCTACAAGTCTCAAGAGCGCGGCTCTAAGTCACTTCCGGCAGCTAGTTTGGACTATTGCGCATCCATCAAGGACCCTTGGATTGCCATATGACTTAAGATGACTGCTACAAGTCTCAAGAGCCCGGCTCTAAGGCACTTCCAACAGCTAGTTTGGACTATTGCGCATCCATCAATGATCCTTTGACTGCCATATAGCTTAAGATTTGGACTATTGGACTATTGGGTATCTATGAAGGACCCTTAGACTGTCATATGACTTAAGATGACTGCTACAAGTCTCAAGAGCCCGGCTCTAAGGCACTTCCAACAGCTAGTTTGGACTATTGCGCATCCATCAATGATCCTTTGACTGCCATATAGCTTAAGATGACTGCTACAAGTCTTAAGATCCTGGCTCTAAGTCAGTTCCGGCAGCTAGTTTGGACTATTGGGCATCCATCAAGGACCCTAAGGCTGCTATATGTCTAAAAATACCTGCTACAAGTCTCAAGAGCCCGGTTCTAAATCACTTCCGGCAGCTAGTTTGGACTATTGGGTGTCTCTCAAGGACCCTTAGACTGTTATATGACTTAAGATGACTGCTACAAGTCTTAAGATCCCGGTTCTAAGTCACTTCCGGCAGCTAGTTTGGACTATTGGGCATCCATCAAGGACCCTAAGGCTGCTATATGACTTACGATGACTGCTACAAGTCTCAAGAGCGCGGCTCTAAGTCACTTCCGGCAGCTAGTTTGGACTATTGCGCATCCATCAAGGACCCTTGGATTGCCATATGACTTAAGATGACTGCTACAAGTCTCAAGAGCCCGGCTCTAAGGCACTTCCAACAGCTAGTTTGGACTATTGCGCATCCATCAATGATCCTTTGACTGCCATATAGCTTAAGATGACTGCTACAAGTCTTAAGAGCCCGGCTCTAAGTCACTTCCGGCAGCTAGTTTGGACTATCGGGCATCCATCAAGGACCCTTAGACTGCCATATGACTTAAGATGACTGCTACAAGTCTTAAGATCCCGGCTCTAAGTCACTTCCGGCAGCTAGTTTGGACTATTGGGCATCCATCAAGGCCCTTGGATTGCCATATGACTTAAGATGACTGCTACAAGTCTCAAGAGCCCGGCTCTAAGTCACTTCCGGCAGCTAGTTTGGACTATTGGGCATCCATCAAGGACCCTTAGACTGCCATATGACTTAAGATGACTGCTACAAGTCTTAAGAGCCCGGCTCTAAGTCACTTCCGGCAGCTAGTTTGGACTATCGGGCATCCATCAAGGACCCTTAGACTGCTATATGACTTAAGATGACTGCTACAAGTCTTAAGATCCCGGCTCTAAGTCACTTCCGGCAGCTAGTTTGGACTATTGGGCATCCATCAAGGACCCTAAGGCTGCTATATGACTTAAGATGACTGCTACAAGTCTCAAGAGCCCGGCTCTAAGTCACTTCCGGCAGCTAGTTTGGACTATTGGGCATCCATCAAGGACCCTTGGATTGCCATGTGACTTAAGATGACTGCTACAAGTCTCAAGAGCTTGGCTCTAAGTCATTTCCGGCAGCTTGTTTGGACTATTGGGCATCCATCAAGGACCCTTAGACTGCCATATGACTTAAGATGACTGCTACAAGTCTCAAGAGCCCGGTTCTAAGTCACTTCCGGCAGCTAGTTTGGACTATCGGGCATCCATCAAGGACCCTTAGACTGCCATATGACTTAAGATGACTGCTACAAATCTTAAGATCCCGGCTCTAAGTCACTTCCGGCAGCTAGTTTGGACTATTGGGCATCCATCAAGGTTCCTTGGATTGCCATTTGACTTAAGATGACTGCTACAAGTCTCAAGAGCCCGGCTCTAAGTCACTTCCGGCAGCTAGGTTGGACTATTGGGCATCCATCACGGACCCTAAGGCTGCTATATGACTTACGATGACTGCTACAAGTCTCAAGAGCGCGGCTCTAAGTCACTTCCGGCAGCTAGTTTGGACTATTGCGTATCCATCAAGGACCCTTAGACTGCCATATGACTTAAGATGACTGCTACAAGTCTCAAGAGCCCGGCTCTAAGTCACTTCCGGTAGCTAGTTTGGACTATCGGGCATCCATCAAGGACCCTTAGACTGCCATATGACTTAAGATGACTTAAGATGACTCTCAAGAGCCCGGCTCTAAGTCACGTCCGGCAGCTAGTTTGGACTATCGGGCATCCATCAAGGACCCTTAGACTGCCATATGACTTAAGATGACTGCTACAAGTCTCAAGATCCCGGCTCTAAGTCACTTCCGGCAGCTAGTTTGGACTATTGAGCATTCATGAAGGGTTCTAACGCTGCCATATGATTAAAGATAGCTGCTACAAATCTCAAGATCCCGGCTCTAAGTCACTTCCGGCAGCTATTTTGGACTATTGGGTATCTATGAAGGACCCTTAGACTGTCATATGACTTAAAATGACTGCTACAAATCTTAAGATCCCGGCTTTAAGTCACTTCCGGCAGCTAGTTTGGACTATTGGGCATCCATCAAGGACCCTAAGGCTGCTATATGTCTAAAAATGACTGCTACAAGTCTCAAGAGCCCGGCTCTAAGGCACTTCCGACAGCTAGTTTGGACTATTGCGCATCCATCAAGGACCCTTTGACTGCCATATAGCTTAAGATGACTGCTACAAGTCTTAAGATCCTGTCTCTAAGTCACTTCCGGCAGCTAGTTTGGACTATTGGGTATCTATGAAGGACCCTTAGACTGCCATATGAATTAAGATGACTGCTACAAGTCTCAAGAGCCCGGCTCTAAGTCACGTCCGGCAGCTAGTTTGGACTATTGGGCATTCGTCAAGGACCCTTAGACTGCCATTTGACTTAAGATGACTGCTACAAATCTCAAGAGCCCGGTTCTAAGTCACTTCCGGCAGCAAGGTTGGACTATTGGGCATCCATCACGGACCCTAAGGCTGCCATATGACTTAAGATGACTGCTACAAGTCTCAAGAGCCCGGCTCTAAGTCACGTCCGGCAGCTAGTTTGGACTATCGGGCATCCATCAAGGACCCTTAGACTGCCATATGACTTAAGATGACTGCTACAAGTCTCAAGAGCCCGGCTCTAAGTCACTTCCGGCAGCTAGTTTGGACTATCGGGCATCCATCAAGGACCCTTACACTGCCATATGACTTACGATGACTGCTACAAGTCTCAAGAGCCCGGCTCTAAGTCACGTCCGGCAGCTAGTTTGGACTATCGGGCATCCATCAATGACCCTTAGACTGCCATATGACTTAAGATGACTGCTACAAGTCTCAAGATCCCGGCTCTAAGTCACTTCCGGCAGCTAGTTTGGACTATTGAGCATTCATGAAGGGTTCTAACGCTGCCATATGATTAAAGATAGCTGCTACAAATCTCAAGATCCCGGCTCTAAATCACTTCCGGCAGCTATTTTGGACTATTGGGTATTTATGAAGGACCCTTAGACTGCCATATGACTTAAGATGACTGCTACAAGTCTCAAGAGCCCGGCTCTAAGTCACGTCCGGCAGCTAGTTTGGACTATTGGGCATTTATCAAGGACCCTTAGACTGCCATTTGACTTAAGATGACTGCTACAAATCTCAAGAGCCCGGTTCTAAGTCACTTCCGGCAGCAAGGTTGGACTATTGGGCATCCATCACGGACCCTAAGGCTGCTATATGACTTTCGATGACTGCTACAAGTCTCAAGAGCCCGGCTCTAAGTCACTTCCGGCAGCTAGTTTGGACTATCGGGCATCCATCAATGACCCTTAGACTGCCATATGACTTAAGATAGCTGCTACAAGTCTCAAGATCCCGGCTCTAAGTCACTTCCGGCAGCTAGTTTGGACTATTGAGCATTCATGAAGGGTTCTAACGCTGCCATATGATTAAAGATAGCTGCTACAAGTCTCAAGATCCCGGCTCTAAGTCACTTCCGGCAGCTAGTTTGGACTATTGCGTATCCATCAAGGACCCTTAGACTGCCATATGACTTAAGATGACTGCTACAAGTCTCAAGAGCCCGGCTCTAAGTCACTTCCGGCAGCTAGTTTGGACTATTGGGCATCCATCAAGGACCCTTAGACTGCCATATGACTTAAGATGACTGCTACAAGTCTCAAGAGCCCGGCTCTAAGTCACTTCCGGCAGCTAGTTTGGACTATCGGGCATCCATCAAGGACCCTTAGACTGCCATATGACTTAAGATGACTGCTACAAGTCTCAAGAGCCCGGCTCTAAGTCACTTCCGGCAGCTAGTTTGGACTATCGGGCATCCATCAAGGACCCTTAGACTGCCATATGACTTAAGATGACTGCTACAAGTCTCAAGAGCCCGGCTCTAAGTCACTTCCGGCAGCTAGTTTGGACTATTGCGCATCCATCAAGGACCCTTAGACTGCCATATGACTTAAGATGACTGCTACAAGTCTCAAGAGCCCGGCTCTAAGTCACTTCCGGCAGCTAGTTTGGACTATTGCGCATCCATCAAGGACCCTTAGACTGCCATATGACTTAAGATGACTGCTACAAGTCTCAAGAGCCCGGCTCTAAGTCACTTCCGGCAGCTAGTTTGGACTATTGGGCATCCATCAAGGACCCTTAGACTGCCATATGACTTAAGATGACTGCTACAAGTCTCAAGAGCCCGGCTCTAAGTCACTTCCGGCAGCTAGTTTGGACTATTGCGCATCCATCAAGGGCCCTTAGACTGCCATATGACTTAAGATGACTGCTACAAGTCTCAAGAGCCCGGCTCTAAGTCACGTCCGGTAGCTAGTTTGGACTATCGGGCATCCATCAAGGACCCTTAGACTGCCATATGACTTAAGATGACTGCTACAAGTCTCAAGAGCCCGGTTCTAAGTCACTTCCGGCAGCTAGTTTGGACTATTGGGCATCCATCAAGGGCCCTTAGACTGCCATATGACTTAAGATGACTGCTACAAGTCTCAAGAGCCCGGCTCTAAGTCACTTCCGGCAGCTATTTTGGACTATTGGGTATCCATCAAGGACCCTTAGACTGCCATATGACTTAAGATGACTGCTACAAGTCTCAAGAGCCCGGCTCTAAGTCACGTCCGGTAGCTAGTTTGGACTATCGGGCATCCATCAAGGACCCTTAGACTGCCATATGACTTAAGATGACTGCTACAAGTCTCAAGAGCCCGGTTCTAAGTCACTTCCGGCAGCAAGGTTGGACTATTGGGCATCCATCAAGGACCCTAAGGCTGCTATATGACTTTCGATGACTGCTACAAGTCTCAAGAGCCCGGCTCTAAGTCACTTCCGGCAGCTAGTTTGGACTATCGGGCATCCATCAAGGACCCTAAGGCTGCTATATGACTTAAGATGACTGCTACAAGTCTCAAGAGCCCGGCTCTAAGTCACTTCCGGCAGCTAGTTTGGACTATTGGGCATCCATCAAGGACCCTTAGACTGCCATATGACTTAAGATGACTGCTACAAGTCTCAAGAGCCCGGCTCTAAGTCACTTCCGGCAGCTAGTTTGGACTATTGGGCATCCATCAAGGACCCTTAGACTGCCATATGACTTAAGATGACTGCTACAAGTCTCAAGAGCCCGGCTCTAAGTCACTTCCGGCAGCTAGTTTGGACTATCGGGCATCCATCAAGGACCCTTAGACTGCCATATGACTTAAGATGACTGCTACAAGTCTCAAGAGCCCGGCTCTAAGTCACTTCCGGCAGCTAGTTTGGACTATTGGGCATCCATCAAGGACCCTTAGACTGCCATTTGACTTAAGATGACTGCTACAAATCTCAAGAGCCCGGTTCTAAGTCACTTCCGGCAGCTAGTTTGGACTATTGGGCATCCATCAAGGACCCTAAGGCTGCTATATGACTTTCGATGACTGCTACAAGTCTCAAGAGCCCGGCTCTAAGTCACTTCCGGCAGCTAGTTTGGACTATTGGGCATCCATCAAGGACCCTAAGGCTGCCATATGACTTAAGATGACTGCTACAAGTCTCAAGATCCCGGCTCTAAGTCACTTCCGGCAGCTAGTTTGGACTATTGGGTATCCATCAAGGACCCTTAGACTGCCATATGACTTAAGATGACTGCTACAAGTCTCAAGAGCCCGGCTCTAAGTCACTTCCGGCAGCTAGTTTGGACTATTTGGGCATCCATCAAGGACCCTTAGACTGCCATATGACTTAAGATGACTGCTACAAGTCTCAAGAGCCCGGCTCTAAGTCACGTCCGGCAGCTAGTTTGGACTATTGGGCATCCATCAAGGACCCTTGGACTGCCATATGACTTAAGATGACTGCTACAAGTCTCAAGAGCCCGGCTCTAAGTCACTTCCGGCAGCTAGTTTGGACTATTGGGCATCCATCAAGGACCCTTAGACTGCCATATGACTTTAAGATGACTGCTACAAGTCTCAAGAGCCCGGCTCTAAGTCACTTCCGGCAGCTAGTTTGGACTATCGGGCATCCATCAAGGACCCTTAGACTGCCATATGACTTAAGATGACTGCTACAAGTCTCAAGAGCCCGGCTCTAAGTCACTTCCGGCAGCTAGTTTGGACTATTGGGCATCCATCAAGGACCCTTAGACTGCCATATGACTTAAGATGACTGCTACAAGTCTCAAGAGCCCGGCTCTAAGTCACGTCCGGTAGCTAGTTTGGACTATCGGGCATCCATCAAGGACCCTTAGACTGCCATATGACTTAAGATGACTGCTACAAGTCTCAAGAGCCCGGCTCTAAGTCACTTCCGGCAGCTAGTTTGGACTATTGGGCATCCATCAAGGACCCTTAGGCTGCCATATGACTTAAGATGACTGCTACAAGTCTCAAGAGCCCGGCTCTAAGTCACTTCCGGCAGCTAGTTTGGACTATTGGGTATCCATCAAGGACCCTTAGACTGCCATATGACTTAAGATGACTGCTACAAGTCTCAAGAGCCCGGCTCTAAGTCACGTCCGGCAGCTAGTTTGGACTATTGGGCATCCATCAAGGACCCTTAGACTGCCATATGACTTAAGATGACTGCTACAAGTCTCAAGAGCCCGGTTCTAAGTCACTTCCGGCAGCAAGGTTGGACTATTGGGCATCCATCACGGACCCTAAGGCTGCTATATGACTTTCGATGACTGCTACAAGTCTCAAGAGCCCGGTTCTAAGTCACTTCCGGCAGCTAGTTTGGACTATCGGGCATCCATCAAGGACCCTTAGACTGCCATATGACTTAAGATGACTGCTACAAGTCTCAAGATCCCGGCTCTAAGTCACTTCATATCACAAGGACCCTTAGACTGCCATATGACTTAAGATGACTGCTACAAGTCTCAAGAGCCCGGTTCTAAGTCACTTCCGGCAGCTAGTTTGGACTATTGGGCATCCATCAAGGACCCTTAGACTGCCATATGACTTAAGATGACTGCTACAAGTCTCAAGAGCCCGGCTCTAAGTCACTTCCGGCAGCTAGTTTGGACTATCGGGCATCCATCAAGGACCCTTAGACTGCCATATGACTTAAGATGACTGCTACAAGTCTCAAGAGCCCGGCTCTAAGTCACTTCCGGCAGCTAGTTTGGACTATCGGGCATCCATCAAGGACCCTTAGACTGCCATATGACTTAAGATGACTGCTACAAGTCTCAAGAGCCCGGCTCTAAGTCACGTCCGGCAGCTAGTTTGGACTATTGGGCATTCATCAAGGACCCTTAGACTGCCATTTGACTTAAGATGACTGCTACAAATCTCAAGAGCCCGGTTCTAAGTCACTTCCGGCAGCAAGGTTGGACTATTGGGCATCCATCACGGACCCTAAGGCTGCTATATGACTTTCGATGACTGCTACAAGTCTCAAGATCCCGGCTCTAAGTCACTTCCGGCAGCTAGTTTGGACTATTGCGTATCCATCAAGGACCCTAAGGCTGCTATATGACTTTCGATGACTGCTACAAGTCTCAAGATCCCGGCTCTAAGTCACTTCCGGCAGCTAGTTTGGACTATTGCGTATCCATCAAGGACCCTTAGACTGCCATATGACTTAAGATGACTGCTACAAGTCTCAAGAGCCCGGCTCTAAGTCACTTCCGGCAGCTAGTTTGGACTATCGGGCATCCATCAAGGACCCTTAGACTGCCATATGACTTAAGATGACTGCTACAAGTCTCAAGAGCCCGGCTCTAAGTCACTTCCGGCAGCTAGTTTGGACTATCGGGCATCCATCAAGGACCCTTAGACTGCCATATGACTTAAGATGACTGCTACAAGTCTCAAGAGCCCGGCTCTAAGTCACGTCCGGCAGCTAGTTTGGACTATCGGGCATCCATCAAGGACCCTTGGATTGCCATGTGACTTAAGATGACTGCTACAAGTCTCAAGAGCCCGGCTCTAAGTCACTTCCGGCAGCTAGTTTGGACTTTTGGGCATCCATCAAGGACCCTTGGATTGCCATATGACTTAAGATGACTGCTACAAGTCTCAAGAGCCCGGCTCTAAGTCACTTCCGGCAGCTAGTTTGGACTATTGGGCATCTAACGCTGCTTACTGCATATGACTTAAAATGACTGCTACAAGTCTCAAGAGCCCAGCTCTAAGTCACTTCCGGCAGCTAGTTTGGACTATTGCGCATCCATCAATGATCCTTGGACTGCCATATGATTTAAGATGACTGCTACAAGTCTCAAGAGCCCGGCTCTAAGTCACTTCCGGCAGCTAGTTTGGACTATCAAGGATCCATCAAGGACCCTTAGACTGCCATATGACTTAAGATGACTGCTACAAGTCTCAAGAGCCCGGCTCTAAGTCACTTCCGGCAGCTAGTTTGGACTATTGGGCATCCATAACGCTGCTATATGACTTAAAATGACTGCTACAAGTCTCAAGAGCCCAGCTCTAAGTCACTTCCGGCAGCTAGTTTGGACTATTGCGCATCAATCAATGACCCTTGGACTGCCATATGACTTAAGATGACTGCTACAAGTCTCAAGAGCCCGGCTCTAAGTCACTTCCGGCAGCTAGTTTGGACTATTGGGCATCCATCAAGAACCCTAACGATGCTATATGACTTAAAATGACTGCTACAAGTCTCAAGAGCCCAGCTCTAAGTCACTTCCGGCAGCTAGTTTGGACTATCGGGCATCCATCAAGGACCCTTAGGATTGCCATATGACTTGAAGATGACTGCTACAAGTCTCAAGAAGCCCGGCTCTAAGTCACTTCCGGCAGCTAGTTTGGACTATTTGGGCATCCATCAAGGACCCTTGGATTGCCATATGACTTAAGATGCCTGCTACAAGTCTCAAGAGCCCGGCTCTAAGTCACTTCCGGCAGCTAGTTTGGACTA
Organism: Drosophila sp. 14030-0761.01; assembly: GCA_018150735.1. Lineage (NCBI taxonomy): Eukaryota > Metazoa > Arthropoda > Insecta > Diptera > Drosophilidae > Drosophila > Drosophila sp. 14030-0761.01. The sequence goes on along the minus strand of JAECWO010000069.1, from coordinate 12,100 downwards.
TCGAGGACCCTTAGACTGCCATATGACTTAAGATGACTGCTACAAGTCTCAAGAGCCCGGCTCTAAGTCACTTCCGGCAGCTAGTTTGGACTTTTGGGCATCCATCAAGGACCCTTGGATTGCCATATGACTTAAGATGACTGCTACAAGTCTCAAGAGCCCGGCTCTAAGTCACTTCCGGCAGCTAGTTTGGACTTTTGGGCATCCATCAAGGACCCTTGGATTGCCATATGACTTAAGATGACTGCTACAAGTCTCAAGAGCCCGGCTCTAAGTCACTTCCGGCAGCTAGTTTGGACTATTGCCAAGGACCCTTAGACTGCCATATGACTTAAGATGACTGCTACAAGTCTCAAGAGCCCGGCTCTAAGTCACTTCCGGCAGCTAGTTTGGACTATTGGGCATCCATCAAGGACCATTGGATTGCCATATGACTTAAGATGACTGCTACAAGTCTCAAGAGCGCGGCTCTAAGTCACTTCCGGCAGCTAGTTTGGACTATCAAGGACCCTTAGACTGCCATATGACTTAAGATGACTGCTACAAGTCTCAAGAGCCCGGCTCTAAGTCACTTCCGGCAGCTAGTTTGGACTATTGCGCATCCATCAAGAACTCTAACGATGCTATATGACTTAAAATGACTGCTACAAGTCTCAAGAGCCCAGCTCTAAGTCACTTCCGGCAGCTAGTTTGGACTATTGCGCATCCATCAATGACCCTTGGACTGCCATATGACTTAAGATGACTGCTACAAGTCTCAAGAGCCCGGCTCTAAGTCACTTCCGGCAGCTAGGTTGGACTATTGGGCATCCATCAAGAACTCTAACGATGCTATATGACTTAAAATGACTGCTACAAGTCTCAAGAGCCCAGCTCTAAGTCACTTCCGGCAGCTAGTTTGGACTATCGGGCATCCATCAAGGACCCTTGGATTGCCATGTGATTTAAGATGACTGCTACAAGTCTCAAAAGCCCGGCTCGAAGTCACTTCCGGCAGCTAGTTTGGACTTTTGGGCATCCATCAAGGACCATTGGATTGCCATATGACTTAAGATGACTGCTACAAGTCTCAAGAGCCCGGCTCTAAGTCACTTCCGGCAGCTAGTTTGGACTATCGAGGACCCTTAGACTGCCATATGACTTAAGATGACTGCTACAAGTCTCAAGAGCCCGGCTCTAAGTCACTTCCGGCAGCTAGGTTGGACTATTGGGCATCCATCAAGAACTCTAACGATGCTATATGTCTTAAAATGACTGCTACAAGTCTCAAGAGCCCAGCTCTAAGTCACTTCCAGCAGCTAGTTTGGACTATTGCGCATCCATCAATGATCCTTGGACTGCCATATGACTTAAGATGACTGCTACAAGTCTCAAGAGCCCGGCTCTAAGTCACTTCCGGCAGCTAGGTTGGACTATTGGGCATCCATCAAGAACTCTAACGATGCTATATGACTTAAAATGACTGCTACAAGTCTCAAGAGCCCAGCTCTAAGTCACTTCCGGCAGCTAGTTTGGACTATCGGGCATCCATCAAGGACCCTTGGATTGCCATGTGATTTAAGATGACTGCTACAAGTCTCAAAAGCCCGGCTCGAAGTCACTTCTGGCAGCTAGTTTGGACTTTTGGGCATCCATCAAGGACCCTTGGATTGCCATATGACTTAAGATGACTGCTACAAGTCTCAAGAGCCCGGCTCTAAGTCACTTCCGGCAGCTAGTTTGGACTATCAAGGACCCTTGGATTGCCATATGACTTAAGATGACTGCTACAAGTCTCAAGAGCCCGGCTCTAAGTCACTTCCGGCAGCTAGTTTGGACTATCAAGGACCCTTAGACTGCCATATGACTTAAGATGACTGCTACAAGTCTCAAGAGCCCGGCTCTAAGTCACTTCCGGCAGCTAGTTTGGACTATTGGGCATCTAACGCTGCTATATGACTTAAAATGACTGCTACAAGTCTCAAGAGCCCAGCTCTAAGTCACTTCCGGCAGCTAGTTTGGACTATTGCGCATCCATCAATGATCCTTGGACTGCCATATGATTTAAGATGACTGCTACAAGTCTCAAGAGCCCGGCTCTAAGTCACTTCCGGCAGCTAGTTTGGACTTTTGGGCATCCATCAAGGACCCTTGGATTGCCATATGACTTAAGATGACTGCTACAAGTCTCAAGAGCCCGGCTCTAAGTCACTTCCGGCAGCTAGTTTGGACTATCAAGGACCCTTAGACTGCCATATGACTTAAGATGACTGCTACAAGTCTCAAGAGCCCGGCTCTAAGTCACTTCCGGCAGCTAGTTTGGACTATCAAGGACCCTTGGACTGCCATATGACTTAAGATGACTGCTACAAGTCTCAAGAGCCCGGCTCTAAGTCACTTCCGGCAGCTAGTTTGGACTTTTGGGCATCCATCAAGGACCCTTGGATTGCCATATGACTTAAGATGACTGCTACAAGTCTCAAGAGCCCGGCTCTAAGAAACTTCCGGCAGCTAGTTTGGACTATCGGGCATCCATCAAGGACCCTTGGATTGCCATATGACTTAAGATGACTGCTACAAGTCTCAAGAGCCCGGCTCTAAGTCACTTCCGGCAGCTAGTTTGGACTATTGCGCATCCATCAAGGACCCTTAGACTGCCATATGACTTAAGATGACTGCTACAAGTCTCAAGAGCCCGGCTCTAAGTCACTTCCGGCAGCTAGTTTGGACTATTGCGCATCCATCAAGGGCCCTTAGACTGCCATATGACTTAAGATGACTGCTACAAGTCTCAAGAGCCCGGCTCTAAGTCACTTCCGGCAGCTAGTTTGGACTATCAAGGACCCTTAGACTGCCATATGACTTAAGATGACTGCTACAAGTCTCAAGAGCCCGGCTCTAAGTCACTTCCGGCAGCTAGTTTGGACTATTGGGCATCTAACGCTGCTATATGACTTAAAATGACTGCTACAAGTCTCAAGAGCCCAGCTCTAAGTCACTTCCGGCAGCTAGTTTGGACTATTGCGCATCAATCAATGATCCTTGGACTGCCATATGACTTAAGATGACTGCTACAAGTCTCAAGAGCCCGGCTCTAAGTCACTTCCGGCAGCTAGGTTGGACTATTGGGCATCCATCAAGAACTCTAACGATGCTATATGACTTAAAATGACTGCTACAAGTCTCAAGAGCCCAGCTCTAAGTCACTTCCGGCAGCTAGTTTGGACTATCGGGCATCCATCAAGGACCCTTGGATTGCCATGTGATTGAAGATGACTGCTACAAGTCTCAAAAGCCCGGCTCGAAGTCACTTCCGGCAGCTAGTTTGGACTTTTGGGCATCCATCAAGGACCCTTGGATTGCCATATGACTTAAGATGCCTGCTACAAGTCTCAAGAGCCCGGCTCTAAGTCACTTCCGGCAGCTAGTTTGGACTATCGAGGACCCTTAGACTGCCATATGACTTAAGATGACTGCTACAAGTCTCAAGAGCCCGGCTCTAAGTCACTTCCGGCAGCTAGTTTGGACTTTTGGGCATCCATCAAGGACCCTTGGATTGCCATATGACTTAAGATGACTGCTACAAGTCTCAAGAGCCCGGCTCTAAGTCACTTCCGGCAGCTAGTTTGGACTTTTGGGCATCCATCAAGGACCCTTGGATTGCCATATGACTTAAGATGACTGCTACAAGTCTCAAGAGCCCGGCTCTAAGTCACTTCCGGCAGCTAGTTTGGACTATCAAGGACCCTTAGACTGCCATATGACTTAAGATGACTGCTACAAGTCTCAAGAGCCCGGCTCTAAGTCACTTCCGGCAGCTAGTTTGGACTATTGGGCATCCATCAAGGACCATTGGATTGCCATATGACTTAAGATGACTGCTACAAGTCTCAAGAGCGCGGCTCTAAGTCACTTCCGGCAGCTAGTTTGGACTATCAAGGACCCTTAGACTGCCATATGACTTAAGATGACTGCTACAAGTCTCAAGAGCCCGGCTCTAAGTCACTTCCGGCAGCTAGTTTGGACTATTGCGCATCCATCAAGAACTCTAACGATGCTATATGACTTAAAATGACTGCTACAAGTCTCAAGAGCCCAGCTCTAAGTCACTTCCGGCAGCTAGTTTGGACTATTGCGCATCCATCAATGATCCTTGGACTGCCATATGACTTAAGATGACTGCTACAAGTCTCAAGAGCCCGGCTCTAAGTCACTTCCGGCAGCTAGGTTGGACTATTGGGCATCCATCAAGAACTCTAACGATGCTATATGACTTAAAATGACTGCTACAAGTCTCAAGAGCCCAGCTCTAAGTCACTTCCGGCAGCTAGTTTGGACTATCGGGCATCCATCAAGGACCCTTGGATTGCCATGTGATTTAAGATGACTGCTACAAGTCTCAAAAGCCCGGCTCGAAGTCACTTCCGGCAGCTAGTTTGGACTTTTGGGCATCCATCAAGGACCATTGGATTGCCATATGACTTAAGATGACTGCTACAAGTCTCAAGAGCCCGGCTCTAAGTCACTTCCGGCAGCTAGTTTGGACTATCGAGGACCCTTAGACTGCCATATGACTTAAGATGACTGCTACAAGTCTCAAGAGCCCGGCTCTAAGTCACTTCCGGCAGCTAGTTTGGACTATTGGGCATCCATCAAGGATCCTTGGACTGCCATATGTTTTTAAGATGACTGCTACAAGTCTCAAGAGCGCGGCTCTAAGTCACTTCCGGCAGCTAGTTTGGACTATTGGGCATCCATCAAGGACCCTTGGATTGCCATATGACTTAAGATGACTGCTACAAGTCTCAAGAGCCCGGCTCTAAGTCACTTCCGGCAGCTAGTTTGGACTATTGGGCATCCATCAAGGTCCCTTGGATTGCCATATGACTTAAGATGACTGCTACAAGTCTCAAGAGCGCGGCTCTAAGTCACTTCCGGCAGCTAGTTTGGACTATTGCGCATCCATCAAGGACCCTTAGACTGTCATATGACTTAAGATGACTGCTACAAGTCTCAAGAGCCCGGCTCTAAGTCACTTCCAGCAGCTAGTTTGGACTATCGGGCATCCATCAAGGACCCTTAGACTGCCATATGACTTAAGATGACTGCTATAAGTCTCAAGAGTCCAGCTCTAAGTCACTTTCGGCAGCTAGTTTGGACTATTGGGCATTCATCAAGGACCCTTAGACTGCCATTTGACTTAAGATGACTGCTACAAGTCTCAAGAGCCCGGCTCTAAGTCACTTCCGGCAGCTAGGTTGGACTATTGGGCATCCATCAAGGACCCTAAGGCTGCTATATGACTTAAGATGACTGCTACAAGTCTCAAGATCCCGACTCTAAGTCACTTCCGGCAGCTAGTTTGGACTATTGGGCATCCATCAAGGACCCTTAGACTGCCATATGACTTAAGATGACTGCTACAAGTCTCAAGAGCCCGGCTCTAAGTCACTTCCGGCAGCTAGTTTGGACTATCGGGCATCCATCAAGGACCCTTGGATTGCCATATGACTTAAGATGACTGCTACAAGTCTCAAGAGCCCGGCTCTAAGTCACTTCCGGCAGCTAGTTTGGACTTTTGGGCATCCATCAAGGACCCTTGGATTGCCATATGACTTAAGATGACTGCTACAAGTCTCAAGAGCCCGGCTCTAAGTCACTTCCGGCAGCTAGTTTGGACTATTGGGCATCTAACGCTTAGATTGCCATATGACTTAAAATGACTGCTACAAGTCTCAAGAGGCCAGCTCTAAATCACTTCCGGCAGCTAGTTTGGACTATTGCGCATCCATCAAGGACCCTTGGACTGCCATATGACTTAAGATGACTGCTACAAGTCTCAAGAGCCCGGCTCTAAGTCACTTCCGGCAGCTAGTTTGGACTATGCAATCATCAAGGACCCTTAGACTGCCATATGACTTAAGATGACTGCTACAAGTCTCAAGAGCCCGGCTCTAAGTCACTTCCGGCAGCTAGTTTGGACTATCGGGCATCCATCAAGGACCCTTAGACTGCCATATGACTTAAGATGACTGCTACAAGTCTCAAGAGCCCGGCTCTAAGTCACTTCCGGCAGCTAGTTTGGACTATTGGGCATCCATCAAGGACCCTTGGACTGCCATATGACTTAAGATGACTGCTACAAGTCTCAAGAGCCCGGCTCTAAGTCACTTCCGGCAGCTAGTTTGGACTATTGGGCATCATCAACCTTGCTGCTATATGACTTAAAATGACTGCTACAAGTCTCAAGAGGCCAGCTCTAAGTCACTTCCGGCAGCTAGGTTGGACTATTGGGCATCCATCAAGAACTCTAACGATGCTATATGACTTAAAATGACTGCTACAAGTCTCAAGAGCCCAGCTCTAAGTCACTTCCGGCAGCTAGTTTGGACTATTGCGCATCCATCAATGATCCTTGGACTGCCATATGACTTAAGATGACTGCCACAAGTCTCAAGAGCCCGGCTCTAAGTCACTTCCGGCAGCTAGTTTGGACTATTGGGCATTTATCAAAGACTCTAACGCTGCTATATGACTAAAAATGACTGCTACAAATCTTAAGATCCCGGCTTTAAGCCACTTCCGGCAGCTAGTTTGGGCTATTGGGCATCCATCAAGGACCCTTAGACTACCATATGATTTAAGATAGCTGCTACAAGTCTCAAGAGCCCGGCTCTAAGTCACTTCCGGCAGCTAGTTTGGACTATTGGGTATCTATCAAGGACCCTTAGACTGTTATATGACTTAAGATGACTGCTACAAGTCTTAAGATCCCGGCTCTTAGTCACTTCCGGCAGCTAGTTTGGACTATTGGGCATCCATCAAGGACCCTAAGGCTGCCATATGACTTAAAATGACTGCTACAAATCTACAGATCCCGGCTTTAACTCACTTCCGGCAGCTAGTTTGGACTATTGGGTATCTATGAAGGACATTAAGACTGCCATATGACTTAAGATGACTGCTACAAGTCTTAAGATCCCGGCTCTTAGTCACTTCCGGCAGCTAGTTTGGACTATTGGGCATCCATCAAGGACCCTAAGGCTGCCATATGACTTAAAATGACTGCTACAAATCTACAGATCCCGGCTTTAACTCACTTCCGGCAGCTAGTTTGGACTATTGGGTATCTATGAAGGACATTTAGACTGCCATATGACTTAAGATGACTGCTACAAGTCTCAAGAGCCCGGCTCTAAGTCACTTCCGGCAGCTAGTTTGGACTATTGGGTATCTATCAAGGACCCTTAGACTGTTATATGACTTAAGATGACTGCTACAAGTCTCAAGAGCCCGGCTCTAATTCACTTCCAACAGCTAGTTTGGACTATTGCGCATCCATCAAGGATCCTTTGACTGCCATATAGCTTAAAATGACTGCTACAAGTCTTAAGATCCTGGCTCTAAGTCACTTCCGGCAGCTAGTTTGGACTATTGGGCATCCATCAAGGACCCTAAGGCTGCAATATGACTTAAAATGACTGCTACAAATCTTAAGATCCCGGCTTTAAGTCACTTCCGGCTGCTAGTTTGGATTATTGGGCATCCATCAAGGACCCTAAGGCTGCTATATGTCTAAAAATGACTGCTACAAGTCTTAATATCCCGGTTCTAAGTCACTTCGGGCAGCTAGTTTGGACTATTGGGCATCCATCAAGGACCCTAAGGCTGCTATATGTCTAAAAATGACTGCTACAAGTCTCAAGAGCCCGGTTCTAAGTCACTTCCGGCAGCTAGTTTGGACTATTGGGCATCCATCAAGGACCCTTGGATTGCCATGTGACTTAAGATGACTGCTACAAGTCTCAAGATCCTGTCTCTAAGTCACTTCCGGCAGCTAGTTTGGACTATTGGGTATCTATGAAGGACCCTTAGACTGCCATATGACTTAAGATGACTGCTACAAATCTCAGGAGCCCGGTTCTAAGTCACTTCCGGCAGCAAGGTTGGACTATTGGGCAACCATCACGGACCCTAAGGCTGCCATATGACTTAAGATGACTGCTACAAGTCTCAAGAGCCCGGCTCTAAATCACGTCCGGCAGCTAGTTTGGACTATCGGGCATCCATCAAGGACCCTTAGACTACCATATGACTTAAGATGACTGCTACAAGTCTCAAGAGCCCGGCTCTAAGTCACTTCCGGCAGTTTGGACTATCGGGCATCCATCAAGGACCCTTAGACTGCCATATGACTTAAGATGACTGCTACAAGTCTCAAGAGCCCGGCTCTAAGTCACTTCTGGCAGCTAGTTTGGACTATCGGGCATCCATCAAGGACCCTTAGACTGCCATATGGCTTAAGATGACTGCTACAAGTCTCAAGAGCCCGGCTCTAAGTCACGTCCGGCAGCTAGTTTGGACTATCGGGCATCCATCAAGGACCCTTAGACTGCCATATGACTTAAGATGACTGCTACAAGTCTCAAGATAACGGCTCTAAGTCACTTCCGGCAGCTAGTTTGGACTATTGGGCATTTATCAAGGACCCTTAGACTGCCATTTGACTTAAGATGACTGCTACAAATCTCAAGAGCCCGGCTCTAAGTCACTTCCGGCAGCTAGGTTGGACTATTGGGCATCCATCACGGACCCTAAGGCTGCCATATGACTTAAGATGACTGCTACAAGTCTCAAGAGCCCGGCTCTAAGTCACGTCCGGCAGCTAGTTTGGACTATCGGGCATCCATCAAGGACCCTTAGACTGCCATATGACTTAAGATGACTGCTACAAGTCTCAAGAGCCCGGCTCTAAGTCACTTCCGGCAGCTAGTTTGGACTATTGAGCATTCATGAAGGGTTCTAACGCTGCCATATGATTAAAGATAGCTGCTACAAATCTCAAGATCCCGGCTCTAAATCACTTCCGGCAGCTATTTTGGACTATTGGGTATCTATGAAGGACCCTTAGACTGCCATATGACTTAAGATGACTGCTACAAGTCTCAAGAGCCCGGCTCTAAGTCACGTCCGGCAGCTAGTTTGGACTATTGGGCATTTATCAAGGACCCTTAGACTGCCATTTGACTTAAGATGACTGCTACAAATCTCAAGAGCCCGGTTCTAAGTCACTTCCGGCAGCAAGGATGGACTATTGGGCATCCATCACGGACCCTAAGGCTGCCATATGACTAAAGATGACTGCTACAAGTCTCAAGAGCCCGGCTCTAAGTACGTCCGGCAGCTAGTTTGGACTATCAGGCATCCATCAAGGACCCTTAGACTGCCATATGACTTAAGATGACTGCTACAAGTCTCAAGAGCCCGGCTCTAAGTCACTTCCGGCAGCTAGTTTGGACTATTGAGCATTCATGAAGGGTTCTAACGCTGCCATATGATTAAAGATAGCTGCTACAAATCTCAAGATCCCGGCTCTAAATCACTTCCGGCAGCTATTTTGGACTATTGGGTATCTATGAAGGACCCTTAGACTGCCATATGACTTAAGATGACTGCTACAAGTCTCAAGAGCCCGGCTCTAAGTCACGTCCGGCAGCTAGTTTGGACTATTGGGCATTTATCAAGGACCCTTAGACTGCCATTTGACTTAAGATGACTGCTACAAATCTCAAGAGCCCGGTTCTAAGTCACTTCCGGCAGCAAGGATGGACTATTGGGCATCCATCACGGACCCTAAGGCTGCCATATGACTAAAGATGACTGCTACAAGTCTCAAGAGCCCGGCTCTAAGTACGTCCGGCAGCTAGTTTGGACTATCAGGCATCCATCAAGGACCCTTAGACTGCCATATGACTTAAGATGACTGCTACAAGTCTCAAGAGCCCGGCTCTAAGTCACGTCCGGCAGCTAGTTTGGACTATTGGGCATTTATCAAGGACCCTTAGACTGCCATTTGACTTAAGATGACTGCTACAAATCTCAAGAGCCCGGTTCTAAGTCACTTCCGGCAGCAAGGATGGACTATTGGGCATCCATCACGGACCCTAAGGCTGCCATATGACTAAAGATGACTGCTACAAGTCTCAAGAGCCCGGCTCTAAGTACGTCCGGCAGCTAGTTTGGACTATCAGGCATCCATCAAGGACCCTTAGACTGCCATATGACTTAAGATGACTGCTACAAGTCTCAAGAGCCCGGCTCTAAGTCACGTCCGGCAGCTAGTTTGGACTATTGGGCATTTATCAAGGACCCTTAGACTGCCATTTGACTTAAGATGACTGCTACAAATCTCAAGAGCCCGGTTCTAAGTCACTTCCGGCAGCAAGGATGGACTATTGGGCATCCATCACGGACCCTAAGGCTGCCATATGACTAAAGATGACTGCTACAAATCTCATGATCCCGGCCCTAAATGACTTCCGGCAGCTATTTTGGACTATTGGGTATCTATGAAGGACCCTTAGACTGTCATATGACTTAAAATGACTGCTACAAATCTTAAGATCCCGGCTTTAAGTCACTTCCGGCAGCTAGTTTGGACTATTGGGCATCCATCAAGGACCCTAAGGCTGCTATATGTCTACAAATGACTGCTACAAGTCTCAAGAGCCCGGCTCTAAGGCACTTCCGACAGCTATTTTGGACTATTGCTCATCCATCAAGGATCCTTTGACTGCCATATAGCTTAAGGTGACTGCTACAAGTCTTAAGATCCTGTCTCTAAGTCACTTCCGGTAGCTAGGTTGGACTATTGGGCATCCATCAAGAACTCTAACGATGCTATATGACTTAAAATGACTGCTACAAGTCTCAAGAGCCCAGCTCTAAGTCACTTCCGGCAGCTAGTTTGGACTATTGCGCATCCATCAATGATCCTTGGACTGCCATATGACTTAAGATGACTGCCACAAGTCTCAAGAGCCCGGCTCTAAGTCACTTCCGGCAGCTAGTTTGGACTATTGGGCATTTATCAAAGACTCTAACGCTGCTATATGACTAAAAATGACTGCTACAAATCTTAAGATCCCGGCTTTAAGCCACTTCCGGCAGCTAGTTTGGGCTATTGGGCATCCATCAAGGACCCTTAGACTACCATATGATTTAAGATAGCTGCTACAAGTCTCAAGAGCCCGGCTCTAAGTCACTTCCGGCAGCTAGTTTGGACTATTGGGTATCTATCAAGGACCCTTAGACTGTTATATGACTTAAGATGACTGCTACAAGTCTTAAGATCCCGGCTCTTAGTCACTTCCGGCAGCTAGTTTGGACTATTAAGCATCCATCAAGGACCCTAAGGCTGCCATATGACTTAAAATGACTCCTACAAATCTACAGATCCCGGCTTTAACTCACTTCCGGCAGCTAGTTTGGACTATTGGGTATCTATGAAGGACATTTAGACTGCCATATGACTTAAGATGACTGCTACAAGTCTCAAGATCCCGGCTCTAAATCACTTCCGGCAGCTATTTTGGACTATTGGGTATCTATGAAGGACCCTTAGACTGCCATTTGACTTAAGATGACTGCTACAAGTCTCAAGAGCCCGGCTCTAAATCACGTCCGGCAGCTAGTTTGGACTATCGGGCATCCATCAAGGACCCTTAGACTGCCATATGACTTAAGATGACTGCTACAAGTCTCAAGAGCCCGGCTCTAAGTCACGTCCGGCAGCTAGTTTGGACTATCGGGCATCCATCAATGACCCTTAGACTGCCATATGACTTAAGATGACTGCTACAAGTCTCAAGAGCCCGGCTCTAAGTCACTTCCGGCAGTTTGGACTATCGGGCATCCATCAAGGACCCTTAGACTGCCATATGACTTAAGATGACTGCTACAAGTCTCAAGAGCCCGGCTCTAAGTCACTTCCGGCAGCTAGTTTGGACTATCGGGCATCCATCAAGGACCCTTAGACTGCCATATGACTTAAGATGACTGCTACAAGTCTCAAGAGCCCGGCTCTAAGTCACGTCCGGCAGCTAGTTTGGACTATCGGGCATCCATCAATGACCCTTAGACTGCCATATGACTTAAGATGACTACTACAAGTCTCAAGATAACGGCTCTAAGTCACTTCCGGCAGCTAGTTTGGACTTTTGAGCATTCATGAGGGGTTCTAACGCTGCCATATGATTAAAGATAGCTGCTACAAATCTCAAGATCCCGGCTCTAAATCACTTCCGGCAGCTATTTTGGACTATTGGGTATCTATGAAGGA
>JAECWO010000068.1:0-194406 GCA_018150735.1 Drosophila sp. 14030-0761.01 | reverse complement strand
ATTATTTATTGTTTCATATCCTATGAAAATTTTTCATGTTATTTATTTTTCATATCATTTGAAATTTTTCATATGTTATTTACTTTTCATATCTTATATGAAATTTTTCATATATACTAATTTAACACATGGCATACCATGCTCGACATCACACCACCTATAGAGGTTTTTTGACACAGTTTCTCAAAATCGCCCATTTATGTTTCAATGTGCCTCTCAATATTAAATTTTCACATGTATTTTAAAAATACCTTACAACTCCAGAATAATATATAAATAAATAGACATTGCCGATAGTAAATGCATAAAATCATATGTGTTTGAAATATGTACCAATTTAACATATGACATACCATGCTCGACATCACACCACTAACCGAAAATTGTTTACTTGTATTTTATAAATACCTTATAACTCCAAAATAATATATAAATAAATAGACATTGCCGATATTTATTTCACGTTTACTATTAATTTTTTCATATCATATGAAATTTTTCATATATTATTTATTTTAAATATCTCATACGAAATTTTCATATGTTATTTACTTTTCATATGTTATTTATTTTAATATCATATGAAATTTTTCATATGTTATTTATTTTTCATATCTTATATGAAATTTTCATATATTATTTATTGTTTCATATCCTATGAAAATTTTTCATATGTTATTTATTTTTCATATCATTTGAAATTTTTCATATGTTATTTATTTTTCATATCTTATATGAAATTTTTCATATATACTAATTTAACACATGGCATACCAAGCTCGACATCACACCACCTATAGAGGTTTTTTGACACAGTTTCTCAAAATCGCCCATTTATGTTTCAATGTGCCTCTCAATATTAAATTTTCACATGTATTTTAAAATACCTCACAACTCCAGAATAATATATAAATAAATAGACATTGCCGATAGTAAATGCATAAAATCATATGTATTTGAAATATGTACCAATTTAACATATGACATACCATGCAGTTTCTCAAAATCGCCCATTTATGTTCGAAAGTGCCACTAACCGAAAATTGTTTACTTGTATTTTTATAAATACCTTATAACTCCAAAATAATATATAAATAAATAGACATTGCCGATATTTATTTCGTTTACTATTAATTTTTTCATATCATATGAAATTTTTCATATATTACTTATTTTTTCATATGAAAATTTTTCATAAGTTATTTATTTTTCATATCATATGAAATTTTTGTTAATGTTAAGAATGTTCAGTGGATAAAGTGCCACGCCATCAAATAAGAAAAAGAACTCGAAATATTATGTGCGCACGACAAACGTTTTATTGGGAAGAAGGTAGAGATAGAAGTAAGTTCAATTAGAGATGCATAACAGAACTAGCGATGAACAATCGTATAGAGATGAGAACAATATGATTTGTTATACTTTAACACTTCTTCTCAAATTACATTGTTCTTTACAATTTATGAATAAATTTTTTAAACCAAGCCAAGCAACTTTACAAATTTGTTATGTTTTCTTTCTGCAAATTCTTTGTGAAAATATCTGCTACGTTATCAATAGTTGAAACATATTTAATACAAATGGCCTTAGTTGCTATGACTTCTCTTATATGGTGATATTTTATGTCTATATGCTTGGTTCTTTTATGATGAACAGGATTAGCTGCGATCTGTTGTGCACTTAAGTTATCACCATTGATAACGATGGGTTCTTCAGATGGATGGAAGTCGATTTCTTCCAGTAAGCGCCGAAGATAAATTGCCTCTTTGGATGCAATGGAGAGAGCAATGTATTCAGCCTCAGTGCTCCTGAGCGCGACCAATCCTTGCTTCTTTGACTCCCAGGAGAAAACGGAGCCGCCAAGATAAAAAACGTAACCAGAATACGATTTTCGATCTAAGGTATCACTGGCCCAATCTGCGTCGACATACCCATGCACACGTGACCAGTCTTCCGATACTGAAGCTTTAAGTCGATCGTCTTTGACAAATATCGTAGTATGTGTTTGGCGCCGGATTCATGCTCGACATGTGGATCGGAATTGCGTTGAGCTAACTTGCTTATTGAATGCATGATATCAGGCCGCGTTGAGATTGCCAAATACATTATAGATCCGATGATTGATTGGTAGTCGGTGACATCTGCCTTGTTGCATTTTATGTCCTTGCAACCTATTTGAAATCCTGAGTCCAAAGGCGTTGAAACAGAACGACATACGTCCATGTTGTACTTCTCAAGCAAACATTTGATGCTGTTTTGACACACGAAATAGTACCTCTATCGCCTTTACGCTGTATTTCCATACCTAGAAAATGATGTAATGGACCATTATCATGAACATCAAAATTTTCCTGCAGCTTCTTCTTAATAGCAGTTAGATCATTCTTTGTGAACAAGCAATTAGAATATCATCGACATATACGGCTATCAAATTGTATGAATTCAGTTCACTTTTCTTGTAGAGGCATGGTTCTCCTTTCGTAGCTTGAAAACCAAGTCCTTTCAAACGTCATCCAAGGTGCTATTCCAAGCCCTTCCGGACTGTTTGAGGCCATATATAGCTTTGTTGAGCTTTAGCACACGATGCGGATATTGAACACTGCTGAAACCCTCAGGCTGTTTCATATAAACAGTTTCGTCTAAATGACTGTTTAAATAAGCATTTGATACATCCATTTGGTGAAGAAGTAATTCTTTTCTGCTGCTACCGCCAACAAAAGCCTTATATTTTCATATCGAATTACTGGTGAAAACGTCTCATAATAATTCACACCAATTGCTGACCGCAACCTTTGGCCACAAGTCTGCTTTTAAATCGTTCAATGATTCCATTATTGTCGCGCTTGACTCTGAAAACCCACATAGATCCAATGACTTTTGCATCAGGCGGAGGATTTACAAGTGACCACGTCTTATTTGCCACAAGAGCTTGAACTCGTGTTCCATGGACTTTCGCCACTCTGACGAATACTTGCCTTTTAACGCCTGCCCGATTGTGCTCGGAGTCTCAACATCATGGTAACATGCAATATTGTTGATCATGTTGTATTCTTTTCTTGGCCTACCTCTTTGCCCAGTACGTATCAGCTTAGGCCTACCTGGACCATGTCGACTGCCTCGATCCTCATCAGCACTATTTGGATCAGACAAACCATCAACAATTGAATCGGTGAAACTCTGGAAATGATCGTCGTCATTTGCTTCTCCGTTGGAATTTTCTCCACCTTCTTCGTCTGAGACTGCTTCTTCCATAATTTCTCCCTCTGAAGCTGCTTTGTCCGTAATTTTTTCCTCTGAAGCTGCTTCGTTATCGTTTGCTTCTTCTGGAGCTGCGGTATCTTGCTGTTCGGCTGATACGTCTAAGCTCGTACTTGGAGGAAATTCTATGATATAAGAAGATAGGTTTTTATCAATTCCATTACTTTCGTTTACATATGCAATGTCGTTTTCAACAAATTTGACATCTCGTCTCTCTACAATTTGACGGGATACTTTATCAAATAAACGATATGCTTTGGCAGTACGTGAATATCCGACAAACACGTATTCCTTGCCCTTAGCTCGAAATTTGTGGTGCTGCATCTTGTTGAGGGCGAACACAGATGAACCAAAAAATTCGAAGATGCCCAACCGAAGGTTTCTTGCCACTCCAAACTTCCATCGGAGTCTTGCCGCCTAAGGCTTGTGAAGGAGATCTGTTACGTAGATAGCTTGCAGTTGCTACAGCTTCAGCCCACAATGATTCTTCTACTTCCTTATGAACCATCATGCTACGTGCCATTTCAACGAGTGTTCTATTGGCCCTTTCAGCCACTCCGTTTTGCTGTGGAGTATGAGGTACGGTCAGCTGTCTCTTAATTCCACATTCCTGCAAATACTCATTGAATTTTTTTGTTGATATATTCGCCGCCGTTGTCGCTGCGAACTGTTTTTATTTTCCTTTGTGTTTGGCACTCGACTAACTGTTTGTATATTTGAAACTTTTTCAAAAGCTTGATCTTTAGTTTTCATAAAATATACAAACACTCTTTTTGAGAAATCATCGATAAATGTTATAAAAATACTTTGCGCCGCCTATCGACATCCCATTTATCGGACCACACACGTCTGTGTGAACTAGTTCCAAAAGTCCAGATGCACCCTTTGCACTCTTTTTAGGAAACGGTAGTGCACAAATTTTTGACTTATTACACGTATTACAATTTATGTCACTTGGAACATTATTTATGTTAATGCCATTTACACGTTTGTTAGCGATTAGTTCTCTAAGGCTTTGGAAATTGAGATGGCCATACCGATTATGCCATACTACTGCCTTTTCTTGGATTGAGTACAGTCTGTTCATACTTAAATCACTGAACAAAAATAAATTGTCTTGCATGTTCGCTTTTATCAACAAAAATCCGTCTTTGTCTTTAACTTTCGCGTAATTTTCCTTAAAAATTACAGAATGCCCATGCTTTAGTGCTTTGCTTACAGAAAAGAAGTTCATTTGCAAACTTGGTACATACAAGACGTTTTGCAAACTAATGTCACAACTGCTGGTTTTTATTTTAACTTGGCCTCTGCCGGGTGATTCAACTATATTGTCTGCAGCTAACATAACGTCGTCTCTTTCGTTGACAAATGAAACAAACAAACTTTTCTCACAACACATATGAGAAGTTGCCCCACTGTCCAGACACCACGTTGGTTTTGACATTTTCTCTTTACTCATTGCTGCTAAAACCGAAAACGATATTCTCTCACTCTTTGTTTCTTCGCGTCGTTTTTGATTTTTCTTGTCTTTTCTTGCACCGTTACAATCCGAAGCTCTGTGACCACGCTTGCCACAAATGAAGCATTTACCGTTAAATTTGCCATTCTCTTTGACATATCGTTCGTTGTTTTTCGCTTGAAATACTTGTGTCTTGCTATCTCGCTCACTGTTCTCGATCATTCTCTCGGCCTCTGCCAAAGTTTGATTTTGAGTAACTGAAAATTGGGCAGAACATCCCGTGTTTCCATAGCAACAACAAAATGTTCATATTCGGCACTCAAACTAGATAGCAAAGTTATCACTTTTAACTCATCATTTATTTCAATGTTCACTTCAGCCAGTTTATCAATTATTTCAGTGAACTCATTCACGTACTGACTCATGCTTTCGCTTCCCGAAAATTTTGAATTTAACAGTTTTTTATACAGAGACACTTTTTGCAATGGACCACTTGCAACGTGTACCTCGCGCAACTTTTTCCATGCATCTAGCGCTGAAGACGCGTTTTCACATAATTTAACTGTGTAGTGTTTACATTCAAAATTATGCAGGCCAATGCCTTTTCATCCATTAATCTCCACTTTGCAGCTGTTTCACTGGTTGACTCATTCAATTCCAGCTTACCACTCGCGACACCCCAAAGTTCTTGGTGCACAACCACGCGTCGCATTTGCACACTCCACACATCATAATTTTGTTCATTTAATTTTTCTATTTGATACGAACTCATTTTATCACTTTTCGCGAACCTGGGCCCATAACCTGTTAATGTTAAGAATGTTCAGTGGATAAAGTGCCACGCCATCAAATAAGAAAAAGAACTCCGTAATATTATGTGCGCACACGACAAACGTTTTATTGGGAAGAAGGTAGAGATAGAAGTAAGTTCAATTAGAGATGCATAACAGAACTAGCGATAAACAATCGTATAGAGATGAGAACAATATGATTTGTTATACTTTAACAATTTTATTTATTTTATTTTTAAAAATAATAATTTTTTTTATTTTTTTTTTTTTTTTATATTATTTTTCATATATTATTTATTTTTCATATGTTATTTATTTTCATATCCTATGAAATTATTCATATGTCATTTATTTTTAATATCTCATACGAAATTTTTAATATGTTATTTACTTTTTAATATCATACGAAATTTTTCATATGTTATTTTTTTTTTCATATCATATGAAATTTTTCATATATTATTTATTTTAAATATCTCATACGAATTTTTTTTTTTTTTTAAATTTTTCATATGTATCAGTTGATATGTATTTGAAATATGTACCAATTTAACATATGACATACCATGCTCGAGATCACACCACCTATAGAGGTTTTTGACACAGTTTCTCAAAATCGCCCATTTATGTTCGAAAGTGCCACTAACCGAAAATTGTTTACTTGTATTTTATAAATACCTTATAACTCCAAAATAATATATAAATAAATAGACATTGCCGATATTTATTTCACGTTTACTATTAATTTTTTTATATCATATGAAATTTTTCATATATTACTTATTTTTTATATGAAAATTTTTCATATGTTATTTATTTTCATATCATATGAAATTTTTTCATATATTATTTATTATACCATGCATCCATAGGATGAAATGGTATATTAAAGTCGCTAAATGTATGTAACAGGGAGAAGGAAGCTTTTCCGACCCTATAAAGTATATATATTCTTGATCAGCATGAGAAGAGAAATTGATAGGAGCCATGTCCGTCTGTCCGTCCGTCCGTCCGTCCGTCCGTCCGTCTGTCCGTCTGTCCGTCTGTCCGTCCGTAAGAGTGCAGAGATCTCAGCAACTATAAATGATAGAGCTACCAAATTTAGAATGTAGACTGGTGTAGTCTTGGCGCAGACCAAGTTTATGTTTTTTTTTGCCACGCCCCTTCCGCCTCCGGAATTTAATAAAAAGTGATTTTCTCCCGTAATATTTTTCGTATCGTAATTTAATTTGGCACACTCATAGATCTTATGAACATCTATCATTCCACCAAATTTTTTTGGCCACGCCCCCTTCCGCCTCCGGAATTTAATAAAAAGTGATTTTCTCCCGCAATATTTATCGTATCGGAATTTAATTCGGCACACTTATATATGTTATGGACATCTATCATTCCACCAAATTTGATAAAAATCGGAATAAAAATGACCGAGTTATACGTTGAAATGTTTCGCACTCAATGAGGTGCAAGGGCGAATTTGGCCGGTGGGGCGCTAAAGTGCCCACACATAAGAATGAGCGAGATAGCATATGTTAG
This sequence comes from Drosophila sp. 14030-0761.01, assembly GCA_018150735.1. Lineage (NCBI taxonomy): Eukaryota > Metazoa > Arthropoda > Insecta > Diptera > Drosophilidae > Drosophila > Drosophila sp. 14030-0761.01. Next base: position 187,362 of record JAECWO010000068.1, on the reverse strand, counting down.
AAATCGCGCATACGAAAGAAATTTAATATATGAAATAAGTTTTATAAACTCAAGGAAATTTGTTTTCCCCGATGCATGGTATATCCAAAGTCGGCCCGGCGACTTACTTACTTTATTTTTTCATATGTTATGTATTTTTCATATCCTATGAAATTATTCATATGTCATTTAATTTTAATATCTCATAAGAAAATTTTTAATATGTTATTTACTTTTTAATATCATACGAAATTTTTCATATGTTATTATACCATGCATCCATAGGATGAAATGGTATATTAAAGTCGCCAAAATGTATGTAACAGGGAGAAGGAAGCTTTTCCGACCCTATAAAGTATATATATTCTTGATCAGCATGAGAAGAGAAATTGATAGAGCCATGTCCGTCTGTCCGTCTGTCCGTCCGTCCGTCTGTCCGTCTGTCCGTCCGTAAGAGTGCAGAGATCTCAGCAACTATAAATGATAGAGCTACCAAATTTAAAATGTAGACTTGTGTAGTCTTGGCGCAGACCAAGTTTATGTTTTTTTGCCACGCCCACTTCCGCCTCCGGAATTTAATAAAAAGTGATTTTCTCCCGTAATATTTATCGTATCGTAATTTAATTTGGCACACTAATAGATCTTATGAACATCTATCATTCCACCAAATTTTTTTTGCCACGCCCCCTTCCGCCTCCGGAATTTAATAAAAAGTGATTTTCTCCCGCAATATTTATCGTATCGGAATTTAATTCGGCACACTTATATATGTTATGGACATCTATCATTCCACCAAGTTTCATAAAAATCGGAATAAAAATGGCCGAGTTATGCATTGAAACGATTTGCACTCAAAGCGGTGCAAGGGCGAATTTGGCCGGTGGGGCGCTAAAGTGCACACACATAAGAATGAGCGAGATAGCATATGTTAGAAATCGCGCATACGAAAGAAATTTAATATATGAAATAAGTTTTATAAACTCAAGGAAATTTGTTTTCCCCTGATGCATGGTATATCCAAATCGGCCCGGCGACTTACTTACTTTATTTTTTTTTTTCATATCATATGAAATTTTTCATATATTATTTATTTTAAATATCTCATACGAAATTTTTCATATGTTATTTACTTTTCATATGTTATTTATTTTTAATATCATATAAAATTTTTCATATGTTATTTATTATACCCTTGCAGAGGGTATTATAAAATTGGTCAGATGTTTGTAACGCAGAGAAGGGATCGTTTCCGACCCCATAAAGTATATATATTCTTGTTCAGCAAGAGAAGACGAGTTGATATAGCCATGTCCGTCTGTCCGTCTGTCTGTCTGGTGCTTCGCGATCTAGTCCCACAGTTTTAGAGCTATGGCAAAGTTCGTATATAAGCTTTTCTATACAGCCACATGCACATCTGCGATTTTGAATAGGATCGGACAACTATATCATATAGCTGCCATACAAATACTTCTCTATTTTTGAACAATCTTATCCAAACTGATTATGTACATAAATAAAAAGGGATTACATCATATGCGTGAATTTCAAAACAATCGGATAAACATAACGCTTGATTTCGACGATATAAAATTGGCCTATATAGCGTGCACTGCTTATGCCAGCAAAGCACTGCTTATGGCAGCAGTGCACGCATAAGCAGTGAAGCACATATATGTGTCAAAATTGCGATTGTGTGTGTGTGAATATGAATATCAATCGCTACATTGTCTTAGTATTTGGCGATATGCCCCCAACAATGTATTTAAAATATTTCTTTATTGGATTAAGAAACAAAAAATTGTTTAGGAAATAAAATGTAATAGTCAAGGGCTGCAAGGGTATACAAACTTTGGCTTAGCCAAAGTTAGCTTCTTTGATATTTTTTAATATCATATGAAATTTTTCATATGTTATTTATTTTTCATATCTTATATGAAATTTTTCATATATTATTTATTGTTTCATATTCTATGAAAATTTTTCATATGTTATTTATTTTTCATATCATATGAAATTTTTCAAAGTAATTACTTTTTAATATCATATGAAATTTTTTCATATATTATTTCTTGTTTCATATCCTATGAAAATTTTTCATATGTTATTAATTTTTCATATCCTATGAAATTTTTCATATGTTATTTATTTTAATATCTCATACAGAAATACCTTACAACTCCAGAATAATATATAAATAAATAGACATTGCCGTTAGTAATGCATAAAATCATATGTATTTGAAATATGTACCAATTTAACATATGACATACCATGCTCGACATCACACCACCTATAGAGGTTTTTTGACACAGTTTCTCAAAATCGCCCATTTATGTTCGAAAGTGCCATTAACCGAAAATTGTTTACTTGCTTTTTCATCATGTGTTTGCCACGCTGCTCGATCTGGTCCCTCCTCTGGACAGGCCTTGGATCCATTCACATACTGCCATAAATCGCTTTTCGAGAACGAGAATGGCACACATTCGCAATTTCCACGTGTCGTAGTTCTCCGCGTTGAGCGGTTCTATCTATCTTAATAAACGCATTTGCCATTTTGCACGGCTTTTTCTGTTCTTTTAATTACACAAATGGGCCTGGGCCCATAACCTGTTGGAATTTGCTTCCTAAATATCTCTGTGATATCAGACGCGCAGTTTGTGTAAAGAAGAGACGTTTATAGTTAAGGATGGATATTACAAACGTAGATTTTATTTCGGCTTATTTCATTGCGACCGTTCAGTACAAACTTCTGAAGCGAACAGGAAGTCTGTCAGCCAAGTGCTGCCAGATCTCCCATATAAACTAAGGGATGCCAGATTGCTACTTTGATAATTATAGGTGGCGCTAATTTCGAACACACCCCCTCAAAGTATCAATCCTAAATACAAGTCAGTCCTAACGATAAACTACATTCATTGTGTTTCTTGCTGCATAGGCCTTTTGTTAGGACATCTGCTGCCATTTGTTCCGTAGGCATATATTCTACTGAAATGTCGCCACTCTTATACATCTCCTGGATAAAGTGATGACGCACGTCAATGTGTTTTGTGCGAGGACGGAATCCAAAACCTTTGACCAAATGTTGTGCGCTCTGGTTGTCGTTGAAAATGCGCACAGTTTCACTTTTTATACCGATCCTGCTCAGCAGAGCTTTTAGGTATAATGCCTCTTTTACTGCTTCCGACATGGCCAAGTACTCCGATTCTGTACTTGACAATGCAACAGTACGTTGCTTCCGTGCCTCCCAGCTTATGGCGGCACCGGCCAATATAAATGCTTGGCCTGAATAGGAGCGGCGGTCCGTTAAATTGCCGCCCCAATCTGCATCAACCACGCCAAAAGGATCATCTCCTGTCTTCTTGTATAGAACTCCCGTTGTCTTTGTGCCACTAAGATAACGTAGGATGCGTTTTGATGCCTTCCAGTGATCAACTGTGTAGTTTGAGTTGAACTGACTCAAAAATCCACTGCATACGCTATGTCTGGACGAGTGGTTACTGAAAGAAACATTAAAGAACCAATTAATTTTTGATATGGATACTTTCCCATCTCGTCCTCATCAGATTTAGCCGGGCTCCGCAATGCTGATCTTGCTTCTATGGGTGTCATCGCCGGTTTACAATCTGTCATGCCAAATCTCTTCAATATGGCATCGATGTACTTCTCTTGGGATAGAAAAACGCTTTGCTGCTCTCTGTTCTGGTTGAATTCTATGCCCAAACATGTCTTCACTGCCCCAAAGTCCTTCATCTTGAAAGTCTTGCCAAGATGTGCTTTCGTTTGCTGCAACCATTCCGGATGATTTGATGCTATTAACAAATCATCGACATATATTGTGATGATCAAAAGTTTTCCTTTTATCTTTTTCACAAATAGGCAAGGGTCCTGTTCCGTGGCCTCTAGTCCGATTTCTTGCAGCTTCGTTGTCAGTTTACAATACCATTGTAGTCCAGACTGACGTAATCCGTACAGAGCTCTCTTTATCAGGCACACGGGATCTCGCATCTCTGTTATGGCTTTGCGCCATTGGTTTGCCGACCTTTTGTACTCTGCGTTGGGGCGTTGTTGTTTCGATCCAATAAGAGCTCCAGAGTTTAACTTTTGCATAAACTCATTAAAATTTTCTGGAATGTCCATATATACTTTTTCTTCCAGTTCACCGTTGAGGTAAGCTGTGACCACATCCATTTGATGGATTTCCATGTCACATTCTGCTGATAGAGCTGCCAGCAGTCTAACCGATGTAAAACGTGCCACAGGGGAATACGTAGAGAGAATTTAATGAATCATAGGTACATAACATACATACATACAAACATATGAACGAACATATGCTATAGCATATGTAAGCTTATTTTGTGCAGCTATAGCAACTAAGGTAAAGCTTATTTTGTGTATGTTTTTTAGGATGTTTTTACATATGCAGGCGAAAATTTATTAAGATTAATGTTATTTATATTCATACTTATTAACTATATTAGGTAGTACTTGTTTGTAGCTTTTAGGAATTGTATTGTTTATTCTAAATTAGGTTTGATATTTAATGTTTGATTTCTGAAATTTTTTATTTATTTTGTTGGAATAGTGGACTATCAATGAGCATTTGTGATATGTTAACTGGTGTATTGCAGTGTGTACAGATTGGACGGGGTGGTTTATTAAGGCGATGTCTGTGGGTTAAATGCGTGTGTAATTGTGTAGTCTGTAAAGAATGTCCGTCAAAATAGCGACGATGTTAAAGTTGAGTTAGCGACGGTCCTCTGTTAACCCACTGTTAACTTTTTGTATATTTTTGAAATCAAATTATTTCTTTATTTATGACCCTTTGAAAACAAAATAAAGTGTAAACTTATAAATAATTGCATTATCTATTGTTTTTATTAACTTTTTGGGGGTTTTATGCGTTCCAGGTACAAAAAAATGGTGCATGAAAAGTGCAATTTTTTCCCACATCCCACATTTTGGAGTCCAGCTCCCAAATCAGGGAGCGGCTGTGGATGCACGGTATGCCAGATTAAGCCCCACTTATTCACCTATATTTCCACATATTTCAATCAGGGATCATTCGGACAGTTTTTGAGAAAATCCCCTTTAAGTGAACCCACCTTCACTTTTGTCCCATACAAAATGTGCAAAATAACCCCTGACTTTGTCGGCCAACAATTCAATATGTAGTCAGCGGCTGTAAATGCACGGTATGGCAAAACATTGGAAAGACTTTCAAGAGCATTTCCTAATTGTCAAATTTCCAATCATTCGGACAGTTTTTAAGAAAAAAGCAAAAATATATGGATGCCTCGGCATGAAAAATTTATATTTGACATGTAGTGTTGGAAAGCACTTTATTTCAGAATGAAATTAGCGCCAGCCATATACGGCCTCACAAATTCGTCGCTATCTTTCTAGGCAGCGGCTGTAAATGCACGGTAGTGCATTCGACTCGCAATCATTTATTGTATGTTGTATAAGAATTTCAGAGTCCATATTCGGACAATGTTAGTTTGAGTAATTTGCATTTGATTAATGCAAATGCTCCAAAGCGGGCTAATCGGCAAATAGTGGGATGGCAACAAAAATAGTACATGGCCACACTAAATCGTCACTCGCCTATCTTTCTAGGCAGCGGCTGTAAATGCACGATAGTGCATTCAATTCGCAATTTTTGGTTTTATATGCCATGCAAATTTCAGGGTCCGTATTCGGACAGTTTTTGAGTAATTTGCATTTGATTAATGCAAATGATCATAGCGGGCTATCGGCAATAAGGGCCCAATAATATGGGCAAAAAAAGTTGCTCATAAATAGGGGCGTCAAAATTGCAGTGTGGTAGCCCTACCCCTTTTTCCGCTCAATTTTCACGACTTTCAAAATTTGCACTTATAATCGCCACAAACAGGAGATATAATTGTTTTATACAACTAAAATAAGCCATTTGCTCCAAAAGTAATTGATTAAAATTAAAATGTAAAGATTTCTTCAAAATGCAATTGAATTTAATTATGAACCCCCTTAGTAAATATGATCTACGCTTGTGTCATATCTAAAATATTTACTGTTATTTGGTTGGCATTTAAAAAAAAAAAAAAAAAAAAACGTGTGGAAGTGAAGTGAAGTGAAGTGAAGTGAAGTGATACAAATAAATAAACAATTAATAATTAATAATAAATAAAAAGTATGAACCATTATAAAATGTGAGTATATGTAGTGTATACTTAGTTTAGTGCAAATGTTTTTATACCCTTGCAGCCATTGACAATTAATTTTAAATAATCAAAAAATGGTGTCCGTCTGTCCATCAGACCTTCTGTCCATCTGTCCGTCAGCCCTTTTGTCGGTCTGTCTCATTGAATTAGAACTACTGATTAATTTATGAGCATGGTAGGGTGGGTTTTCGGATACTCCACCAATCAAGCGATTGATGGCGTATATGTTAGCTACGTCGCCTGGGGAAAGGAGTAATGTGGGGGTCGAATCGTGCTCGAGGCATGATGTAAATTTGCTCCTTTTTTCTTTTTTATTTTTCTCTTATTGATTATTGATATAATTATTAAAATATTTAATTAAATAAATAAATAAAATACATGAATTATAGATTATTATTATTATTTAAATCATTTATTGAATAAATTAGGTATATAAATCAATTCTCACATAGTTTTTAGAAGCAGGTCGATGGCTCAATAGGCAAGAGTCTTGTCCGTCTTGTCTATGAAATTCATGGGTCGTAGGTTCGAATCCAGCTTATGTATGTCATAACTGAATTTTATTTTTTAATCTTTGATTTTTTTCACTTGTTTCTTTTTTTTATCGTCTTTTTTTGTGTTTTTTATTTTGCAAAAATGAATAATTTTTTCGCTGTTAAAAAAAAATTAATTTATTTACTTATTAGGACCATTTGCAAAAATTTTAAAAAAAAATAGAGTCTTTTTAGATTTTCGTCATTTTGCAAAAATAAACAATTTTTGCCGCGTTCAAAAATAATTAATTTATTTACTTATTAGGACCATTTGCAAAAATTAAAAAAAAAAAAGAGAGTCTTTTTTTAATTTTTCGTCATTTTTGCAAAAATAAACAATTTTTCCGCCGCGTTAGAAAAAAAATTAATTTATTTACTTATTAGTACCATTTGCAAAAATTTAAAAAAAAAAAGAATAGTCTTTTTTAATATTTTCGTCATTTTCAACAAAAATAAACAATTTTTGCCGCGTTAAAAAAATTTATTTATTTACTTATTAGGACCATTTGCAAAAATTAAAATAAAAATAGAGTCTTTTTTTAAATTTTCGTCATATTTTGCAAAAATAAACAATTTTGCCGCGTTAGAAAAAAAATTAATTTATTTACTTATTAGGACCATTTGCAAAAATTAAAAAAAAAAATAGAGTCTTTTTTAAATTTTCGTCATTTTTGCAAAAAATAAATAATTTTTGCCGCGTTAAAAAAAAATAATTTATTTACTTATTAGGACCATTTGCAAAAATTAAAAAATAAAAAAAAATAGAGCCTCTCTTTTAGATTTTCGTCATTTTTTGCAAAAATAAACAATTTTTGCCGCGTGCAAAAATAATTAATTTATTTACTTATTAAACCATTTGCAAAAATTAAAAAAAAAAAAAAATAGAGTCTTTTTTTAAATTTTCGTCATTTATTGCAAAAATAAACAATTTTTGACGCGTTAAAAAAAAATAATTTATTTACTTATTAGGACCATTGTTGGAATTTGCTTCCTAAATATCTCTGTGATATCAGACGCGCAGTTTGTGTAAAGAAGAGACGTTTATAGTTAAGGATGGATATTACAAACGTAGATTTTATTTCGGCTTATTTCATTGCGACCGTTCAGTACAAACTTCTGAAGCGAACAGGAAGTCTGTCAGCCAAGTGCTGCCAGATCTCCCATATAAACTAAGGGATGCCAGATTGCTACTTTGATAATTATAGGTGGCGCTAATTTCGAACACACCCCTCAAAGTATCAATCCTAAATACAAGTCAGTCCTAACGATAAACTACATTCATTGTGTTTCTTGCTGCATAGGCCTTTTGTTAGGACATCTGCTGCCATTTGTTCCGTAGGCATATATTCTACTGAAATGTCGCCACTCTTATACATCTCCTGGATAAAGTGATGACGCACGTCAATGTGTTTTGTGCGAGGACGGAATCCAAAACCTTTGACCAAATGTTGTGCGCTCTGGTTGTCGTTGAAAATGCGCACAGTTTCACTTTTTATACCGATCCTGCTCAGCAGAGCTTTTAGGTATAATGCCTCTTTTACTGCTTCCGACATGGCCAAGTACTCCGATTCTGTACTTGACAATGCAACAGTACGTTGCTTCCGTGCCTCCCAGCTTATGGCGGCACCGGCCAATATAAATCCTTGGCCTGAATAGGAGCGGCGGTCCGTTAAATTGCCGCCCCAATCTGCATCAACCACGCCAAAAAGATCATCTCCTGTCTTCTTGTATAGAACTCCCGTTGTCTTTGTGCCACTAAGATAACGTAGGATGCGTTTTGATGCCTTCCAGTGATCAACTGTGTAGTTTGAGTTGAACTGACTCAAAAAACTCACTGCATACGCTATGTCTGGACGAGTGGTTACTGAAAGAAACATTAAAGAACCAATTAATTTTTGATATGGATACTTTCCCATCTCGTCCTCATCAGATTTAGCCGGGCTCCGCAATGCTGATCTTGCTTCTATGGGTGTCATCGCCGGTTTACAATCTGTCATGCCAAATCTCTTCAATATGGCATCGATGTACTTCTCTTGGGATAGAAAAACGCTTTGCTGCTCTCTGTTCTGGTTGAATTCTATGCCCAAACATGTCTTCACTGCCCCAAAGTCCTTCATCTTGAAAGTCTTGCCAAGATGTGCTTTCGTTTGCTGCAACCATTCCGGATGATTTGATGCTATTAACAAATCATCGACATATATTGTGATGATCAAAAGTTTTCCTTTTATCTTTTTCACAAATAGGCAAGGGTCCTGTTCCGTGGCCTCTAGTCCGATTTCTTGCAGCTTCGTTGTCAGTTTACAATACCATTGTAGTCCAGACTGACGTAATCCGTACAGAGCTCTCTTTATCAGGCACACGGGATCTCGCATCTCTGTTATGGCTTTGCGCCATTGGTTTGCCGACCTTTTGTACTCTGCGTCGGGGCGTTGTTGTTTCGATCCAATAAGAGCTCCAGAGTTTAACTTTTGCATAAACTCATTAAAATTTTCTGGAATGTCCATATATACTTTTTCTTCCAGTTCACCGTTGAGGTAAGCTGTGACCACATCCATTTGATGGATTTCCATGTCACATTCTGCTGATAGAGCTGCCAGCAGTCTAACCGATGTAAAACGTGCCACAGGGGAATACGTTTCATGATAGTCTTCGCCGGGTTTTTGCGCATATCCTTTTGCGACTAAACGCGCCTTCTTTCGGCCTGTTGAAGTGCCGTCATCTTTTGTTTGGAAAACCATTTTATTTCCAATCACCTTTCGACCTTTGGGTCGCTCAACAATGTTCCACGTCTTGTTGAGAATCTGCGCCATAAACTCATCTTCCATAGCTCTAGTCCAGTTTATAGCATCGTCGCCGCTTTGGGCCTCCTTGATAGTTAATGGATCATCTGTAGCTGCCGCAAATGCCATCTCGCACTCCTCGAAGATTTCCTCGCCTGAGTGTGCATCATCCTCTTGATCATCCTGCTCGTCTACAGGAACATTTCTTAATTGTTGATAGACTTTCCGTGGTCTACCACGCTGACCAGTCCTTAGCAGCTTTGGTCGCCCTTTGCCATGTCTCAATGGTTGATCTTCCAATTCAGTATCGTCACTTGATGAACTACTCTCAGTCTCGTCTGCTTGACCGTCAAGTTGGATACTAACGCCGTTTTCCGGCTCGTCGTAGAATTCCTGAAATTCGCTTTTGAATCCTGAAACATGCATAAATTTAACATCGCTGCTTGTTAAAATTGTACGCCTTTTTGGTTGATACAGTCGATAGGCCTTCGACTCCGTTGAATATCCCAGCAATATGCACTCTTCCGATCTTGATTCAAACTTGCCCTTGTTTTTGCCCTTTATTAGTGCATATGCTTTTGTGCCGAAAGTACGCATGTGTCTTACTGTAGGCACCTTTGATGTCCAATACGTATATGGCAAATCTCCAGATAACCCTTTTGTGGGGCATCTATTCCTGATGTAACACGCCGTGTTAATCGCTTCCGCCCAGAATGAAGGTGGAGCACCTGCTTGCTTCATCATACACCTGGCCATCTCTACCAGTGTACGATTTTGTCTCTCAGCTATACCATTCTGTTGAGGTGTGTGTGGCACAGTCAGTCGTCGGCCAATCCCATGTTTCCTCAAATACTCATCGAATCCCTTGTTTCGATACTCAGTTCCGTTATCAGTCTGCAACATCTTTATCTTGTGACCTGTAACGTTCTCAACGAAAGATTTATATGATTTGAATACATCGAAAACTTCCGATTTTTGCTTGAGAAAATAAACTGAACAATAACGGGAAAAATCATCTGTAAATGTGATAAAATACTTATATCCACTCATAGATTGTGTACGCATTGGTCCACACAGGTCGCTGTGGACAATTTCCAACGTCTGCTTCGATCTCTTCTCGATTGAACTTTTGTAATGATTTGCTGCCTGCTTTTCGCTTATACAAATCTCACACTGTGATAGCTTGGCATTCTCCTTTATTTTTATACCATGCACTTTTCCAGCTTTGGATAAACTTTTCAAGTCACCCTCGTTTAAATGACCCATACGGTGATGCCAGAGATCGATCTCACTCTCCTTGTCACCCACATTATTCGCTTCATTTTCTTCGGCAATAATGTAATAGAGATTTCCAAATCTCTGAGCTCGAAGCCAAACTTGCTTATTATTTTTCATAATAACTGCTTCATTCTTCCGAAATATTACTTCGTATCCCTTGTCGGTGATTCTCGATACCGACAGCAGATTTTGTCGTAAGTCGGACACATACAGAACTTCTTTCAGCACTATTCCATTAGTATGCTGTTTCTCTTTCACTTCAATGTTTACCTCGCCGACACCTTTCACCTTTGCGGTATTGTTGTTGGCCAAATGCAGTGTCTTGTCAATGTTCTCTACTTGATCAAATGCATTTTTATTTGAACTCATGTGTGCCGTGCAGCCGCTGTCAAGACACCACAAGTTATTTTTCTTTTCTGTATTGAACGCATGTTCGCCAATATTGAGTGCTTCTGGTTTACTTTGCCGTTTGTTCTCTTTTGGCTCTCCTCTCTCTTTCTTTGTACTCGGTCTCACTTTACTTGGACAGTTACGAGCAAAATGTCCAATCTTGTCACACACGAAACATTTTCGTGTTTCTCTTTGCATTTTTTCTTCTTTGTCGTTGCCTTTGCGGCGGTTTACATATAACGCGTTTTGCTCTTCACGATCACTTTTCGCTTTGCGCGCTTCTGATTCCTCTAATATCTTCACACGCAGAATATCAGGGCTGGGCAATTCATCACGTGTCTCTATTGCGCATCGGAAAGTTTCATAGGAATCAGGCAAACTGTACAATAAAAGAATGGCGAGCAAGTCGTCGCCAATTGTCACACCTATTTCTTTTAGTTTCTTTACCGCGTCGAAAAATTCATTTATATGTTGACGCGCATCACTACCCTCGCACATACGGGATAGCGCCACTCGTTTGAGTAAACTGGCCTTTCGCACAGGCCCCTTGGATTGAAATGTTTCCTCCAATTTCAACCAATAATCTCTTGCTGATACACAGTTCTCAATCAGTCCCAATTCCGATGTACTGATTGACAGCAAAATATCTGCTCGAGCTTTTTCATCATGTGTTTGCCACGCTGCTCGATCTGGTCCCTCCTCTGGACAGGCCTTGGATCCATTCACATACTGCCATAAATCGCTTTTCACGAGAATGGCACACATTCGCAATTTCCACGTGTCGTAGTTCTCCGCGTTGAGCGGTTCTATCTTAATAAACGCATTTGCCATTTTGCACGGCTTTTCTGTTCTTTTAATTACACAAATGGGCCTGGGCCCATAACCTGTTGGAATTTGCTTCCTAAATATCTCTGTGATATCAGACGCGCAGTTTGTGTAAAGAAGAGACGTTTATAGTTAAGGATGGATATTACAAACGTAGATTTTATTTCGGCTTATTTCATTGCGACCGTTCAGTACAAACTTCTGAAGCGAACAGGAAGTCTGTCAGCCAAGTGCTGCCAGATCTCCCATATAAACTAAGGGATGCCAGATTGCTACTTTGATAATTATAGGTGGCGCTAATTTCGAACACATATGAACATTTTTCATATGTTATTTATTTTTCATATTTATATGAAATTTTTATATTTTATTTTTTATTTCATATGAAATTTTTCATATGTTATTTATTTTTCATATCTTATATGAAATTTTTCATATATCCTAATTTAACACATGGCATACCATGCTCGACATCACACCACCTATAGAGGTTTTTTGACACAGTTTCTCAAAATCGCCCATTTATGTTTCAATGTGCCTCTCAATATTAAATTTTCACATGTATTTTAAAAATACCTCACAACTCCAGAATAATATATAAATAAATAGACATTGCCGATAGTAAATGCATAAAATCATATGTATTTGAAATATGTACCAATTTAACATATGACATACCATGCTCGACATCACACCACCTATAGAGGTTTTTTTGACACAGTTTCTCAAAATCGCCCATTTATGTTCGAAAGTGCCACTAACCGAAAATTGTTTACTTGTATTTTATAAATACCTTATAACTCCAAAATAATATATAAATAAATAGACATTGCCGATATTTATTTCACGTTTACTATTAATTTTTTCATATCATATGAAATTTTTCATATATTACTTATTTTTCATATGTTATTTATTTTTCATATCATATGAAATTTTTTCATATATTATTTATTTTTTCATATGTTATTTATTTTTCATATCCTATGAAATTATTCATATGTCATTTAAATTTAATATCTCATACGAAATTTTTAATATGTTATTTACTTTTTAATATCATACGAAATTTTTCATGTTATTTTTTTTTCATATCATATGAAATTTTTCATATATTATTTATTTTAAATATCTCATACGAAATTTTTCATATGTTATTTACTTTTCATATGTTATTTATTTTTAATATCATATGAAATTTTTCATATGTTATTTATTTTTCATATCTTATATGAAATTTTTCATATATTATTTATTGTTTCATATCCTATGAAAATTTTTCATATGTTATTTATTTTTCATATCATTTGAAATTTTTCATATGTTATTTATTTTTCATATCTTATATGAAATTTTTCATATATACTAATTTAACACATGGCATACCATGCTCGACATCACACCACCTATAGAGGTTTTTTGACACAGTTTCTCAAAATCGCCCATTTATGTTTCAATGTGCCTCTCAATATTAAATTTTCACATGTATTTTAAATCAGTTGCATCGTGACTGTCAAAGCGTTCGGACGTGCCCACGGATGAATACGCAAGTTTCACAGAGTGTAAAGCAAGTGACAATTACAGTTAACTAACCACGTGTTCTCAGTAACCAGACAATACCGGATTTTTGCTGTGTCTGCTTTGGCGGATCCCGTTAGAACTCGGTGATTGGCAAGACCATCTCAGCCAATAGAAAGTGTGCAAATTTATGTTGCATACTTTCAGGCACAAAATTTTCTTTTTGTATTGCGGCCCATTGGGCGCATAATTTTTTCTGCTGCATACTTGCAGGAGGCATCTAAGAATTTATAAACAAACTTCTTAGTGTGCAAGTAGGCATTTTTTGGGCCACTTTTTGGCCGGCAGAATGCCCAACGAGGGAGCTTTGAGCGGCAATGCCGTGAGGGCTACCGATTGGCAGGTCGCCAAGCGAAAAATGCCTGAAAAAAGGAAGAAGGACTCACCTGAAGCCAGTCGCAAAAAGAGCCTCAAAAGCTCAATCAACCCATCCACCAGCAGGCACATGTCATCCTCATCATCCGCGATGTCAGCGGACTCCGACTCTGATGAGAATTCGTTTGAACCTGGCGAAATCCGCCACAGGGCAGTAATCCGCAATTTGCACCACAAATTCGTACGCTGGAGTCACGAAAAGCTCTGCCTCTGAGGACACCCCCAACGCCTCAGCCCCACCACCATCGCAGCAAGGTGGCATAACAATGGCCCATTTGGAGCGCATTATTGCCCTGTTACAAGCTCAAATGGAGCAAATGCAAAAGATGATGAATACTCTTATGTCATCACTATGCAAGTAGGGCTCAAAATTGTCCTATGGAATGCAAATGGCCTATGCAAAAGTAGGCCAGAGATCGACTTGTTCCTGAAAAGGAACAATGTCGACATATTGTTAATTGCAGAAACCCACCTCACGGACAACTCTTATTTCAAAATCAGCGGATATGACCTGCTACCGCCAATCACCCGAGCGGCAATGCCAGAGGAGGCTCTGGCATCCTCATCAGGTCCGGACTTAATTATTCCGAAAACACGCCTCTTCGACACCCGTGGCTTCAAGCGGCTTCACTTAACATCCCTGACGTCCTGGATTTTGCAATCTCCCGAGGCATCAACAGCAGTCGTATCCACACATATGAAGACCATGACCTGCAGTCGGACCACAGTGCTATAAAGTTCTGGCTAGACATCCCTTTTGAGACGAACACACACACTACCAGGCTGCTCAGGAAAAACTCCGACATAGACTCTTTTAAAACTATGCTCGACGAGATCACTGAGCCCAACGCCTGCCTCAACTGTGGAGAGGACATTGATGACACTGTGGAGAAGCTGACTCGTGACATCTGCGAAGCTGCCTGTGCCTTCAGTCCACCCATCAGTCCGAGTCAACGATCAACACCACCGAGAGACATGTTCGCCTGGTCTGGCGAGATCACCAACGCCTTGAGGGAGAAAAGACGATTGCGACGTGTCTGGCAACTCAGTCGAAATCCTCTTGATAAAAGGGCCCTCAACCGCGCCACGAAGGAGCTGAAAGCGCTGTACTTCAAAGTTCGCAACGAAGCAACTGCCTCATACCTGGAAGAGCTTGAACCTAATCAACCAGAACACAATCTATGGCAAGCCACTAGGTACTTAAAAAGGCCCACCATGAGGAAAGTCCCCATTCGTGGACCAAATGGCCTTTGGTGCAGAACCAGTGAAGACATAGCCGAGTTGTTCGCGACCCACCTGGCCGAATCGTTCACACCCTTCAGTTCCTGCAGCGCAGAAGATGTCAATGCCACCATGTCTTTCCTTGAGGCCCCTCTTCAGATGGCTCTCCCCATCGATCGAGTAACCCCTGAGGAAGTCAAGTCGGAGATTGATAACCTGAAGACGACCAAAAGCCCTGGCTACGATGGCATTGATGCAGTCACCATAAAGTGCTTGCCGCCGAGAGTGATCCAGTTACTAGCCAACATATACAACAGGATCTTTGATCTCTGCCACTTCCCCACCCAATGGAAGTGTGCAGAGATTATAATGATTCCTAAACCTGGGAAACCCGAGAATGAGGCAGCTTCGTACCGTCCGATCAGTCTGCTGGCGATGCTCTCCAAGGTATTCGAAAGAATACTTTTGGCTAGAGTATTGCCGCTACTGGACGAAGGAAGCATCATCCCAGAACACCAGTTTGGTTTCCGGCAACATCACGGCACTCCCGAGCAATGTCATCGCATCGTTCAAAAGGTGCTCTCTGCATTCGAAGACAAGCAGTACTCTTCCGCTGTTTTCCTCGACGTCAAACAGGCCTTCGACCGTGTCTGGCATGATGGGCTCCTTCACAAGATAAAGACGCTACTTCCTGCCCCGTTCTACCTGGTACTAAGGTCCTACCTTGCTGACAGAAGCTTCTATGTCAGGTGTAAGAGCTCCTTGTCGAGGATAGAGTTCATCAAAGCGGGCGTCCCTCAGGGCAGTGTGCTGGGCCCAATCTTATACACACTGTACACTGCAGACTTGCCAGTGCTGCAACACCCGCAACTCTTGATTGCCTCCTACGCAGACGACACTGCTTTCATTGCCTGCGCACCGCACCTTGCTGATGCCACGGAAATCCTCCAGGATCAACTACTCCTGCTCGAACCCTGGCTCAATAGATGGAACATTGCTGTCAACACTGAGAAGTCCCTCCACATGACATTTGCTACACGCAGGCTTGACTGCCCCCCGGTTAGCCTTCTCGGGACGCTTCTGCCAAGCGTCGAGTCGGTTAAATATCTGGGCCTTGCCCTGGATAGGCGTTTAACCTGGAAAGCGCATCTCAAATCCAAACGAGCACAGCTTAACCTCTGTCCTCCATAGAGATTTAAACGTCCCATCTGTCTGCAGTGAGATAAAAAGGTACAGCACCCGGCACTGCTCCAGGCTTGAGTCTCACAGCAACACACTGGCCCTAAACCTGCTGGATAACAGCGACCAAACAAGGCGACTCAAGAGATGCCATCCACTGGACCTTCCATATAGGATAGACCCGGACTGGTGATCCCGTAGCGACGCTGAACAGATGAAACATGAAATATTTGAAATTTTTGAAATTTTTGAAATTTTTCTCCTTCCAAATTGTGATATTAATCTTTGTCCTAAAACTTAAATTTACTCATTTGCAAGTCACCGTCAATATTTTAAACCATTTGCTCATTGTCCTTCTGGGACAGATTGCAAATTCAATAAAACGAAAAAAAAAAAAAAAAAAAAAAAAAAAAAAAAAAATATCTTATATGAAATTTTTCATATATACTAATTTAACACATGGCATGCTCGACATCACACAACCTATAGAGGTTTTTTTGACACAGTTTCTCAAAATCGCCCATTTATGTTTCAATGTGCCTCTCAATATTAAATTACAACTCCAGAATAATATATAAATAAATAGACATTGCCGATAGTAAATGCATAAAATCATATGTATTTGAAATATGTACCAATTTAACATATGACATACCATGCTCTACATCACACCACCTATAGAGGTTTTTTGACACAGTTTCTCAAAATCGCCCATTTATGTTCGAAAGTGCCACTAACCGAAAATTGTTTACTTGTATTTTATAAATACCTTATAACTCCAAAATAATATATAAATAAATAGACATTGCCGATATTTATTTCACGTTTACTATTAATTTTTTCATATCATATGAAAATTTTTCATATGTTATTTATTTTTCATATCATATGAAATTTTTTCATATATTATTTATTTTTTCATATCATATGAAATTTTTTCATATATTATTTATTTTTTCATATGTTATTTATTTTTCATATCCTATGAAATTATTCATATGTCATTTAATTTTAATATCTCATAAGAATATTTTTAATATGTTATTTACTTTTTAATATCATACGAAATTTTCATATGTTATTTTTTTTATCATCATATGAAATTTTTCATGTATTATTTATTTTAAATATCTCATACGAAATTTTTCATATGTTATTTACTTTTCATATGTTATTTATTTTTAATATCATATGAAATTTTTCATATGTTATTTATTTTCATATCTTATATGAAATTTTTCATATATTATTTATTGTTTCATATCCTATGAAAATTTTTCATATGTTATTTATTTTTCATATGTCATACGAAATACCTTACAACTCCAGAATAATATATAAATAAATAGACATTGCCGATAGTAAATGCATAAAATCATATGTATTTGAAATATGTACCAATTTAACATATGACATACCATGCTCGACATCACACCACCTATAGAGGTTTTTTGACACAGTTTCTCAAAATCGCCCATTTATGTTCGAAAGTGCCATTAACCGAAAATTTTTTACTTGTATTTTATAAATACCTTATAACTCCAAAATAATATATAAATAAATAGACATTGCCGATATTTATTTCACGTTTACTATTAATTTTTTCATATCATATGAAATTTTTCATATATTACTTATTTTTTCATATGAAAATTTTTCATATGTTATTTATTTTTCATATCATATGAAATTTTTTCATATATTATTTATTTTTTCATATGTTATTTATTTTTCATATCCTATGAAATTATTCATATGTCATTTATTTTTAATATCTCATACGAAATTTTTCATGTTATTTATTTTTCATATCATATGAAATTTTTTCATATGTTATTTAGTTTTCATATCTTATATGAGTTGCATCGTGACTGTCAAAGCGTTCGGACGTGCCCACGGATGAATACGCAAGTTTCACAGAGTGTAAAGCAAGTGACAATTACAGTTAACTAACCACGTGTTCTCAGTAACCAGACAATTTTTGCTGTGTCTGCTTTGGCGGATCCCGTTAGAACTCGGTGATTGGCAAGACCATCTCAGCCAATAGAAAGTGTGCAAATTTATGTTGCATACTTTCAGGCACAAAATTTTCTTTTTGTATTGCGGCCCATTGGGCGCATAATTTTTTCTGCTGCATACTTGCAGGAGGCATCTAAGAATTTATAAACAAACTTCTTAGTGTGCAAGTAGGCATTTTTGGGCCACTTTTTTGGCCGGCAGAATGCCCAACGAGGGAGCTTTGAGCGGCAATGCCGTGAGGGCTACCGATTGGCAGGTCGCCAAGCGAAAAGGCCTGAAAAAGGAAGAAGGACTCACCTGAAGCCAGTCGCAAAAAGAGCCTCAAAAGCTCAATCAACCCATCCACCAGCAGGCACATGTCATCCTCATCATCCGCGATGTCAGCGGACTCCGACTCTGATGAGAATTCGTTTGAACCTGGCGAAATCCGCCGTTTGTCAACTTAGAAAGCGCTTCACTTGTGCGCCCATTATCAATCCAAATTTGAAGCAACTCCGTGTGACTGAACTCTACCTTGTCTGAAATATTTTAAATAGGCGCAAAAAAGCGCAATCAAAATTATTGCCGTCATCTTAAGAACATTTAACGGAAAATAATTGCATTCTTATTTGCAAGTAGTAGAGAGAAGCAGGTAACATTTAGTCCACAAATCACAGAATGTTGATGCTAGGTTTCTTTTACAAACAATACCAACAATAACAAACGGAACGAAACCTTGAACCTTGAACTATGTTTTCCATATTTAGCAATACCTCTAGCTACTTTATTAAGCGAATTATGGAGCATTAAAAGTTAAATAAGCTTTTGAGCAAAATCAACACAAAAGCCACGTGCCACAAACAGCTGATTTTGCAGGGTTGTGAGAAGGCCAGGGATGCATGAATAATTAAAACTTTTTTATTTTCAAATAGATAAAACACTTATTTAGTGAAAAATTTTTTTTTTGTTTCTTTCTATTTTTTTCAAATCTGCCACTGTGCATAGGATGAAATGGTTTATTAAAGTCGCCAAAATGTATGTAACAGGGAGAAGGAAGCTTTTCCGACTTTATAAAATATATATATTCTTGATCAGTATCAATAGCCGAGTCGATTGAGACATCCGTCCGAAAGAGAGCCTAGATCTCAGCAACTATAAAAGCTAGAGCCACCAAATTTGGAATGTTGACTAGTTTGGTGTGTACGCCGATGAGATTTTTTTTTTTGCCACGCCCCCTTCCGCTCACGCTGTTTGAGAAACAAGAATTTGTGCCCCTAGGAACTATAAAAGCTAAAACTATCGCATTTGAATAGTAGATGTGTGCAGTATTTATAGTACCGTAATTAAATTTGGCACACTGATACATGTTTCGAATATCTATCATCCCACCAAGTATCACAAAAATCGGAAGAAAAATGGTCGAGTTATACATAGAAACGTCAAAGCAGTGCAAGGCAAAAACACGCAAAAAAGAGCGAGATAGCGTATCCTGGGAATCACCGATTTGGTCGGGGGGCGCTATAGTGCTCGTGTCCACATAAGAGTGAGCGAGATAGCATTTGCAAGAAATTTAATATATGAATTTTCACCTGATGCATGGTATATCCAAGTCGGCCCGGCGACTTACTTACTTCATTTGTTTTAAGAGTTGATCTCCATAAATTTAAAAGTCTGAGGACTGAGATGCGCTAATGTAATTTTAATTTAAACAAAATCAAAACAAGTTAATTTTTTTCTTTGTTAATTAAGATAAGTTATATTTATATAACTTAAAAGGCTGAAAAATATGATTTTTGTTATTAACAGGTTAAGCAAAATTGTAGTCATTTTTAGAAAAATGATACTTATTGCATTTAATTTCTTTTATTTTTATACCCTTGCAGAGGGTATTATAAAATTGGTCAGATGTTTGTAACGCAGAGAAGGGATCGTTTCCGACCCCATAAAGTATATATATTCTTGATCAGCAAGAGAAGACGAGTTGATATAGCCATGTCCGTCTGTCCGTCTGTCTGTCTGGTGCTGCGCGATCTAGTCCCACAGTTTTAGAGCTATCGCATTCAAAGTTCGTATATAAGCTTTTCTATACAGCCACATACACATCTGCGATTTTGAATAAGATCGGACAACTATATCATATAGCTGCCATACAAATACAATCGTTAAATGCGAATAACTTCTCTATTTTTTTGAACAATCTTATCCAAACTGATTATGTGCATAAATAAAAGGGGATTACGTCATATGCGTGAATTTCAAAACAATCGGATAAACATAACGCCTGATTTCGACGATATAAAATTTGCCTATATAGCGTGCACTGCTTATGGCAGCAGCAGTATGCAGCAGTACTGCTGCCATAAGCAGTGCACGCATAAGCAGTGAAGCACATATATGTGTCAAAATTGCGATTGTGTGTGTGTGAATATGAATATCAATCGCTACATTGTCTACTATTTGGCGATTGGCTGCCCCCGGCCAATGTATTTAAAATATTTCTTTATTGGATTAAGAAACAAAAAATTTTTTAGAAAATAAAATGTAATGGTCAAAAGCTGCAAGGGTATACAAACTTTGGCATAGCCGAAGTTAGCTTCTTTGATATTTATGAAATTAAACTGACTTCTTTTATTGATAAAAAATATTACATTTGCAAATGATCCAAAGTTTTTGTCAATTTTTCCAAATTTTGTTTAAACCTATTGATAGTATCGAATTTATGCTCTCAAAACTTCGAAAATATCGAATGGCGCCACAATCGATAGTTTCCCAGCTCTACTCAGAAGGCTTGCCTCATTTTTTTTGCTCGCGTAAAGATGGACCAGGTTGGCTTTTATGACATCCCATTTGAGATGTATATTTGCCAACTTCAGGCCTTCATCTGCTCTGCCTACTATATTGTTTCTTATGGCTCTCAATAGGAGTTGGCCGTAAGGGGTTTCATCGAATAAGCATTATTACTTCTTCGACGTTTGTTATGAACCCATCTTGTGTTGCTGATGACCCGTCAAAGGTCGGCAATTCTTTTATGAAGGCTAAGATGTCCGTGGGACCGAGCGTCGTATTAAAGTTTGTCACGTCGCTTTTTTCCTACTCTACTACCTTTTCTCGCGGTTATCAGTTTAGACATTTAGGAAAAAAATGGTGTGCCTCATTTATAATTTTAATTCTTACACTTAATTGTTGACATATATATGTGTATGTATGTACATATGGTGTATATGTGTAATTAGAAATATATTGTAAATAGTTTATATTGTACATATTAATAATAGTGTATTTTTGTATTCGATGAGTGGGTTGCTTCTAATCGTGGATTCTGTAATGAGTTTCATTAGCAATTGTTTTTCCCAATATTTCTATTTTATTCCGATGTAAATGTGTCAAACTGTATTATTTCTTTCTTCTTTTTTTATACCCTTGCAGAGGGTATTATAAAATTGGTCAGATGTTTTTAACGCAGAGAAGGGATCGTTTCCGACCCCATAAAGTATATATATTCTTGATCACCAAGAGAAGACGAGTTGATATAGCCATGTCCGTCTGTCCGTCTGTCCTTCTGCCCGTCTGTCTGTCTGGTGCTGCGCAAACAAGTCCGACAGTTTTAGAGCTATGACATTCGTATATAAGCTTTTCTATATAGCCACATAAACATCTGCGATTTTGAATAAGATCGGACAACTATATCATATAGCTGCCATACAAATACAAACGTTAAATGCGAATGGCTTCTCTATTTTTTGAACAATCTTATCCAAACTGATTACGTACATAAATATAAAGGGATTACATCATAAGCGTGAATTTCAAAACAATCGGATAAACATAACGCCTGATTTCGAAAATATTAAATTTGCCTATATAAGCAGTGCACGCATAAGCAGTGAAGCACATATATGTGTCAAAACTGCGTTTGTGTGTGTGTTAATTTGAATATCAATCGCTACATAAATATAAAGGGATTACGTCATATGCGTGAATTTCAAAACAATCGGATAAACATAACGCCTGATTTCGACAATATAAAATTTGCCTATATAAGCAGTGCACGCATAAGCAGTGAAGCACATATATGTGTCAAAATTGCGTTTGTGTGTGTGTTAATTTGAATATCAATCGCTACATTGTCTTAGCACGCTTACTATTTGGCGATTGGCAGGCCCCAGCCAATGTATTTAAAATATTTCTTTATTGGATTAAGAAACAAAAATTTTTTAGGAAATAAAATGTAATGGTCAAGGGCTGCAAGGGTATACAAACTTTGGCATAGCCGAAGTTAGCTTCTTTGATATTTTTTATATGTTTATTTTGAATGTCATAGCTCTAAAACTGTCGGACTTGTTTGCGCAGCACCAGACAGACAGACGGGCAGAAGGACAGACGGACAGACGGACATGGCTATATCAACTCGTCTTCTCTTGGTGATCAAGAATATATATACTTTATGGGGTCGGAAACGATCCCTTCTCTGCGTTACAAACATCTGACCAATTTTATAATACCCTCTGCAAGGGTATAAAAAAAGAAGAAAGAAATAATACAGTTTGACACATTTACATCGGAATAAAATAGAAAAATTGGGAAAAACAATTATTAATGAAACTCATTACAGAATCCACGATTAGAAGCAACCCACTCATCGAATACAAAAATACACTATTATTAATATGTACAATATAAACTATTTACAATATATTTCTAATTACACATATACACCATATGTACATACATACACATATATATGTCAACAATTAAGAGTAAGAATTAAAATTATAAATGAGGCACACCATTTTTTTCCTAAATGTCAAAAAGAATAGTCTCTAAACTAATAACCGCGAGAAAAGGTAGTAGAGTAGGAAAAAAGCGACGTGACAAACTTAAATACGACGCTCGGTCCCACGGACATCTTAGCCTTCATAAAAGAATTGCCGACCTTTGACGGGTCATCAGCAACACAAGATGGGTTCATAACAAACGTCGAAGAAGTAATAATGCTTATTCGATGAAACCCCTTACGGCCAACTCCTATTGAGAGCCATAAGAAACAATATAGTAGGCAGAGCAGATGAAGGCCTGAAGTTGGCAAATATACATCTCAAATGGGATGTCATAAAAGCCAACCTGGTCCATCTTTACGCGAGCAAAAAAAATGAGGCAAGCCTTCTGAGTAGAGCTGGGAAACTATCGATTGTGGCGCCATTCGATATTTTCGAAGTTTTGAGAGCATAAATTCGATACTATCGATAGTGCTACTTTCGATAGCGCTATTTCATCTATATCAATAGGTTTCAACAAAATTTGGAAAAATTGACAAAAACTTTGGATCATTTGCAAATGTAATATTTTTTATCAATAAAAGAAGTCAGTTTAATTTCATAAAAATAAAAGAAATTAAATGCAATAAGTATCATTTTTCTAAAAATGACTACAATTTTGCTTAACCTGTTAATAACAAAAATCATATTTTTTTCAGCCTTTTAAGTTATATAAATATAACTTATCTTAATTAACAAAGAAAAAAATTAACTTGTTTTGATTTTGTTTAAATTAAAATTACATTAGCGCATCTCAGTCCTCAGACTTTTAAATTTATGGAGATCAACTCTTAAAACAAATGATGTAAGTAAGTCGCCGGGCCGACTTGGATATACCATGCATCAGGTGAAAATTCATATATTAAATTTCTTGCAAATGCTATCTCGCTCACTCTTATGTGGACACGAGCACTATAGCGCCCCCCGACCAAATCGGTGATTCCCAGCATACGCTATCTCGCTCTTTTTTGCGTGTTTTTGCCTTGCACTGCTTTGACGTTTCTATGTATAACTCGACCATTTTTCTTCCGATTTTTGTGATACTTGGTGGGATGATAGATATTCGAAACATGTATCAGTGTGCCAAATTTAATTACGTTACTATAAATACTGCACACATCTACTATTCAAAAGCGATAGTTTTAGCTTTTATAGTTCCTAGGGGCTCAAATTCTTGTTTCTCAAACAGCGTGAGCGGAAGGGGGCGTGGCAAAAAAAAAATCTCATCGGCGTACACACCAAACTAGTCAACATTCCAAATTTGGTGGCTCTAGCTTTTATAGTTGCTGAGATCTAGGCTCTCTTTCGGACGGATGTCTCAATCGACTCGGCTATTGATACTGATCAAGAATATATATATTTTATAAAGTCGGAAAAGCTTCCTTCTCCCTGTTACATACATTTTGGCGACTTTAATAAACCATTTCATCCTTACACAGTGGCAGATTTGAAAAAAATAGAAAGAAACAAAAAAAAAATTTTTCACTAAATAAGTGTTTTATCTATTTGAAAATAAAAAAGTTTTAATTATTCATGCATCCCTGGCCTTCTCACAACCCTGCAAAATCAGCTGTTTGTGGCACGTGGCTTTTGTGTTGATTTTGCTCAAAAGCTTATTTAACTTTTAATGCTCCATAATTCGCTTAATAAAATAGCTAGAGGTATTGCTAAATATGGAAAACATAGTTCAAGGTTCAAGGTTTCGTTCCGTTTGTTATTGTTGGTATTGTTTGTAAAAGAAACCTAGCATCAACATTCTGTGATTTGTGGACTAAATGTTACCTGCTTCTCGCTACTACTTGCAAATAAGAATGCAATTATTTTCCGTTAAATGTTCTTAAGATGACGGCAATAATTTTGATTGCGCTTTTTTGCACCTTTTTAAAATATTTCAGACAAGGTAGAGTTCAGTCACAAGGAGTTGCTTCAAATTTGGATTGATAATGGGCGCACAAGTGAAGCGCTTTCTAAGTTGGTGTTTGAAAAGATTAATGAAAGACTTAAGTAAGGAAAAAAAATCGAACTTTGTCGCATACGTATATATGCAAGTACATGCCAAAATACCAAAGAAAAATAGAAAAACTAAAAAAAAACACCAACAGTTCCTTGATTCAAAAATGACAATTCATATTGAAAGAGCTGCTGTGAAAGAGTGTTCCGTTGGTCGCCCACGGCTTTCTTATGATGAAGGCAGCAGTCGTTTAAAACGAAAGATAGCTTCAGATATCGCAACTAGTCAAGGGCACAATACAGCAATGCTTTTTCATGCAGCTACCATATGCGCCAAAAAATCAAAAGGTAATGAATGTACTGACTGTATTGATTCTTCTTTAAAAGAATGTGTTAACAATGTTGTGACGATATATCAATCTATCGACACAACACCTATCGATAGCGATAACGCTCAATGCAGAGCAGTGCTTTTTTGTATTATTATTAGTATTAAGCGCATTTGATTATTAGTATTAACTTCATGGACTATATGAAAGAGTAAAATACATTCTTTTAGTTTAACCATTTTAGTTTAACTATTGGTCACGTAGGCCACTGGGCATATGCAGCCGTGCGTAAGACACGTACGGCAACAGGAAGGCCAGAAGAAGAGGGCAGAGCTATCAAACACAAAGTCCAACCTAAGGTCAACACGATCGAGGACAACACGAGCAAGGACAACACGGCAAGGACAACACAGTCAAGGACAACAAGAAGGAGGCACGAACAGAGCGAAGCAGGTGTAGTGAGAGTTGAATGGCCAGGTAAGTCGGCCCAGGCGCCCTTGTACGGAGAAGATCTCCATATTTAACCGATAGAGAGGCAGTGTGTGGCATAGAAAAAATTAAAATAATAAAATAAGGATAAAAATATATAATCAAAATTTAATAACATGATCAAACATAGAAGTAACCAATGTGAGAGTGTTTATTTACTGACCCCAGAGTGGCCCCTCAGGACTTTCGAGTCCTTGGACAGGCGTTCGGCATATCCGAACAGAGTGCAAGAGTGGTAGTGCAAAAGATAGGGGGTGATAATTCGGCTAGGCCGAATCACCGTTTCTGGTTAGATCCTATCATGGTTCGGCTTGCTCGAACATAACGACACCCTTGTGTAAACTCCCGTACTCCTTTTATAGTCGTGTATTATGTGTTTGTGATTCTTTTTGTTGTGTTGTGATGTCGTCCTATATCTATCCTTTCCCTTCCCCTAATTATATGTGTTGTGTCTAATATTACAAATCCTCCAACAATGTCGAGTCTCGGTATCTTTACAAATATTTTTTTAAGGAGGCCCTGGGGAGACTGAGATATGTACCCCAGCTGAGAAAAACTTCCTTACAGATGGCGCCCGAGCAGGGACCCGAGATTTCCAGATAAAATTTTTATATAGATATAATATATAGATATAATTTGTTCTAAGGAGGCTAACATCAGTGTGGATTAAAAACCCACCATAACCAAAGATCGACCCAAACACACCTGTCTAATAATTCGGCAGTGGACAAATATTTAATATACCCGCAGATTATTTCTCGTATCGTTTTCATTTTTGTTGGTGTATCAGACGATCCTGCATAAGGATTCGTCGAACGACGAAATATAATTTTTGTGTGGTTGCTACCAATCTCTAAGCAGGTAGTGAATGATAAGATAACGTAAGCCAATTCATAGTCAACGATAGAACTCATGCTGGGATCTCGGATAGACCTTAATTAACAGTAGAATCCAGATCACCAGCTCAGTAGAGTCATAGACAGAACCCAAAATCACAGTTAGTCATCGATAGAACTCCCGCTAAGATTTTGGATAGATCTCATTTGGCAGTGTAATCCAGATCATCAGCACAGTAGAATCACCGACAGAATCCAAAGATAGGATTTTAAGATCATTTCAAACGTAACACGAGAGAGAGAACATATATCCTTTTGACAATTCAAATGCACTCAAAATCCTGCCCACGCTGTCTTATTGCCAGTCCCACTGGGGTTTTCTCACGATACAGTGAGCCCCTCGTGTCGACGAACAGGAACAGTTGTCCAGACGCTGATATATAAAAGCAGGCCCTCGAAAGCAGGAGCAGTCTAACCTACACCACCGTCGAGTAAACATCGAGGAGTCTAATCTACACCACCGTCGAGTGAACATCGCCGCTCATGCTCTTCGCCGCTCATGTGAGAAAGGCTGTGCCTCTCTCAAAAAGCCGAATTTACCGTTAATCTGGCCGACGCCACGTGCTGGCGTCCCATGTAAATGCATACATGCCGGTGGTCACGTAGCCCACTGGGCACATGCAACAGGAAGGCCAGAAGAAGAAGGCAGAGCTATCAAGCGCATCAACCATTCTTGGCCAGCTGCACCTTGCATCGACGCGTGACAAAGCGTCGTGACGAAAAACAGGCCGAAGGCAATTGCCAAAAATTGGCGGATTCTAGTACGGAAGGCCAAAGGAGGGACAAGTTGAAAAAAAAATGAAGTGGAAGAAAAAAAAAAATAAAAGAGAGGGGCGAGGGAAAGGGAAAAGAATAACACAAGGACAACGGCCGATCCAAGGACAACAAATTACATTACATTGACATTACAGTCAAGCACAACAACAAAGAGGCACGAACAGAGCGAAGCAGGTGTAGTGAGAGTTGGATGGCCAGGTGAGTCGGGGCAGGCGCCCTTGTACAGAGAAGATCTCCATGGATAACCGATAGAGAGGCAGTGTGTGGCATAGAAAAAATTAAAATAATAAAAAAAGGATAAAAATATATAATCAAAATTTAATAATATGATCAAACATAGAAGTAACCAATGTGAGAGTGTTTATTTAGCGACCCCAGAGTGGGCCCTCAGGACTTTCGAGTCCTTGGACAGGCGTTCGGCATATCCGAACAGAGTGCAAGAGTGGTAGTGCAAAAGATAGGGAGTGCTAATTCGGTTATGCCGAATCACCGTTTCTGGTTAGATGCCATCTTGGTTCGGCTTGTCTGAACATAACGACACCCTTGGGTAAACTCCCGTAATCCTTTTATAGTCGTGTATTATGTGTTTGCAATCCGTTTTTTTGTGTTGTGAGGTCGTTCTATATGTATCGTTTCCCTTCCCCTAATTATATGTGTTGTGGTCCTATCTAATATTACAAATCCTCCACCAATCTCGTGTCTCGGTATTTTTACAAATATTTTTTGTAAAACTCAATCAGTGAGATTTTGTAGATCACTGAAAATCAAACTCATTAAAGAGAGCAAAGAACATATTTTAGCAGAAAACAATAGATTGACGGACGAAATTAAAAACTTGAAACCGTACCTATTCAATAATTGGTCTGAGAGAACTGTCTCTGTTTCGTTTGATCTAAATATGACACTTATCGATGGAAAAGTTTTAAATGCTTTAACAGGAACGAACTCGACCCAATCATGCCCAATATGTGGTGGTCCTCCTAAAACCATTTTGATAACCACGGATAGTATTTAAGCTGAAGTATTTAAGCCAAAGCCTTTTGCTCTACAATATGATGTAAGCCCATTACACGCATCGATAAGGTTTTTTGAATTTGCTTTGAATATTTCACATCGGATAGGAATAAATAAGTGGCAATTCAGAAATCCAAATGATAAGGCTTTGAAGGCATCTCGAAAAAAAATATTCAAGAAAAGCTATGGAAACAAATGGGACTACACCTAGATCGACCAAAACAAACGGAAGCGGCAATACAAATGATGAATACTGCTAGAAGGGCTTTTTAAATGTTCATTTATTCTCATCTATTTTGAACTTTGATGAGGATGTTCTTGAATGCTTCAGGATACTTTAGATTGCAATCTCCTGTGAATATGAAATATGTCCACAAAATTTCCAGAACTTCTGTACGAAAGCTTCAGACTTATACATGGCAAAATATCCATGTTATCCATTATCGCCGACGGTTCACAAAATATTGGTTCATGGATCCCAAATTATCGCATTAATAATTTAGTAGATGTGTTTCACCGAGCAATTGATTCATCAGATCCCCTACTTTCAAGTAAATATTTTTTGGATAAATACAACAACCACAATTATAAAAAACTGCCGTCAAAAGTACTCGAACTTTTCGCTAAAACTGACGGCGAAAATGAGTGGGCGTGGCCTGATACGTTTGAAACTTTTTCCAATTTTTCTATATACAAATACAATCACGTATATCAAATTTCAAGTCCTTACGGACAGTATTTTAATTTATTTGCGATTTTCTTTAAATCTGTGCTATGGATGCATGGTATAAAAATAAAAAGAAAACAAAGAAAAACCAGAAGGCCGGGCAAACTTCGGCCATGCCGAAGTTTGTATACCCTTGCAAGCTCTTGTGTTACTAGATCCCTAAAAAGAGTTATCTAAATGTAAAGACCCTGGTGTAAGAATCCGTTTTTACACGCCATAGCACGGCACGCATACATATGCACGTATGTAGACATGCAGCATGCAATTTTTTCATATGTTTGTATGACAGCTATATGATATAGTCATCCGATTTTGATCAAATTTACCAGAATTATAACTTTCAATGTGGAAATGTTATTTACCAAATTTGACGAAGATCTCTCAAAGAAACATATGGGAGCTATATGATAATCCGATCTTGATCAAATTTGCCATGGATGTTTGGATGTTTAATAAAACGCATTTTTTGACGCATTTTTTGACCGATTGTTCCTATGGGAGCTATATGATATAGTCGTCCGATCCGGATAAATTCGAGATATACAATGCCTGCAGTATATACAAGATTTCGTGCAAAATTGCAGCTCTCTAGCTTTAGCGGCTTAGGAGAAGCTGTTGATCCAGACAGACGGACGGACAGACAGACGGACAAACGGATTTGAACTCGTCTTGTCATGCTGATCAAGAATATATATACTTTATATGGTCGGAGATGCCTCCTTCTATGCGTTGCACACTTCTGACTGGGCATGGGCATGGGCTGGGTTTTATCGTGTCACGATGGGCGGCCGCGTACGCGTGTTGAAAATTTGAATTTTATCCATGGGCATGCGTATTTGTTCAGAGCAACGTGAACACGAAAAAACACGAACATTTTTTAATGGATGACGTTTTAGGAAAAAATCCAGTTCATGGTGTTCTAACACTCCTGGAGAGTTGTAAAAAATTAGTAAAATATTTTAAACATTCTGAGCTAAATAATAAGTTGTCCAAAACGTTGAAGCAAGATATAAGGACACGTTGAAACTCAAAATATATTATGCTTAACAGCATTTACGAGATGCAACAAGAAGTACAGAACTTACTCCTACAAAAGAATGAGCTTAAAAGAGTGTCCGAAATTGACTTTCATTTCATTGGCTTACTTTTGGAATTTTTAAATCCTTTTGAAGAGTGCTAAGAGCAGTTAAGTGCTGATAAACAGCCAACTATACATATCTATGTACTTTGGTATGAAAAACTTAAAAAACACTGTTAATATTCAATAATTCAATTAAATTCGTTAGAAAAACGTTTTCAGCCATCAATTGTGCATTACGTAGGACTTTTTTTATACCCTCCGTTTAAACATATTAGCCTCTTAAATCCAGATCAAAAAGAGCAAGTGCTGGCCACTGTTAGAGCTATGCTTGTAGACTGTATGGAATCCGTTAATAGTTCTGTAGAATCGGCCCCTAAAAGGAGTACACCACCTACTCATTTTTTTGCTGAATTTTTAGACAGTCAATAAACTAATTCGTTAGAGAAACCCGTAGTCGAACAAGAATTAGAAAACTACAATGCCACTGAATCACCGTCCACTGTGGATGTATTAAGTTTCTGGAAAAACTCGAGTAATAAAGGGCTACGGGTACTATCCCGAAGAGTATTAAGTATTCCAGCTAGCTCAGCTACGAGCGAAAGGGGGTTTTCAACCTCGGGGCAAATTTTAAATGAGCGACGCACTCGACTTTCGAGCTCCAACCTTGACAAACTATTATTTTTGTACAGAAACTTGTAAATTATAATATAAGATTGTTATACATATTCAAAATTGAACCTAAAAACGTGGAAATTTAATAAAATATAAAAAAAAAGTAAAAACAAAAATCAAGTAAAAAATTTCGTGTTGGGCCGTGTTGGGTCGTGTTTCCAAAATTTTGGAGCGTGCGTGTGTGTGCGTGTTTGGGATTTTCAATTTTGGACCGTGTTGGGCTGGACCGAAAAATTGCAGTCCATGCCCATCTCTACTTCTGACCAAAATTAATATACCCTTTTTGCAAGGGTATAACAATTAACATAAATTTTACTGTTCTATCCAAGCGTTATGTTATGTTATACTATCGATAGTGGTCCAAAACAATCGATGATGGCGCAAAAAGTAAATATTCGATACCTCGATAGTGCCATCGATAGTTTCCCAGCTCTAATTCTGTAGGACATCCAAACACTCCCGGATAACCTTTCGATAGGACAATTTTTATTTGGAATTTCAAGATGATGAGAAGAATTACTGTCTCCACTACGAAACCATTTAGCTATTACTGAAGTTATGCATATGAGCATATGAGTTAAGCCAAGAAAAAAATTGGAGGCAATTGTAGATTTCAAAGATAACACAATAAAGCTTGACGATAAAATAATCAATATGTATATCGAGCCCAACCAATCTATGGATGTGTAACGAATTCCTGCACATAGCAAATCCATAGTTCCAATACCGGTAAGCCTTGAACAGGAAGACTTCCAGTTATACTCAACATCACAATCACAGCCGGCATTTATACGGCAAAAAAAAGGACGGAGTAACATGGAGGTAACAAACGAATCCGATACAGACCAACTGTTTTGCTTAGATAAACCTTTGGAAGTAGAACGGCACAGGGATAATGAATTTATATACTCGGAAACATTGATAAGCCCATCGCCTGCTAGCCAGAAAAACTCAATTAGAATGGATCTCCTCAACATATATGAGAAGGAAAGTCTTTTAAACGCCATCAGAGAATTTTTCATTTTTTGGGTTGTAACCAAGAAATCAGGGCAAACAACAAAAGAAGTAGAGACTAGTCATGGATTTTACTATTTCAAATACGACAAAACTATTTCAGATGGATACCCTATACCGAACATTAACGACCTCCTTTATAACATATGTAGAACAATGTATTTCTCAAGATTAGACTTGGCAAATGGGTTTCACCAAATAGAAATGAACCCCCGCGATAATGAAAAAGCCGCTTTTACGGGGGAAAACGGCCACTACGAATCCGTTCGCATGCCGTTTGGTCTAAAAAACGCCTTTGCCACCTTTCAAAGAGTCATGGATAATGTCCTTGGGGAATTAGTAGGGTCCATTTCAGTGTTGGAGAAACTAAGAGAAGCTAACCTAAAGATCAAACTTTCAAAGTGCGATTTCCTCCGAAAGGAAATCGAGTTTTTAGGACACATAATCACCCAAGAGGGAATTTTAATTCCCATTTGTTAGGTTTACCTAACCCTAACAAATTGGAAGCAATCAAACATTACCCCTGCCCCAAAGACAGGAAAGAAATTAAGTCATTCCTGGGATTAATAGGCTATTACAGGAAATTTATCAAGGATTTTGCTAAAATCACTAAATCTTTAACACATAAACTAAAAGGCAAAAAATCTGTAGTAATAGACGTCGAATTTAATGAAGCTTTCGAAACCTGCAAAACCTTATTGGCTAATCACCCCGTGCTTGAGTACCATTACTTCAGTAAACCTTTCATCTTAACAACCGATGCAAGTAATATTGCACTCTGGGCAGTGTTGTCACAAGGGTCCATAAATAACGACAAGCCTATCTGTTATGCGACTAGAACACTTTTCGACACGGAAGTGAACTACTCAACAGTAGAAAAAGAGATGCTTGCTATTATTTGGTCGACCAAACATTTCATACCATACCTTTTCGGTAATAAGTTTACCATAGTCACTGACCACATGCCGCTCACGTGGCTAATAAATTTCAAGGAGCCTATCTCCAAATTAATACGAAGTCGTAACAAGTCTACCATAGGGTCGCTAAAGTCATCGCCCACGCTCTTAGCAGAATAAATGTTGAGATGAACGTCCTCGGCAGCGCAACCGAACCAATAACAATAACCAATAAAAACCCCTGGACACGACTCTATTCCAGTAGTCACGAAACCAATAAATGAGTTTAATATACAACTAATTTTTGGTACTACTGACCATCCATCTAACCAAATCTCGACACCCTTTAGAAATAAATTTCGAAGAGAAATAATAGAAACCCAGTTCTCACTAACATATACAACGAAAATTCGAAAAGATACGCGTAAATCAAACAGGACCTGCGCTATATATGCAAATGACTCTATTTTTCAAGTAATCAAAGATGCATACAACAAATACTTCTCCGCCTCAAAACTATATAAGGTCGCACGTTGTACAAATTTTTTGTAGACGTATTAGACCAAAATGATCAGCTAGATATTATAACTGACTATCATGTCAAAAATAATCCCAAAAGCATAGATGAGACTTAGGAGCATTTAAAGAGACGGTATATACAAGCATATATTCTCTCTTCAAGAAATACAATAAGCATTCTCTGCAACCTGCAAAAATTCAAATCCCAATTCGGGATCCCCAAAAATGCAGTTTGCGATCAAGGTCCTAAGTTTTCAGGACCATTATTTAAAAGCTTCGTTCCAACAGTCGTCCTTAAATGCCCCGGTAGAGCGTTTACACTCTACCTTGCCCGAAATTTATAGGATAATTGTAACAAAGAAAAAAGAACTTAAACTTGCACAAAATCATGAGGAAATTCTAACAGAGGCTATAACTACTTACAATAAAGCGATCCACTCTGTAATTCGCTTCACACCTTTTGAACTGTTTACCGGCCGAACACACATATTTCGTATTTAACAATGAGCACGATATTTGTCCAAATTAAATAAATACCAGGCCGACTTATACCCG
Source organism: Drosophila sp. 14030-0761.01 (assembly GCA_018150735.1). NCBI lineage: Eukaryota > Metazoa > Arthropoda > Insecta > Diptera > Drosophilidae > Drosophila > Drosophila sp. 14030-0761.01. The sequence continues at coordinate 153,290 of JAECWO010000068.1, read as the reverse complement.
ACAATAAAGAAACTAATGAGTAACAGTGAGAAAACTAACCAAACCAAATTTAGAAAACCCATTATAAATTCTTTTTCCTTTCTTATGAAACCAATACTTGCAGGTTAGCGATAATTAATGGTCAGAGGATTAGTATCGAACCATTGGACCGTCAACTGCTAGCCGCAATTAACTTAGACCCCGCGAGAACAATCGCCTCATATCGGGTAATAAATCACGTAGTAAAATTAAAGCAATACGAAAACTTAATTCAAGAATTGGAAAAACCATTCAGGGATTGTCAGGGAATGATAGTAACAGGCGAATGAAAACAACACTACAAGAAAAGCTAAGACAGATCAGCAGTAGGCTAAAAAGAGCTTAACACCCCTCAATAGAAAAAGAGGGGATTAATAAATGGGTTGGGCACGATAATAAAGAGTGTGTCAGGAAATATGGATGCAGATCAATTAAACATATATAGCGAGATAAGTAGTATTAAGAATAACAACACTACAAGAATGATGCAAAAGTAAGAACTCAATTTACATTTAATGAACAAGTAAATGAAAGGTTTGCTGACATAACCGATCATATAAACAGAGAGAATGAAATCATTGGCAATTTCATCAACAATTATCAGAACAAGATATTTACAGAATCCGATGATTCTGACTTCTTTACAGAGTCCGAGCAAAACAGATGTAGAGTTCATCCAATATTTGACAAGGCTTCGTTTTAATATTGATGTATTGCCTAAGTGGCAAGATACAGAATAAGAGTTGAAGAAAATAAAAGTCCGATTTAAAACTGGAGTCAAGAAGTATGGGAACGGTACCACTACCAATAAGTAAATTTTTTCTTGTTGTATAACATTAGCAATAATTTTTGGTTTACGAAAAATGTATAACAATTTTAATTCCAAACGTTTTTTTTTTTTTTTGTATTGCCCTTAGTGACAATCGAAATACCGAAATAGGGGCGATCGAGTCAGCTGATGTGCCAATCGGTAGCTGTGACTTCGAAAATGTTGCTAAAAATGAAACTTCGGAGATTCCCTTGACACCAACGTTTGGTTTCGGAGTTTAACATTTCAAACGTCGCCAAAATCACTAGCGTTTTCTGTGACACCCCTGTATAGGCTTTCTATTTAGATTACTCCGAACCTGCCGCTAAATTTTAGATGTCACCTTTCCTGCTGCGAAAAAAGCGCCATTTTCGGCGTCAACACTCGCGAGAGTATAAGCCTTTTTCTTAAATTTCCCGATTCGCTCTCACAACTGCCAATCTATTCAATGATGCTTGCCGCCAAACTTACCAATCTTTCATGCCTAAAAGCATGCTGTATTTTTCAAATGCAACTGACAGCGTTACAGCGCGTATGCGCACGGTGAATTATTTATTTTCAATATTAATGCAAGATTTTTCTCTTACATATTTATATTCTTACATTTGTTTTTTTGTTTTTTCTGCCTTCTTCACGTCCATACAGCTTGCTATGGCAATCAAACAAAACGGACAATTTCTAACGGTTCATTTTTGAAAGGCAAACATAGGGGTGGTACGCGAAAATCTCACCTCTGGCGCGGGAATTACCAGCCCTGTCGTTGATGACTGTGGATTCCTGGTGTTCTTAAAGTGGAGTTATTGATTTCTGTTAAATTTCTTTTGTATAGAATAATTGCCAAAGGACCGGACTGCTCTTTGTTGTGCTCAAATCAGAAGTGAAGTACATTTATTCAAATAAGTCTTAGGAAGCCTTCGCAGAGGCTATGTATACTATAGCACATAATATATTTTAGGGGCTATGTATGTTGGTTATGTATCCTAAGCCCGCTGACTCGGCTTTACGCCGGATGTCAAGTTCCATATTGACAATCTATTTACAATCAATCTTGTGTGTTGGGCTAAAGCCATTATCGAGGCTGTCCTTATTAGATTCCAACCATTAATTACTTGGGAGTCATGATTGACGCGAAATCTAGTTAATCTCCGGCTGCTAGGTATATACCTTGGCCGAGACCCCTGAACCCTCAGTTCTTTACTAATCTTCGCATGATCCTTGTTATATGTATTGTATTGATGTTGTCCTTGTTTTATGTGTTTTTTTATATGTTATCATCGTTTTTTTTTATATGTGTGGCTGCTACCAATCCCTGAGCCGGTAGTGAATGTCCTTGAGATAACGTAAGCCCATTTTTAATCAACGATAGGATCTCGGAGAGACCTTAATTATCAGTTTAATCAAAGATCACAAGCACAGTAGAATCAACGACAGAATGCAAAGTTAGGATTTTAAGATCATTTCAAACGCAACGGAAGAGAACATATTTTCTTTTGACAATTCATTTGCACCAAATCCTGCCCATTCTGTCTCGTTGCTGGTCCGACTGTGGGATTTCTCTCAATACAGTGGGCCCCACGTGTCGACGAACCTATCAAACCATCGAAGAGAGTCTAACATACACCGTCGCCGCTTAAACATCAGGGACAGTATAACATACACCGCCAGCGAGCAAACATCGAGGAGGAGAGTCAAACGTACACCGTCACGGAGTGAACATCAGAGCAATTCAAGGATCGTCATCAAACCCAAGGATGATCGCTTCAAGCATCAACATCGAACGCAAGGATCATCGCTTCAAGGATAATCATCTAGCATCATCGGGGTGTCGCATAGCATCGCCAGGATCATCGCTTGGTAGATCAATTCGAGGATCATCGTTGAGCAACCTAAGGATCATCGTTAATTCACCCGATATCATTCAGTCCTTTCCTTTACGAAAACATGGGCGTCAAATGGATTAGCTATCGACGCAAAACAGAGCTGGAAGCTTTCCTTAGGCTGCAAACACAGTGCGCGCTGAGACGAAGATGAAGACGAAGATGAAGACGAAGCTGAAGACTAAAAACAGTGCAGAACAAATCATATGAATTCGCTCGCCCGTACGCATAGTGCTCGCTGTGACGAAGACGAAGATGAAGACGAAACGCAAGCAATCAGCTTCAAACGCAGCTGTTCTGATTTGAAGACGAATTGCTTGCTAGTTACCGTTGTTTTTGTTCGTTTGTCTGTCTATGCTTTGGCGCATGTTAAAATTTAGTTGTAATTTGTGATTTGACCGAGGCATATCGTAAAAATGTCTAACGAAGAGTTGATTGCAGCAATTTTTAAAAAACCCTGCTTGTGGGACCAGCAGAACAAATTGTACCCCAACAGGCAAATCATTGACAAAAGTTGGATCGAAATTTCAAGTGAATTGAATGTTGATGGTAAGTAATTTATTTAATTTTAATCCAAATAAAATAATAGAATGGAAAATTTAAATACTATCAGCATTTCCATGGCTGGAAACATAACTACGGAACGTGTCTCTGATTAATCGACCTCTTTTCTTTGAACTTTCCAATATATTTTTTGGTTTGTTGCTTATAAATTTTTCTCCCTCTGTCATATGCGTGTCTAGATCTACTAAATCTAACATGGTATTATGCAATATACAAATTGATTTAACAATAATTTCTGCGTTAGATGGCGTCGTTTCAATTGGCTTCCACAATATTCTCCATTTCAAGTTAATAATGCCAAATGCACATTCCACACACCTTCGCGCTCTGGACAAACGACTATTAAAATATTGATTTTCCAATGCTAGATTTCTTCTGGCATATGGTCGAAGAACCCAGTCCAAAAGCGGATAAGCTTCATCTGCAAGCAACACGTATGGCATAGATATTGTGGTATTGGGCAAATAGGAATCCTTCGGAAAATTTAAGTCTCCAGAATTTTTCATTGTGTAAATCGCTGAGGAAGCAAAAGTTCCACCATCACTATGACGTCCGTAACCACCAACTTCGATGGTAACAAATTTACATTTTCCGTCAGCGACTGCCTGCAGTACTATTGAGAAAAATTTTGAATAATTATAAAACATTGATCCTGAATTCGCTGGGCATTTTAAACGTATGTGCTTTCCATCAATAGAGCCAACACAATTTGGGAATTCCCAAAGATTCCAATACTGATCCGCAACTTTCTTTAAATTTTGTTCTGTGGGCACAGCCATATGTATAGGCTGCAAAGCTGTCCACAAAGCTTTACATGTCTCTATAACAATAGAACGAAACGTCGAAGCACCCATTCGAAAGTTAAAAGATATTGATCTAAATGAAGTTCCAGTAGCGAGATATCTAAAATAACAAAACAATTTAAAACAATGTTATGCAACTAACAAAATTTTGATATGTATTTTTCAGCTATGGTTTTGAAAAAAAAAAATGGAAACAATTGAGGGACACGTTTCGAGCTGAATTAAAGAAATGTCCACCGGACCGTTCTGGCGACGCTGGACCTCATTGTGTTCTCAATGGACTCATTTCGAATCCATGAAGTTTATAAAGGACCAGATAAAGTGCCGCCAGTCTTCCGGAAATTTAAGTCGTCAAAAAAACAATGAAGTACAAGATATGAACATTGGCGAAGATGTTAATAGTGTTGATATAGAGGCGCCGCAATATTAGAAAGAAAGCGACATGAGTACGTTTGAAGTGCAAACGTCCACCCCACTTTATCCTCCTAGAAATCTTAAACGCCGTCATAACAACAAAGAAGATGAAATGCTGAACATCGAAAAAAAAAAGTTGGAGCTGTTAGAACAGAAAACAAAAAACAAGATTTCAGCCGACGATGAAGACATGGCTTTTTTTGTGAGCCTAATGCCACACGTTAAAAAGATGTATCTTATGTATCTGGACCATCACCGACTGAATAGGGATTCCGGGGAGAAGGAAAAAATAACCCAAATATTCATTAGTGAATTCAAAACTGAACTGCTTTTATTTGAGAAAGTTCTGAGTTTATATAGGCATTCTTACACTCTAAGGGGTCACATTTGTGGAGGGTCGGGGTATCTTAGTCTAGTGTTAGAACCAATCGCGAGAGCTCATGATCAGCGGCCGGGGTTTGAAATCTATTTTGGTTAATCTCGGCGTTGGCCGTTGCCTGGCTCATGTTTGCCGAGGCTCGTTTAATACATTTGTTATCTATTTTAAGCGGGCCCTTTTGGCGTTCTCAATCTTATGCTATGTTAGTGTCCTCTATACATAGAGTCGTATTTTATATTATGTTATTGCCATGTACACATTGAGTAGTACTGCGTTTTATTATCAACAATGTTTTTCTCAGCCGCCTCGAAGATTACAGTGTTTATTCGTAAACATTCTGCAAGGGGCCGGCAAATGTTATGGTCTGCAGTCTTCTTGTTACATTCATTTTTCTTATTATATACAGTATTGCTATTATGACTAATATAATTACTATTATCAGAGAAGCATGTCCAGTCACGTGGTGGAAGTTTAACCCTAAAATCTCGATGTTATGTTCTTTTAAGGATGTTAACTCGCCTTTTAATTTTACAAATTCTGCTGTGTGATTTACCATGTTGCCGTCTACCGGGTTCCACACTATTTTCGGTACTACGCTAATGTCCCCTATATGTGATGTAGCAATAGACTGATGTGACTCGGATTGAATGCTATGATGAGCAACTAATATTTTGTCTTCTGTTCTAACGGTGCATTCTGATCTGATGCTTAAAATTCCCTGTTCCGGGATGTCTACTGACTCCTGTGGACCATTATTGCATTGAATTCTAGCCTTTGTAAGTGGTGGAACTTTAAACAACCAACTACTACTACTCTCTAGCTCAATCCAATATGATCTAAGCTCAACAATCGTTTTGTAGACACAATTAGACTGATTATTTTGCTTGAATGGTGTGATTTCACATGCATTATCATTGGCACTACTCCAAGGCCAACTTCCTTCACACATTCTTTTATTAGACTGCCATGTCCGACACTTGTGCAATGTAGATTCGCTCATTAGGTGATAAGAGTCTATCTCAAAACTGTATACTAAATACTCGTTACTTAGTTGTACTATTATCATCTGATTATTATTTATTCGAACTGGTACGGGGATGACTCTATAAAGAAAAGACGGATGCCTACCAAATAATGGAATTTTTGCGTTTATAATTAGCTTCTGGTCAACGAAAATTCCCTTGGCTGTTAGCAATGTATATATATCCTGTAGCTCAGTACCTGTTCTTTTACCTGGAAGAACTAACGATTCAGACAATCTATTCTTTATTTTTGATATCTCATTTTTTTAGCTGGCTAGGCTTAACGATATTAGGATTTAATCTCCCATGATTGATATCTATTAGCAGATTTACTATCCCTGCTTGAATTTTTTCACATTCATCAATCACTGAACTAAGTTCTTTTATTATCATGAAAAAGTTAATCGATTCTTTATATACATAGTAGCTTTCTTTCAATAACTCTGTCATTTTCTCAATTCTTCTATTCATGCTACGAAAGTTTTCATTTATTTCTTCGGTAGTGCTTTTGAGAATGTTTGCGATCGAACCTACCACTGATGTCTGTTTCTCCTCTAGCTCCTTTAAATTTTTCTGATTGGTTAACAGATTTCTCATGTTATTTTCCATTATATCTCTATCGTCCGCATCCATAATGCCAAACAATATGTGGTATAGCGATCCCATGAATTCAAACGGTGCTCGCCTATGCCGCGTCTTATCATTTACCATGAATAATTTGTTATTTTCCTGAATCTCGTCCATTTGTTTTACCATATTGTCAAGTACTAAATTGCACTGATCCTCGAAGTTATGTAACTTCTTGCATACTTCCCTCATTTTAGGCACCAACCTGTTCCCTTTACTCAGCATTTCAAAATATGCCGACATGTCGTAGTACACTACAAGATCCCACGAGGAGGCTACTATTTCTACTTCTCCCATTGGATCTAAATATAATGCCGCTGTTGAATTTATTGCCTTTACTGTTACTTTTGGAACATTTTGTCTGATATTGGCCGCATATGAGACTTGACAAAGTAACATGAGCGTTGACAAAATCATTATAATACCTATTTTAGACAATCCTTTGAAACGGTTACCCTTCTTTGTGGAAACACAATTTGCTTCTTCGTTTTCACTTGTTTTAACTCCAATAAGTGGGCAAATTTTATGAATAGGTCGTGTAATTGACCCTTCCTGTAATTTTACTTTTACTACCCTAACTTTATCGTCCCTGCCTTTGTGTGCTTCCTCCACCTTTCCCAGCGGCCATCTGGCTGGATGACAATTCTCATCTTTAATCAGCACGATTTGCCCTTCCTCTATATTTGTTGTAGGTCGTCTCCATTTATTTCGTTGCTGAAGAGTATACAAATATTCGTCTTTCCATTTCATCCAGAAATCTTTTTTCATTTTCTGAATCAACTTCCACCTGTCTAGACTTCCAATCCTTTCCTCAGATATGGACTCGGTGGCCTCCAACATTGGCCTACCAATCAAGAAATGACCGGGTGTCAACACCTCGATGCTGTCAACGTCATCGCCTGATGTATATAGCGGTCGCGAATTCAACACCGCTTCAATTTGGCACAACAATGTTGCCATTTCCTCATATGTGAGATTGCTGTCACCTATCACTCTTTTTAAATGATACTTGACTGATTTAACCCCAGCCTCCCAAATACCTCCGAAGTGAGGTCCTGCCGGGGGATAAAATGCCAGTGTATGTGTTCTTTTTCTAGAACAGGTGCCACTTGGACGTTATCTTGGATAGCTTTCCTGAAATCCTCCTCTAGCTTTCTTGAAGCCCCTACAAAGTTTGTCCCATTATCCGAGAATATGTTCGCGCATTTTCCCCGTCTTGCTACAAATCTACGAAATGCCGCTAGAAAGGCATCAGTTGTTAGATCACTGACAACTTCTAAGTGTAGCGCTTTAGTTGCCATACACACAAAAACCGCTATATACCCTTTGTAGGTTTTCTGTCCACGATTTTTAGAGCATTTAACGTGATATGGTCCCGCATAATCTACTCCAGTATTGTAGAACGGAAAAGACATCGTGACTCTAGGCTTCGGAAGATTACCCATTATTTGCTCTCCTGTAATTTGACGATATCTTGCACAAGTGACGCATTCTCTTAAGTACTTTTTAAGAGCACTTCTTAGGCCAAATATCCAAAACCTTCTTTGGATATAAGTTCTCATAAGGTTAACTCCCCCATGCAAGGTTTCCCTGTGAGCATTTCTTATTAACAACAGCCCCAAGTGAGACTTGTCCAGAATCATGGGGTGCTTAGCATCAAAGGCTACATTGGCATTATGCAACCTGCCTCCTACTCGCAGTATTCCTTCGCTGTCCAAAAATGGACTCAGACTCAAAATCTTGCTTTTCATATCTATCTCTTTTTTCTGAGCTAGACAAGCTATTTCCCTGCTGAATTGACATGCTTGTTGATTTTTAATTATTAGTCTTTCCGCATTCTTAAGTTCATTAACTGTCAGGTAAGATGGGTACACTTTCTTTTCTATCTTGACTGAAATAAACCGTAACATGTATGCCGTAATTCTGACTAGCTTATTTTGGCACGAATACTTTTCTATTAGTTCTTGCATCATGCTACTTTCCGTATTTTGAACTACTGTGTTGACAATAATATTGTCAGTACCCGTTTTTTCCTTTGGCCACTTTTCCTTTGGCTCACCCAGCCAATTAGGGCCGTTCCACCAAATGTCACAGTTCTTTAATTTTTCTGGACACACCCCTCTCGATGCCACATCCGCAGGATTATCTTCGGACTTTACATGCCCCCATACTATTTCTTTCATTTTTCGAATATCCTCTGTTCGACGCCTAACGAATTTTTCTTTACAAGCACCATTCCTTATCCAGCAGAGTGTGATTGTAGAATCACTCCAAGCGTATATCTCTGATGGTATAGCAATTGATGCTTGTACTCTTTTTATACCATGCATCCATAGGATGAAATGGTATATTAAAGTCGCCAAAATGTATGTAACAGGGAGAAGGAAGCTTTTCCGACCCGTAAGAGTGCAGAGATCTCAGCAACTACAAATGTTAGAGTTACCAAATTTAAAATGTAGACTCGTGTAGTCTTGGCGCAGACCAAGTTTATGTTTTTTTTTTGCCACGCCCCCTTCCGCCTCCGGAATTTAATTAAAAGTGATTTTCTCCCGTAATATTAATCGTATCGTAATTTAATTTGGCACACTCATAGATCTTATGAACATCTATCATTCCACCAAATTTTTATGCCACGCCCCCTTCCGCCTCCGGAATTTAATAAAAAGTGATTTTCTCCCGCAATATTTATCGTATCGGAATTTAATTCGGCACACTTATATATTTTATGGACATCTATCATTCCACCAAATTTCATAAAAATCGGAATAAAAATGGCCGAGTTATGCATTGAAACGTTTTGCACTCAAAGCGGTGCAAGGGCGAATTTGGCCGGTGGGGCGCTAAAGTGCACACACATAAGAGTGAGCGAGATAGCATATGTTAAAAATGGCGCATACGAAAGAAATTTAATACATATATGAAATAAATTTTATAAACTCAAGGTAATTTGTTTTCCCCTGATGTTTCGAGTTTCGGGATTGTTTTTCTATTTTTTATGGGATTGACTTTACTTTTACTGACTATCAATGTGACTTCCTTACCTATCTTTGCATATACTACTGCTGCATATGCCTTTTCTGATGCGTCAGCAAACCCATGAATCTGCACAACCTCTTTTAGCTGTGTCTTTATCCATCTAGGTACTCTTACTTCTTCCAATGCTTTCAAATTGTCCTTGAATGAATTCCATTCTAATGCGTCTTTTCTGACAATTCCTCATCCCAATTTTGTTCAGCCAGCCATAGTTTTTGCATGAACAATTTTCCAACTGTCACTGGTGCTAGCCATCCTAATGGATCATAAATTTTAGCCAGTGTGGATAATACCACTCTTTTATTTAGTTTTCTGTCATCGTCACAGTGTACCTTGAACTTAAATTCATCTTTAAATGGTTCCCACTGTAATCCCAATGTTTTGATTGACTCATTTTGATCAATTTTTAATATTTTATTATCGCCTGTATCAGTGACGTTTTCGATAATCTCCGCTCTGTTAGAGATCCATTTTCTTAAATTCATTCCCGCTCTCTCCAGTTCTCTCGAGATCTGCACTACTTTGTGCTTTAATTCCTCTACAGTGACACCCCCAGTCATTAAATCATCCATATAAAATTCATCTCGAATGACCTCGCTAATTACCTCATCCTGACATCTGCTTGCTATCTCTGCAAGAACCCTTGTAGCTAGATAAGGAGCTGCCGCAGTACCGTACGTCACTGTAGTCAACTTATAAGTTTTTAATTTCTTGTGCGGTGAATTCCTCCATAAAATGTGTAAATATTTTTGATCACCTTGATCAATGTTTATCTGACGATACATCTTCTCAATGTCTGCAGAAGCTACGAACTCCCATTTTCGCCATTTCAAAATTATGTCAACAATATCTTTTTGTAGCCGCGGACCGACCCACATAATGTCATTTAGACTTTTATTATTTGTTGTTTTTGCCGAAGCGTCAAACACCACTCTTAGTTTAGTGGTTTAACTTGAATCTTTAATCACTGCTTGATGGGGTAAATAATAATAACCTTCGTCATTTGTCTCGACCATATGTCCTAATTCCAAGTATTCTTTGATGAACTTAGAATACTCTTCTTTTAAACTTGGAATTTTCTTGAATTTTTTCTCTAAATTGAGAAACCGCGCTCTTCTACAGATTGCTTGCGCCTTTGAGTCTCCTAAAATCTCTTCAAATCGGTTACATCTATTTTACTACTACTATTTCCTTACTAGCCAACCAAACCATATTTTTTTTTCTTCCCCCTTTTTTTTTTCTTTTTAAAATTTTATTGGACAAATCTACGTTTGCTGTTTTTAATGGGAGAGCCTTCATTAGTTTTGGGAGTACGATTGCCTCAACCTTAAGAAGGTCTCTCCATGGTTCACGCATTTTTACTGCCAATTTTATTTTATATTTTGATATACGTGATTTTGTCGAAGACACGCCACTTATTTCTGTATGTGCCTTAATTTTAGGCAACTTTAATATTTGGGCTGCCTCCTCCGAAACAATAGTACTCTGTGAGCCACTATCAATCAAGACTCTTAGAGTTTCATATTCTCCATTTATTGTTTTAACTTTTACCAGGGCTGTGGCCAATAATGCTGGTTGCTCTGACACACAAGTATTCACTCTCTCCTTTCTTTCCCCAACGTGGAGCAGAGTATGATGTCCTTTTTTACATAATGAACAGACAACTTCATTATTGCATCTTTTATTGCTTGAATGTTTCAAGCATCTTATGCACAACTGCACTTTTCTGGCGATTTCGACCCTTTCTATAGGTGTCAATCCCTTAAATTTGTAACACTGAAATGTGCTGTGTCCAGCAACCTTGCAAATCGGACAATTTTCTTTAAATACCGCATACGAATTTTTCTGTATCGGTTTTCTTTCTTCATTCTTCATGGAACTTAGTGAGCAATATCTTTGCTCTAAGTATTCCATGACGTCAGAAAGTACTTGTATCTGCTTTGTTTTCTTTACTTGGCTCTCATATAATTGCAGAGCCTCTTTATCAAACTTTCTTAAGATGAGTTGCGCAAATAATACGTCAACTTCATCAGACAAGTTTGTTTTTATTTTTACTAAATGTATTGACTCATTTATTGTGTCAATCACTAATTTTAAATTTTTGCCGGATTCATTGCCAATTATAGGAAGGTCTATTATCCGATTTAATTGTTCGGAAAATATCCTTCGATTATGGTTAACAAATCCCAAGCGGCATTATAATTCTCAGCTGAACCTGACAATAAATGAGCAACCATGCTCTTCGCTTCTCCCCGTAACGCGGACTTTAAATAATTAAACTTAAGAGCAGGACTTAGATCCCCTCTTTTTTCGATTAATTCTACGAATAATTCCGCGAACAGGTCCCACTCTTTCGGTTCTCCGAAAAATGTGGGTACCTGAATTTTTGGTAATACCGGTAGTTCTTCCCTACCGTAAATATTCTCACTTTTAACTTCTACCTTCTTATTCATAAGCTCTTCTAACATAGCTAACGTGTTTTGTATATCAAACTCCAACTCTTCGATATCTCCCTTGATCTCGTTGTTGGGTGAAACTGCTTCGTAAAGCTCTTCTATTTTTTTCTGCATTCTTTGCCACATGAAATTTATTTAATTCCTATGGATTTTGAAAATGTCTTCCTTTTTCTCTACTATATCTGAGTTCACCCTCTCCAAATAATCGCGGAGTTGGTGAACCCTGTCTGTAAACTCGTCTGTTACACCCACTAACTCACCCCTGGCCGTATCTACATGGGCAATATCATTATTTTCTGGCAGTCTAACCGTGTCTGTCTCAACGATTGTAGACTTACTAGTCCCTGCTACATCTCCCTTAGCAATGATTGCGGAAATTACCCCTAAAAACTCATCATATTTCTTGTTGTTAAAGTAGTCGTGATCGACTATCTTCCCTTTAATCAAATTATTATAATTAGCTATCCACGATTTCCTTATATCTTCTACTTCTTTTATAACTTCCCGAGTTACCCTGCGCTCTAACTGCCTGATTTTGACCACCAACTTGGACTGCTCGTCTAACAACCGGATTGTTGCTTCGGATAACATTTTTGTTTAGATTTTGTATATATGTATATGATAAGTATATGTATGTATATGTATTTTCTTAATTATTTATTATAATTAATTATATCTTATCTTATGATGTCGACACACGTCCAGATGTTGGTGGTTCTTCCTCTCGTTCGGGTGGTTCTTCCTCTTTTGGGCGGTTCTTCCTCTCTTGGGTGGTTCTTCCTCTCTTGGGTGCTATTTCACTTCTGGTTGCAATCTCTTCTCTGGTGTTATTGGCATCTGCCAACACTGCTTCTTTTGATTTTATTGTGTTTTCTTTTTCCACTTTCGATATTTTGGCTTCGAATACGCCCACACTCTCGCGAACTATTTTCGATATTTAGGCTTCGAATACGCCTCACACTTTCTCTCCACGTCGCGATATAACTACATTTGCTCCCAGCAACAATGTCTTTTAAATCTCCGACGCGGACACTTTTTTGTTTAAGCAATTTAATATGCTTTTATTTTATATTTTACTCTGTCTCTTACCACTGGTGGGGGAAAACAAGAGTTTTTTATTTTTGCTACCTTTAGCTGATCTAAGCAGACTTTAAGGAGCTGATCCACCTCTGAGTCTCTTACCACTGGTGGGGGAAAACTGCAGAGTTTCTTTTCTCGAAGGACCAAATGAATAGGGATTCCGGGGAGAAGGAAAAATAACCCAAATATTCATTAGTGAATTCAAAACTGAACTGCCTTTATTTGAGAAAGTTCTGAGTTTATATAGGCATTCTTACGCTCTAAGGGGTCACATTTGTGGAGGGTCGGGGTATCTTAGTCTAGTGTTAGGGGTTTGAAATCTATTTTGGTTAATCTCGGCGTTGGCCGTTGCCTGGCTCATGTTTGCCGAGGCTCGTTTAATACATTTGTTATCTATTTTAAGCGGGCCCTTTTGGTGTTCTCAATCTTATGCTATGTTAGTGTCCTCTATACATAGTCCTCTATACATATACATATATGTTATTGCCATGTACACATTGAGTAGTACTGCGTTTTATTATCAACAATGTTTTTCTCAGCCGCCTCGAAGATTACAGTGTTTATTCTTAAACACCGACGCTATTTGAATCTTCATAAAATCAATACTCGGATAATGCCTTATCCCCACAGGATCCGATCACTTTTCTAACTTCAGGAAATATTATCACTTTTTCAAATTAATTGAATGAGAAGTAAAAATCAATAAAATGAATAAATCTAAATATATTTTAAATAAATTTTTATCTTAACGTCACAATTAGCCTTTCAGCACATATAATTGGCGTTTTATTAAAATTAGTCCAATTTTTAATAATAAGTGGCTCAATTTTAATTAGAATGTAATCAAACGTGCTAATAATCATTCTTGTATATTCCACAAATTTCTTTTCATCGTGGCGCAGCTCATGATACAAATGATGAAATTCCAAATGCATTTCTTCCCAAATTTATAGGGGGACTTTTTTTATTTACTTTTAAACGTTTTAATTTAAAATATAAACTTTGCTCAATCAGCAGGTCATAATCTGATGAGGAATCCATTGCGACTAACATAACAAAAGCGCAACGAATTCGTCTTCGTCGTCAGTCTCACCAGCCAATGTTGGCGATACCGTGAAGGAAGCGCACTCGGAGTCACTTATGCCCCAAGCAAAACCATTAGCCTTGGCGTCTTCCCCCGCCATCAACCTAGCAGAGGGATCACTAAAGGAGATCACTCAGGCGGTACTAATCAAAGTAGAATTTGGTGCATGAGTTGCCGAAGTTCCTTTGCACATCGTGCCGAACCTTATGGATCAACTGAAACGGACTTTTTCAAGAAAATTGGAACTACGAACGAATGTGGAGACTACCGCCTGACTCTGGAAGACGTTGTGTCATCTGTGAATATGTCTGTTACGTTAGAGGAACCTACGAAGCCTAATAGACCCGCCCCCGACGAAGAGGACATCGCAGCCTTTTTTTCCAAAGAACTACCCAAGTTCGAAGGATTGGAAAGAGTCGCCGAACCAGTCGTCACTCTAAAAAGTGTCACTTCTATTCTCCGTAAGCGCCGAAGGATGGTGGCAAACGAGCGGCCTACTAAACGTGACCTGGTGTGAATTCAAACAAGAATCCTTCGATTTCATTTTGCCACCCAGATATTTCGAAAAGTTGGAACACGCCATACGCTCCCGACGGCAAAAGTATTTGGAACCCTTAAAGCAAAATTTGATCGAGCTACGACTCATGTTGCGCCGACCGAACTACTCCACAACACAGGAGCTTGAGAGGATCTATGGCAATCTACAGCCTGATTACCAATTGTATACCCGACTCGACTTCAGGAGCTTAGCAGAACTCACTAGACTAGTGATCAACTACGAAACCATAAAGAACGGAAGCCCCGAAGGAAATTTCATGGGCTTTGATACGAATCCTCCAAAGAAAAATGTTCAATTCTTGCCCACCGATTCTGGATCGGATTCCCCAACCCAGGCAACCGAGAAGACGGGTGGACCTCTAGCGGAATTTAAGCTACATTGTTAGAATCTAAGTATTTTTAGAAGCCACACAGATAGAGACATAGGGTTGTATGATTACTGGTAAAAGTCTTTGAACATATTTTTCATACAGCATGACGGTCAGCTTCTCTCGATTCGTCGGGTAAGTCGGGAGGACGTTTGACGATTTATAAATCTATCGACACAACACCTATCGATAGCGATACCGCTCAATGAAGAGCAGTGCTTTTTAGTATTATTATTAGTATTAAGCTCATATGATTATTAGTATTAAGTTCATGGACTCTGTTCGTGGAGGGGCGAAAACTTCTGTCAGTCGTATATATGTAGTTGGCGGGTGCCAATAAAATCTTCCTTCTCGGATGGTGGGTGAGTCTGTGGATTTGGGGGTGTGATTGAAACGCACGGATTCTTTCGTTTTAATCTATGTATTTGGTTTCACAGAACTCGCGAACTTAAGAATTTTCGAGTGGAAAAATATACTTTTGTGCAAATTTCGGGGTCGAACGCGTCCTAATATATGGCGGTTTCCAGGAATACTGCCGGTCATTCCTTTCAGTGAGACCGCCCTCCCTTTGGACCGAAATCTCCCTCTCCGCTCCTTGCTGGTCACGATCTGGCGTGAACATGCCGCTGACCGTTTGGAGCTCGTAATCGTTAAGAGTCCCGTCGCGATCGCGGTATAGGATCCGCTGCAAAGGCGTGTGTTTGGGGTCGACCAGGATTTGTCAATACATCTGCGTGATGTCGGCATTAAAGACGAACTGGAAGAATCGCCATTTGAGGATCTGGAGTGTCAGATCAGCTTAGAGTGTGGGGCCGGTATGCAAGGCGTCATTCAAGCTGATCCCTATGGTGGATGGTCTTGAGGCGTTGAAGACGACTCGAACATTAGTGGTGGTGCTCTTGGGTTTGAACACAGCATGATGGGGGAGATAGAAGTTGTCACAAGTTGCGAGAGGAGTTACCCGAATCATGTGACCCAAATCGGCGTACTCTTGCAGCACGGCGTCATATTGCTTCTTTAGCGCTGGATTTTTCTGGAGGCGAGCTTCGTTCCTCAGGATTTGGGCCAAGGCGATGGATCTGGAATGACCCAGCTCTGTATTCTTTGGATCCTTGAACGTGAGGGAGACCACGTTACGCCCATCCTTCCTTCTCTTGGTGGTCTCTTAAAACCTTTGCCCGCAAATCTTCTTCCTTTTCCGGCTCCGCTGGAAGATCTTTCACCCCCCAAAACTTGGTGAGAAGTTCATCAAGTTTTGCCTCTGGCGGACCCGTCTGAGCGGTGTAAACCGGCCGCGGATGGTGTGAGTCGGTCAGGATAGCTCCACACACCACCCAGCCAAACATGGTTACGATCCCGATCAGGCCGCCTCCGATGTCCTTCTTGATGCGTTCGCTGGATCGACCGGAAGGCATCCACACCGATGATCAGATCGACCGGTGCTGGCTTGTTAAAATGCGGGTCAGCCAGAGGGAGGTCGAGTGTACTGACCTGGATCGGATTAGGGAAGGCGCATCTCGGCATGGTGCCAGTCAACTTCGGTAGGACCAAGGCTAGCACCTCGATCTGGAAACCTCGATTGCCGGGAGCGGATAGCGTCAACAGACATGCTTTCTCTGCCCCGCCGGCGTCACATTCACCCGGTGATGCCTGCGCGGAACGGGTAGTGTGGAGGCCGGACCAAATTGAACACACGTTCAGACAGAAAGCTGGAGTCAGCTCCTGAGTCAACCATTGCACGGACATGGAAATCTTCGCCTAAGTGGCTGAGGGTCACAATTGCAGTGCGCAGCAGACCCCTGCCTGGGGTGGAAGCGATATACCCCAAGGCGTTTAGCGGCTGCTGGCTGGTTGACGGACAATCACCGGAATTGGGTCGCTGTAGGTGCGGAGCGGACTGCGCACTGGGAGGGTTGCCGGAGTGCAACAAGGTATATAGGCGAAATTGTGCGCACTGGAGCAGTCCTTGACCTGATGACCACACGCAAAGCAGTTTAGGCATAAGCCTTGTTGCCTTATGGTCTCAGATCGCTGGGGGACGGCCATGTCGATGAACCGTGGACACACGCGTATCGGATGGTTCTCTTTGTTGCAGAGTTTACACGAAGCCGGTTTTGGAAGGGCCTTCGCGGGAAATGCCTGGACTCTCACGGCCGCGGCGGACTTGCGAGGCCCGAATTGGGAGACCGGGGAGCTCTGAATCGACTGATGGTCATCGGTGGCCTCGAGCACACGATAACGATCAGTGAGGAAATTCTTCAATTCTTTCCATGAGGACACTGCGGTTTTATTCGGAACGGATTGTTCCCACAGCAGAATAGTTGATTTGGGCAGCTTACTGGTACAGATCGCGATGAGAAGGATATCCCAATTCTTTGTACTGGCCCCCGAGCGTTCAAGGGCTGTTAAACACTCTTGAAACGTCGTTTGCAGTTGCCTAAGAGCCTTAGCTGACTCCGGAGAAACCACAGGAATTTGTAGGAGCTGCTTGGCCTACGTCATGATGAGCAACCGACAGTTCTCATAACGCGCGGAAAGGTTCTCCCATGCGGACTAGAAACCTTCATTGGTCAGAGGGGATTTTGGACACGATCCCCCGGGCTTCCCCTCGTGTTTTGGAATTGAAGTGGTACAATTTCTCCACTTCCGCTAAACACGGATTGTTTATATAGATGGCCGTAAAAAGGTCACGAAACGTAGGCCAGGCCAGGCCTTCGAATATCTCGACTTCACAAGGCGGCAATCGGTGGCCTTGGGATGTAGAAGTCGAGTGAGCTTTAGGAGCGGGAGCGGTTTCAATCGTTAACTGGTCGATTCGCTGCCCGAAAGCTGTAGCGTCACGAGCCACGTACGTACACTCGTGCTTAGCCTTCACCGTGCTTAGCATCATTTGGCTGTCTTCATCGTCTTTGGCCGTAAAGGCCTTATGACAGCGCGCATGTTCGGCCTCAACGTTGGCCCACAGCGAATTAATTTGCTCCATGTGTATTTTGATTGAATATAAAGGCACATCTTGTTCGAGGCCTGCGCTCTCTCGCGCCTCGAAAATCGTCAAGGCGTCGCATACGGCAATAAAATCCGCCAGAGCCATGTCGGCACGTGTGCGAAATTCTTGCGATCGGAATCGCGTGATCATGGGTGACTCAGAAGTGGTCACGACTACGGAGGGAACGCGAGAAGCGGAATTGGCGAATCCCGATCTGCCGGAAGAAGAGCGCGAAGTAGGAAATGCGCTGCGGGGTCGCAATGAAGACGGAGATCCGGAAGGGTTACGCCTGATGGTGGACGGCGTGCTAAGTGCCTTGGGTCTAGAAGGCGGGGTTGAAGGGGACGCGGTGCGGCTAGCGGATTTCTTGCTCGCCTTGGAGGGGTCGATTGGCATAATCGACGTCGTTGAAGAGGATAAGGGCTACCGAGAGAGGATATTCTCTGCCCTAATGGATATCGAAATGAAGGAAAAATGAGTGGACTGTATGAAGGAATGACCGTACGGGAGTATACACGTCGAAAATCGGTGATTATAAGGATATATAATAAGCTGGAAAGGAAGCGTTTGTGGAGGAAAGCGTAAATTTCGCTTATAAGGATATGTAATGAAATTTTGTTAGTTCAATTTATAATATAAGTATGGAGAAAACGTGTATTTTTCTTATAAGGATATATAAGCAAATATCGAAATATTCGGGAAATTTTTATTATAAGGATATATAATAAAAAATGATTTTTTGTAGTTTGAGTTTCGAACATAAAGTTTCCTTATAAGGATATATAAGGAAATGAGAGATATTCTTATTGTACAAAAAAATACAAATATCGCTGAAATGGATGTCGATTGGATCTTAAAGTACGCACGAATGAGCGGTTCGCAATGGGTTTGAGACGGTGGGGGTGTGGCGTGTGCGAGAATCGGATTAAATCTGGTTTTTTGTCTCTTTTTGTTGTTTTTTTGTTTTGGCGATTTTGGCCGGAATAAGATAGGACTAAGGATGCTAGGATATGGCGAGTCCTCGTGATAATTGGCGATGAATTTTTTTTTTATAACAAAAAAATGGAATTATTTAATTCGGACTTAACTGAAGCACCAAAAAAACCAAATATTAAATTTTCGAATTTTTGTTCGCCGTTCACACCGGAACTCACTATTCGAATATTTGTATTTTTATTTATTTTACTCAATGTGGCCAATAAGATTTTTTGCGATAATATAAATAACCTTGAGATTAATTTAATTATTTCTGAGTCACTAAATGTGACTTTAGCGGAAAAAGGCTAAAATCGTGACTCAGTCACGACTTGGACTCGCGGGCCACCACTAACAGCGAATCAGGTGGTAGGCCTTTGTTTTGATTTTAATGTGCACCAAAAAATTTAATTTTTTTCGCGTTGTGAATTATTATTGTTGTGTTGCGTAGGATTCAATTGCGAAAAGCCAAAAACGAAGTGGCTGCAATGATTACTTGACCGTAGTGCGAGTGACGGAGCAAGGAAAAGACACTGGTGCACATATGACAAGTATGTCTGCCGGTGTTGCGAATTTCCGGCCACAATTTTTTGGACTTTAATTTTGAATTAGCCCACGGTAAGTGGCTTGGGACATAAACAACGCGATATTAATTTTTTCACACTTTGCAGATGGCGACTGCTGGACATATTTATGTAATGATGTACGGATGTACATACATACATATATATGTGAATGGAATGGATAATCAATGCGCTTTTTATCACAATGGACAGACACGGGATAGTTCGGAGGATACCATGAAACCTGTGGAGAGGTCAGGTATGTATATACAAGCACTTGAAGATGGAAAAGTCGCTATAGTGGAGCGAAAATTCTTACCTTTAAGTGTGTATGGGTATATGTGTTAGTGACAAATAATAATAAAATATACATACAACTTATCAGATTTCCACCGATGCGATGCTGGATGAGCGGAAGGATATCCGGCTCGAAGGACCAAATGTTCGTGGAGGGGCGAAAACTTCTGTCAGTCGTATAAGTCGGCGGGTGCCAATAAAATCTTCCTTCTCGGATGGTGGGTGAGTCTGTGGATTTGGGGGTGTGATTGAAACGCACGGATTCTTTCGTTTTAATCTATGTATCTTTATTTGGTTTCACAGAACTCGCGAACTAGGGAATTTTCGAGTGGAAAAATATACTTTTATGCAAGTTTCGGGGTCGAACGCGTCCGAATATATGGCGGTTTCCAGGAATACTGCCGGTCATTCCTTTCAGTGTGACCGCCCTCCCTTTGGACCGAAATCTCCCTCTCCGCTCCTTGCTGGTCACGATCTGGCGTGAACAGACTCTATGAACTACCCGATAGGTATAACTAGTTCTTCTTTTCTTTGCAGCGCCACCTAGCCCATCCCAATCCTCGCCGCTCATGCTCTTCGCCGCTCATGCTCTTCGCCGCTAACGATCTTCGCCGCTCTTGCTCTTCGCTGCATGCGTTGTCGCAAGCAGTGTCAAAGTGGAAATATGGTTAGTGGAAAAAGTGAAGTGTGAGTGAAAAAGAAAAGGATAACCCAAAGACAATCTCCATAGTTAACCGATAGTGAGGCCATGTGTGTCATAGGAAAAAAAATAAAATAATAAAAAAAGAAAAAAATATATAATGCAAATTTAATAACATGATCAAACATAGAAGTAACCAATGTGTGAGTGTTTATTTGCTGACCCCAGAGGGGGCCGTCAGGAACTTCTAGTCCTTGGATAGGCGTTCGGCATATCCGAACAGAGTGGTAGTACAAAAGATAGGGAGTGTTAATTCGGCTTGGACGAATCACCGTTTCTGGTTAGATACTATCTTGGTTCGGCTTGTCCAAACATAACGACCCCCTTGTGTAAACTCCTCAACTCCTTTTATTGTCGTGTAATATGTGTTTGTGATCCTTTTTGTTGTATTTGTTCTACTAACCCATTATCTGCAAATAGTCCATGTAAGACAGGAATCCGGTTCAATCCCTTTCCGGGCCTACTGGATCCCCTTCTCCCCACCTCAGCGTATATTAAGTAGTATATATTAAGCGTATATTAAGGTATGTATAACCGGTTCTCTCTAGTCGCTAGGTCAATCCTCGGCTAGAGATCGAGCCCGTAGTTTTGATCGACCCTTATTTAGGGTGATTCGTTCCTCCGTCCGGGTAAATCCCTAGGAGATATCTATCATCATTCCCCCTCAGTCAGATATCGCCTTGGGCTGCCTGGTATACACCTTGGTCGAGGCTACAGGACCCCATCTCAGCTAATTACTAACTATTATATGTATTTTAACGATCCTTTTTCGTCCTTAGAGCCGTTTATGCGCCTTTCAGGGCTAGGTTCGGCACAACAAAATTTATTTTGTGCCCCGATAAATAATAATAAGCTGTTGGAGGTCCTTCGTGTTCCTTGGATCCTCTTCCTTTCCTTGACTTGATGTGATTACGCTTTCGTGGTTGTTCCTGGTTCTTCTTCGCTTGATTTTTTGGCTCCTTGATGATGAAGCAGATGACTCAAGTCCTTGACCTAGGTTCAAATTCGTCTCTTGAGTTCTCCTGCCCTTCTAATATCCTTATTCTTGCTTTCTGACCCTCTTCCCAGTTCAAGGATATTTCCTGAACTTTCTTCCCTCAAGGATATTTCCTGAGGTCCTTATTTTGGTCCAAAGAAGGACTTCCTGAACCCTTACTTTTCTACTTTTCTGAACCCAGACTTGGTCCTTTTAGTATGCTGACTTCTTCTCCACACTTCAAGATTACTTCAGGAGGTCTTAAATGCTTCGCTTTGCTACCTTCGCTTTGACTTGTAATTTGAACCCTCAAGTTTACTACCAGAGGTCTTAAGTGGACCTTTTTCCTTCGCTGCCTGACGCTTGATGATCTTCCTTGGATCGATGTAGCCCTTATATAGGACTCCTTGCCTCTGGATGCATCACTTGCAGTACCGCTATACAGCCAGTACATATTCATCGGCTCTACTTTCACCCACACACTTTCGCTGTTGCTATGCGTGGTGAAAGTACCGCTTATTCTTCATCTTAGATTCTTCATGCAGCCACTTTCTTTGCCTCTGCATGCCCATCCTTTTGTTTATCTCCTTTTCCTTGCACTCCATGCTCCTCCTTTTGCTCCTTTGTGACCCCGTTATGGGTCTCAAATATCTTTACTTAACTCTATTACATCCATTTGTTATCTTGTTCTCTAATAATCCATTTATATCTTTTGTATATTTTAACAAATTTAATTAATTAATTATTTACTTATATATACATCAACCCATTTCCCTCATATCTTATGTGCTTGCCATCTTCTATCGTATATTGGGCTTCCCCAACGATATTCGCCTCGCTTCCATTGGGCACCCCGCCATACGACCTCGCTCTCGTACGATCTACTTCCATCACCCCCCGCTTCTCCCCTTTTGACAAGCATGGCCCTCACTTTATTTCGTCCAAGGGCCCCCTTCACACCGGCACCCGTCTTTCGGGCTCACTTGCCCTCACTTTTCATGCTCTCGGTGTCCATATTCCAAAGTGCGTCTCGCCCGATCGCACTCCCCTTCACACGTACACTATGTGTGTGACTCTGCTCTCTCGCTCTCTTCCTCTTGTCTGCATAGCGGCAATGCGCTTGCTTTTGCCTCTTGCTTTCCTTTGATTCTAATGCTTGGAGCTCAGAACCGTCAGCCGTTTGCATTTGCATTTGCTTAAGTTCTTCGCATTTGTTTATGCTCAGTTGTTCTCGACTTTGCTTTGCACTCCAATCAGTTCTTTCAACTTCTATTTCTTTTGTAAGCTGATTGTTTTGCCTATACGTTTTAGCTCTTGTTGTTGTAATCACTTCTTTGTTGTTTGGCGTAATTGTTGGTCTTTCGTCCATTGTGTTAGCGTTCGATTTGATCGCGCCCAAGACAATGTTTGTTGGCCTATCTTTTCCTTTGTTTGCTGTTGTTTTGCCGACGGCAAAACAGCCCTTGGCTCTGCGCTTTGCGTTGTTGTAATTAATTGTTTGCTGTTTTGTACTTATGTTTGTTTCACGTTTTATTGCTGCGTTTGCGTTATTTTGTGTTCATTATTCCCTTTTGTTGTCCGTCGCTTTGCCGGCGGAAAAACAGCTACAGGCTTATATACATGTTGCGGCCCGCTCATGTTGCTTGCCGATCATGTTGCTAGCACTCCTTGCTGTTTCGTTTGTTGGCAACTTTAATATTTGTTGTTATATTATATTCCTCACACTCTCCCCTTTCTTCCAGAGGGAAATACCCTCCCCTGTCCCTGGTTCCTTGCTTGGTCTGTGCCTTGTATTTTGACTCAGCTCACATCTTCATTTGCCCATTCTTATGGCATCTTCTGTTGGCGATTACTGCGCATCTTTTCCATCTTGTTGTTGGATTAGAACTTCTTTTCCTTCTTGCACTGGGCTATGCCCATATGCATGGTTCGTTCCGTATCCTTTCTTAGTCTGCTTACTATTTGGCGATTGGCTGGCCCCAGCCAATGTATTTAAAATATTTCTTTATTGGATTAAGAAACAAAAAATTTTTTAGGAAATAACTTAGCTTCTTTGATATTTTT
Source organism: Drosophila sp. 14030-0761.01 (assembly GCA_018150735.1). NCBI lineage: Eukaryota > Metazoa > Arthropoda > Insecta > Diptera > Drosophilidae > Drosophila > Drosophila sp. 14030-0761.01. The sequence goes on along the minus strand of JAECWO010000068.1, from coordinate 129,638 downwards.
TATACCCTTGCAGAGGGTATTATAAAATTGGTCAGATGTTTGTAACGCAGAGAAGGGATCGTTTCCGACCCCATAAAGTATATATATTCTTGATCACCAAGAGAAGACGAGTTGATATAGCCATGTCCGTCTGTCCTTCTGCCCGTCTGTCTGTCTGGTGCTGCGCAAACTAGTCCGACAGTTTTAGAGCTATGACATTCAAAGTTCGTATATAAGCTTTTCTATACAGCCACATGCACATCTGCGATTTTGAATAAGATCGGAAAACTATATCATATAGCTGCCATACAAATACAAACGTTAAATGCGAATAACTTCTCTATTTTTTGAACAATCTTATCCAAACTGATTACGTACATAAATATAAAGGGATTACATCATAAGCGTGAATTTCAAAACAATCGGATAAACATAACGCCTGATTTCGACAATATAAAATTTGCCTATATAAGCAGTGCACGCATAAGCAGTGAAGCACATATATGTGTCAAAACTGCGTTTGTGTGTGTGTTAATTTGAATATCAATCGCTTGTATTATTCCAACTCAATAAATTTGAACACATTTTGGTTGTGCGTTGTCTGAGCGATCTTTATTCAATGATTCTTAATTCTAAAACAATTGTTCACTATGGCTAAAACGCTTAGCTGCGCTCTTACGGCGCCGGCAGAGAAGCGGTATGCTTATGTATAAACATATGAATATATAAATGTATGAATGCTTATGTTTATGTAAGCATAAGTATATATGTGTCGCTACGGCGGGAGAGTGAGGATGTATCATATTACATATAGGGCCAGAGCGGCCGCGCGTGTGATATTCGCCGACTCAGCAATGTCCAGCACCATGTACTCATGGGTGGTCACGTTGCTTAAGGGCAATGCACTTAAATGTTGCGCGCATAAATATTGTAACAAAGTGCCACAATATTATCAATGTTGCTACATGCTACACGCTACATTGTCTTGGCACGCTTACTATTTGGCGATTGGCTGGCCCCAGCCAATGTATTTAAAATATTTCTTTATTGGATTAAGAAACAAAAAATTTTTTAGGAAATAAAATGTAATGGTCAAGGGCTGCAAGGGTATACAAACTTTGGCATAGCCGAACTTAGCTTCTTTGATATTTTTTATACCCTTGCAGAGGGTATTATAAAATTGGTCAGATGTTTGTAACGCAGAGAAGGGATCGTTTCCGACCCCATAAAGTATATATATTCTTGATCACCAAGAGAAGACGAGTTGATATAGCCATGTCCGTCTGTCCTTCTGCCCGTCTGTCTGTCTGGTGCTGCGCAAACAAGTCCGACAGTTTTAGAGCTATGACATTCAAAGTTCGTATATAAGCTTTTCTATACAGCCACATGCACATCTGCGATTTTGAATAAGATCGGACAACTATATCATATAGCTGCCATACAAATACAAACGTTAAATGCGAATAACTTCTCTATTTTTTGAACAATCTTACCCAAACTGATTACGTACATAAATATAAAGGGATTACATCATATACGTGAATTTCAAAACAATCGGATAAACATAACGCCTGATTTCGACAATATAAAATTTGCCTTTATAAGCAGTGCACGCATAAGCAGTGAAGCACATATATGTGTCAAAATTGCGTTTGTGTGTGTGTTAATTTGAATATCAATCGCTAATCATTGTCGTTGTCGCGACCTTTATTCAGATTCTTATTCAATTTCACTATGGCATTGGCAGGCGCCCAGCCAATGTATTTAAAATATTTCTTTATTGGATTAAAAAACAAACATTTTTTAGGAAATAAAATGTAATGGTCAAGGGCTGCAAGGGTAAACAAACTTTGTCATTGCCGAAGTTAGCTGTGATATTTTGATATTTTTTTTTTTATTTGCAACACTCACACTTGGATTTTAAATTATTTTTATACCCTTGCAGAAAGGGTATATTAATTTTGGTCAGAAGTGTGCAACGCATAGAAATGCCTCCTTCTCCTCCGACCATATAAAGTATATATATTCTTGATCAGTATGACAAGGCGAGTTCAAATCCGTTTGTGCGTCTGTCTGTCTGTCCGTCTGTCTGTCTGTCTGTCTGTCTGGATCAACAGCTTCTCCTCCTAGACCGCTATAGCTACAGAGCTACAATTTTGCACGAAGTCTGGTATATACTGCAGGCATTGTATATCTCGGATTCATCCGGATCGGACGACTATATCATTTCCCATAGGAACAATCGGTCAAAAAATGAGTTTTAGATCCATAACTTCGTTTTTTTTACCTGATCATTATAAAACTTAACATTTGGCAGTTTACTATACATCCAAATATCCGTGCGAAATTTGATCAATATCGGACTACTATATCATATAGCTCCCATAGGAACAATCGGACCAAAAATAGTTTTCCTTCTAAAAACTTTTTTGTTTCTTTTGCGATCATCACCAAATTTGGTAAATAACATTTGCACATAAGAAATTATAATCTTGCCAAAGTTGATCAAAATCGGATAACTATATGATATAGCTGTCATACAAACGAATAGCAAACTGCATTCTGCATCTCTACATACATGCATTTGCATGAGTGCCGTGCTATAGCGTGTAGATTGAGGTTTTTTCCACAAAAGCCTATTTCTTGTGCGAACTCCATTTAGGGACTGAGTAACGCAAGAACTTCCAAGGGTATACAAACTTCGGCTTGGTCGAGGTTAGACCGGCCTTCTGGTTTACATTGTTTTTCTTTTTTGTTTTCATTTGCATTTATATGTTAAAATTTCCTCTCTTTTTTTTTAACATTTTCACACGCTTACACCATTTACCAATGTATTTTATTCTTAATGTTCTTAAGCTATTAATGCTCTTACTCTATTATAACAATTATATGCAGTTATGTTGGACCGAGTTTGGGTGTGTTTTGTAGTGTGTTTTCGTTTTAATAACAGACTTGGGCTTATGTTTTATTCCAAATCATTGCTAACATTTTTACTGCGAAGATGCTGACGTTGCCCTTTTATGCCGGATGCTTCGTTCGTTGCAACATAGTTTTTTTCTGGGGCGATTGCTTTGCCAGTGGCTTAGACGAGAGAGTTCCACATGCCAGTCCGCAGTGACTTGCGCAATATTGTCGGTGCATTGACAACCCTATTGCATACGTTTAATTCAATTTGGCAACTGTAAAAAAATTTTGACATATTAACAAACAATTTAAGAACAGTGAATTAAATAGAACAAGAAGAATACAATGCATTGATAAGGGGATTTATGGCTAACTATTGCAAGCCTACATTTTCGAAACAATGGCAACTGTTTTAGCACAGAATAGAATTTCGGCCATGCAATTTCTAGGTACTAGCGCTTTAGCGCTTCACCGTCAAAATTCGACCTTGCACCGCTTTGAGTGCAAAACAAAAAAAAAACCAGAAGGCCGGGCTAACTTCGGCCATGCCAAAGTTTGTATACCCTTGCAAGCTCTTGTGTTATTAGGTCCCTAAAAAGAGTTATCTAAATGTAAAGACCCTGGTGTACAAATCCGTTTTTACACGCCATAGGACGGCACGAATGTTTGTAGACATGCAGCATACAATTTTTATACCATGCATTTTCGGCCATGCCAAAGTTTGTATACCCTTGCCAGCTCTTGTGTTATTAGGTCCCTAAAAAGAGTTATCTAAATGTAAAGACCCTGGTGTACAAATCCGTTTTTACACGCCATAGGACGGCACGAATGTTTGTAGACATGCAGCATGCAATTTTTATACCATGCAGTCATAGAATGAAATGGTATATTAAAGTCGCCAAAATGTATGTAACAGGGAGAAGGAAGCTTTTCCGACCCTATAAAGTATATATATTCTTGATCAGTATCAATAGCCGAGTCGATTGAGACATGTCCGTCTGTCTGTCCGTCTGTAGGATCATCGAGATCTCGGAGACTATAAGAGCTAGAGCTACCAAACTTGGCATGTAGACCCGTTGGCTCTGCAGGCAGATCGAGTTTTTTTTTTTTTTGCCCCGCCCCCTTACGCCTCCTTCCGCCACCGCTATTTGAAAAACAATATTTTGAGCCTCCATATCTCGGGAACTATAAAAGATAGAGCTATCGGATAGGGACATTAGATGCGTGCAATATGCACGCAGACCAAAATTTGTTTCAAATTTTTGCCACGCCCCCTTCCGCTCCCCAAATTCGAAAAATTCGATTTTCACCTGAAATATTATCGTATATCTATCATCGTATATCTATCATTCCACCAAATATCACAAGAATCGGAATAAAAATGGCCGAGTTATACATAGAAACGTTTTTCACGGTGCAAGGCAGATGCACGCAAAAAAGAGCGAGATAGCATATACTGGAAATCACCGATTTGGTCGGGGGTGCTAAAGTGCTCGTTTCCACATAAGAGTGAGCGAGATAGCATTTAAAAGAAATTTAATATACATCTCTTCGCCTAATGCATGGTATATCCAAGTCAGCCCGGCGACTTACTTACTTTATTTCATATGTTTTTATGACAGCTATATGATATAGTCATTCGATTTTGATCAAATTTACCAGAATTATAACTTTCAACTGACTGTGGAAATGTTATTTACCAAGTTTGACGATGATCTCTCAAGAAACAAAAAAGTTTTTAAAAGAAAAACTATTTTTGGTCCGATCGTTCATATGGGAGCTATATGATATAGTAATCCGATCTTGATAAAATTTGGCGTGGATGCATAATAAACTGCCAAATGTTAAGTTTTATGATAATCGGGTGAAAAAGAAAGAAGTTGTTGATCTAAAACTCATTTTTCAACCGATTGTTCCTATGGGAGCTATATGATATAGTCGTCCGATCCGGATGAATCAGAGATATATAATGCCTGCAGTATATACAAGACTTCGTGCAAAATTTCAGCCCTTCAGCTTTAGCGGTTTAGGAGGAGAAGCTGTTGATCCAGACAGACGGAAGGACGGACGGACGGACAGACAGACGGACAAGGGGATTTGAACACGTCTAAAATTGGAAACGCAAAATGATTATGGAAACGCATATTTTCTTTGTATTGTGTATCTCGGATTCATCCGGATCATACATCATACATACATGCATATGCATGCGTGTCGTGCTATAGCGTGTAGACTGAGTTTTTTTCACAAATGCCTTTTCATTTGGCGATCTCCATTTAGGGACTGAGTAACGCATGAACTTGCAAGGGTATACAAACTTCGGCATGGTCGAAGTTAGCCCGGCCTTCTGATTTCAAACATAATTTGCTGTAAGCGCAAAAATTAACCAAAAGTTGGAGAAAAACTTGTAACTTTTCAAAACTGTTAAAAAAGGTTTCTGTGACACCTTACATTTGCGTTTGAGTCGATTTTGAGGCATTAGCGATTTCTGTGATCCTGATAGGGCAATCAAAATCAAAAATCAAAAGTGTGAAAAGTTTGCAATAAGAACCAGAAGGCGTTACTCAGTCCCTAATTGGAGATTGTAGTGACCGAAGTTTTACCACCAAACCGATTTAAATTTTTGAAATAAACCGCGCTATCGATAAAAACAAATTTAAGAACGACCACAATAAAAATACTAATATGCACATGGTCAGTTCAATTCTCATATGGGAAAGAACCGTTACATTTTGCTAACGACGCCGATCGCAGAAAAGGCCAATGTCGCAATGCTGAAAAGGTTCCGTTTAGAAGCTCTGTTCACATGTTTTTGAAGCTACCTAAGCGGCATGGGTTTAGTTCTTCTTTAATATCAATTTGGTCTGCTGAAAGTATAAGTCATATTTCAAAGAGCTAGATAAAATTCTAAAGTAATTGTGCCACGTGGTGAAAAATAATTATATAACCACCTAAGTGAGATTTAATTTGTGAACGAGACAATTATCTCGGAATTCAGAGATTGTGTTTGTGTACTTATTATAAATGTGATATTTTATTAGATTTACTTGCTACTAGGAGCAATTAAACTAACTCTATTGATTTCACAGTACCCCATATCTACATCGAGACCTTACGTAATCTTAGCGCTGAGAGGGGTTACGCCTCGGAAGTTCTTTTGTGGCTCAAAAAAAAAAAACAGTTTGGAAACGGCATAAGGACCGTCGTAGACGAGAAAATCATACGGAGGGAAGTCAAAGAGACGTATATTTTTTTTCCCCCGCCCAACTGACCGAGGAGGCGCAGTCGCATAACGTACGACACGTTATCGCGTGGACGAAGACAAGAAACATCAATTCGAATAACTAAGGCTAATTACGAGGTAGGTAACATAAAATAGACGTTTTTAGTATAGGAAGAAAAGACTCTGTGCTGATCGCTCGGTACAACCGATTGTAGTCAACACAAAGGACACGAAAGGGGTTTATGCAAAGCATAGTTAGTAGTACGGCGAGTCAAAGATAAAGGAATAAAGTTTCTGGTAGGTCTACATGGAACAGATAGATTAACCTGAGATAATAACTAAGGCGAATCTATACCACCATTCAAAAGCTTGATTACACCAAGCATAATTCTACGGTTAATGAGAGAAGAAAGGATAATCAAAAGAAGTCTACTGGAGTACGAAGGCAAATTGGCATTGCGATTCAAGTTTACAGATTCTATTCTAGTTTGGTGTGTCTCATACGGAGGCGACCATACACAAGAACCGTACTCTAGAATAGGCCGTACAAGTGATGTGAAGAGAATCTTGTTTATGTATGGGTCGGTGAATTCCTTCGACCACCGCTTTATAAAACCAAGAACACCCATTGCTTTACCGACCATGTTGGAAATGTGAATATTAAAAGTCAGTTTGATGTCCATAAGCACACCTAAATCGTTCGTCTCAGTTAGACGTTCCAATGGACTATGAATAACAAAATAGGTTACCAGTTGAGGAGAAGTTCTATGAAAAGTCATTACGTCATCAGCATACATAAGCACACGCGAATGTATCATAACTAAGGGAAGATCATTAATAAAGAGTGTAAAAAGCAGAGGGCCCAGATGACTACCCTGAAAAACCCTAAACATCACATGAATGGAACTGGAAAAGGAAGACTTGAAAAGTACCTTCTGCGTTCTGTTTGTTAGATACTCGCGAATCCAACAAAGAAAAATTGGCGGAAAGCCAATGTCACTCAACTTATTAAGCAAAAGCGTATGATTAACAGAATCAAAAGCTTTACTAAGATTGGTATATATGACATCAGTTTGTTTTGCATTTCTGAATCCATCGATTGTTAAAGAAGTGAATTCTAAAAGGTTAGTGGTAGTGGATATACGTTTCACAAACCCAGGGATGGCGAAATAATAGACCTACAGAAGTGTTGCAATTGAGAAGTAATTATCTTTTCAAAAGCTTTAGGAATAGCAGACAATTTGAAGCTTCGGACTTTTTACCATTTTTATGGAGAGGAATAATATATGATTCCTTCCAAATAGCTGGGAAGGAGGACGAGTCAACAGACAACAAAAACAAAGGCCGGGCTAACTTCGACCAAGCCGAAGATTGTATACCCTTGCAAGTTCTTGCGTTACTCAGTCCCTAAATGGAGTTCGCACAATAAATAGGCTTTTGTGGAAAAAACCTCAATCTACACGCTATAGCACGGCACTCATGCAAATGCATGTATGTAGAGATGCAGAATGCAGTTTGCTATTTGTTTGTATGACAGCTATATCATATAGGTGTCCGATTTTGATCAAATTTGGCAAGATTATAATTTGTTATGTGCAAATGTTATTTACTAAATTTGGTGATGATCGCAAAAGAAACAAAAAAGTTTTTAGAAGGAAAACTATTTTTGGTCCGATTGTTCCTATGGGAGCTATATGATATAGTAGTCCGATATTGATCAAATTTCGTACGGATACTTGGATGTATAGTAAACTGCCAAATGTTAAGTTTTATAATGATCAGGTGAAAAAAAAAACGAAGTTATGGATCTAAAACTCATTTTTTGACCGATGGGAGCTATATGATATAGTCGTCCGATCCGGATGAATCCGAGATATACAATGCCTGCAGTATATACAAGACTTCGTGCAAAATTGCAGCTCTGTAGCTATAGCGGTCTAGGAGGAGAAGCTGTTGATCCAGACAGACAGACAGACAGACAGACAGACGGACAGACAGACGGACAAACAGATTTGAACTCGCCTTGTCATGCTGATCAAGAATATATATACTTTATATGGTCTGAGATGCCTCCTTCTATGCGTTGCACACTTCTGACCAAAATGAATATACCCTTTTTGCAAGGGTATAATAACTTCAAAATTGGCTTACATAAAGCATTTGGACAAAACCGGAGTGCAGCCAGGTATACCATTAGGTCCTGGTGAATGCACAGGTTTCACTAAATTAAGCACGCTGAGAAGCGAACTTTCATCAATCACTGGATTAAAAATACAGTTCGACTTTTTTAACTGATAAGGATACGGAAGACTTGAATGATATTCCGTTGAGGAGTAGGTAGTCTTGAAAAAATTAGCAAACATATCGGCAATTGCCTGATCAGTGTTAGCTTTATTATTTTCAAACGACAAGGAAGACGTATGCACTGATGTCTTACTTTTAGTATTGACAAAGTTATAAAATTGCTTAGGATCACGAGAAAACTTACATTTGCAGCGCCGTAGATAATCCTTATAGCATTGCATATAAAGGACCATAAATCTCGAGTGAGCAACATAATACACAATGAAATCAGACGAACAGCGAGTTTTTTTAAACTTCTTATATCATCGTGACTTCACATTTTTCAAGTTGGATAACTCCCGAGAGAACCAAGGAGGCTTATTAGAAACCACCTGTCTCTTGAAAGGAACACAATTATCTAAAAGAGAATCAAGTGTACTATAAAAGAAAGAAATAGCTGAGTCCATGTCTATACAATTGTACAGATAAGACCAATCCGTAGCAAGAATGAAATCATTAAGATTAGAAAAATATGTTTTACGAAAGCATCGGGTTCGAGGTATCATATTAGCACAAAGTAGTGGTGGAAGAAAAGGTAGATCAATTGTTAAATTTAAAGTAGGATGAAATTTATCTTCCGGAAGAACAAAATGTTCAATCCTGGAAACAGCACAATTGGAAGGATCAAGAACAAATATCAGATCTAATAATCTTCCATTTATATTACGCACTGAATTGACTTGATATAGAGACATCTCAAGAAGGCCGTCAACAATGTCATGTGACGTGGAAGGCAACAGTATAGTAGACTCATCCGCAAGGGACCATGATTAGAAGTTAAAGCAGAGACAGATCGAATTGCCTCTAAATGATTTAAATAAGCCACCATGTCAGACTGCGGTGGAATATAAGAACAAGTGATGTAGGCAGAAAAAGATTGATAATCTACCTTAACACTGAGAAACTCAATCTGCTGATTATAAGAAGGCTGAATCTGTTCAGATGATAAAGCAACATCAACAGCAATCAAAACTCCTCCACCCACGCGAGGAGTTCGATCACATCTGAATACAGAAAATTTTGAAGCAAAAACAGATGCATCAGCAATGTCTCCGTAAAAGCTAAAATGTTATTCGTAAAAGAAAGGCTATCTACATAGAGATTAGTAAGTTCATCTAGACGTCGAGGAATTTACACCTTTCCTGTAGAAGGGAGTGCTATTTCGGAAACCAAAATTTGTATCTTAGTGTCACGTAACTATGTTACCTCCCACGTGACGCTCCTAGGCCAACCAAATGTATTCGATAGGATACTTAAAGTTCTTCAAACCAATGGCTCCGAATATGTCATAATTCCGGTGCCCATATAATTTTCATTGATCGCTTGTTACTACCTTAATCTATTGTCGCTCTTTTGCTCTTCTTGTTGAATAATGCGTTAGTTTGTAAATTATAGCTTTAATCAATTTTCATAAGCTCAAATATCTTTTTTTTGACATTTTTATAGTACTTAAGTAAGTTAAGATTTTCAAGGTCTTTTCTTTGTTCTAATGGAGCGATATGAGTAGGGTAACCAACGGGTAGGGTAACCACACCACAGCTATCTCTACGTCATCTTGGGCCCAATGATCACATCGAGTGCTATGAAACAAAGTAAAGTGTGAGTACAAACAAATGATTTGATTTTTATAATTTTTTTTTGTCCATACACATACATATACACTGCGCGACAACCGATTAGCACACCCTGTTACCTCTCTATGCGAATGCAAATAACAAGTAACTGTAAATATCTATGATGCTCTTTATATTTTCTATCTTTCTTGTACACTTATTCTTGTTATAAAAACAAACATCATGTTCTGGAAGACTAAGGAAGAAGTCACTTTAGATCGTTTACATAGCTGTGCCGGTAGTGTCATGGTATGGGGGGCCATTACCTACTATGGCACAATTGGGCTTCAATTCCTGACCTCTCGAATGAGTGCCACAGCATACAATGGGGTATTGCAAACGGCTTTTGTGCAATTAATGATATTTTTGGACCCTTGGAATGGAAGTTCCAGCAGGATAACGCTCCTATTCATACGTCCAGAGTCGTTAAATCATGGATTGGACGTCAAAACGTACCTTTGCTAAATTGGCCCCCATACTCACCTGATCTAAATATTATTGAAAATGTTTGGGGATGGCTGGCTCGCAAAGTATACGAATCAGGGAGGCAGTTTGCAACTGAAACCGAGCTAATCGAAGGAATTAAAAATGCCTGGAGCACCATTTCATTGACCTACATCAAAAAATTGTATGACTCTTCACCCAAAAGGATGTACGAGGTCATAGTTAATCGTGGTGGCACAACTCATTATTAATTTTGTTTATTAATAAGTTAAAATAGATTAAAGTAGCAGTAAAACATATAATAATTGGTTTCAGGGCCCATTTTTCTACATATTTACTCATTTTCGAATGAGTGGGCTAATCGGTTGTCGCGAAAATTAAAGTCAATTTCTTGTATTAATTTAAATAATATGCTGTTAAAACGTTATTAATAAAGTTAATATCCTAATTATTACTTCTATTTGTTTAGAAATATGTAGACTTTTATGGACACAAAATTCATGTTAGTAGCATAACGCAATTGTCTGATATTAAGGTTCAAATATAGGAAGCATTGAGTGTGCTAATCGGTTGTCGCGCAGTGTATATGTATATATATATAATTTTTGAATTAACTAAATATGGTCTGTCGAGTACTTATGTTAAACGTTTATAGGATGTCATAAACAAAGGTAAATAATAATCGTCTAGATATTCGATAGAATCTACCCATGAGATCGACTGTTCTTCAAGTTAGTTTTGTACCCCATAAAATAAAGTCACCTCAGAGTATTTTCCTCTATTATTTATTTTCGCGCGAGTCCCAGGCGTTCCGCGCACCTCCCGCCCAACCGACCGAGGGGCGCAGTCGCATAACGTACGACACGTTATCGCGTGGAGGAAGACAATAAACATAAAATCGAGTAACTAAAGCTAATTACGAGCTAAGTAACATAAAATAGACGTTTTTAGTATAGGAAGAGAGGACTCTGTGTTGATCGCTCGGTACAACCGATTGTAGTCAGCACAAAGGACTCGAAAGGGTTCATGCAAAGCATAGTTAGTGGTACAGCGAGTCAAAGATAAAGGAATAAAGTTTCTAGTAGGTCTACATGGAACTGATAGATTAACCTGAGATAATAACTCAGGCGAATCTATTTCACCATTCAAAAGCTTGTGCATAAAGATTACACCAAGCATAATTCTACGGTTAATGAGAGAAGGAAGGTTAATCAAAAGAAGTCGACTGGAGTACGAAGGCAAATTGACATTGCGATTCCAGTTTAAGCCACGAAGAGCGAAAAGCAGAAATTGTTTCTGTACAGATTCTATTCTAGTTTGGTGCGTCTCATACTGAGGCGACCATACACAAGAACCGTACTCTAGAATAGGTCGTACAAGTGATGTGAAAAGAATCTTGGTTATATATGGGTCAGTGAATTCCTTCGACCACCGCTTTATAAATCCAAGAACACCCATTGTTTTACCGACCATGTTGGAAATGTGAGAATTAAAAGTTAGTTTGCTGTCCATAAGCACACCTAAATCGTTCATCTCAGTCAGACGTTCCAATGGATTACGATTAAGAAAATAGGTTGCCAGTTGAGGAGAAGTTCTATAAAAAGTCATTACTTTACACTTAGTGGTATTGAGGTTTAACAAGTTGAGCCGGCACTTGAGACTCGAAATCGTTAAGATCGGCTTGTAAGCGAACAGGCGAAATCATATCTTTATAACTAAAACAAAGCTTGACGTCATCAGCATACATAAGCACGCGCGAATGTATCATAACTGAGGGAAGATCATTAATAAAGAGTGTAAAAAGCAGAGGGCCCAGATGACTACCCTGCGGCACCCCCGACGTCACATGAATGGAACTGGAAAAGGAAGACTTGAAAAGTACCTTCTGCGTTCTGTTTGTTAGATACTCGCGAATCCAACAAAGAAAAATTGGCGGAAAGCCAATGTCACTTAACTTAATAAGCAAAAGCGTATGATTCACAGAATCAAAAACCTTACTGAAATCGGTATATATGACATCAGTTTGTTTGGCATTTCTGAATCCATCGATTGTTAACGAAGTGAATTCTAAAAGGTTAGTGGTAGTGGATCTATGTTTCACAAACCCATGTTGGGATGGTGAAATAATAGACCTACAGAAGTGTTGCAATTGAGAAGTTATTATCTTTTCAAAAGCTTTAGGAATAGCAGACAATTTAGAAATACCCCTATAGTTTGAAGCTTCGGACTTTTTACCATTTTTATGGAGAGGAATAATATATGATTCCTTCCAAATAGCTGGGAAGGAGGACGAGTCAACAGACAACAAAAATAACTTCAAAATTGGCTTACATAAAGCATTTGCACAAAACCTGAGTACACAACCAGGTATACCATCAGGTCCTGGTGAATACACGGGTTTCACTACATTAAGCACGCTGAGAAGCGAACTTTCATCAATCATTGGATTAAAAATACAGTTCGACTTTTTTAACTGATAAGGATACGGAAGAATTGAATGATATTCCGTTGAGGAGTAGGTAGTCTTGAAAAAATCAGCAAACAAATCGGCAATTGCCTGATCAGTGTTAGCTTTATTATTTTCAAACGACAAGGAAGACGTATGCACTGATGTCTTACTTTTAGTATTGACAAAGTTATAAAATTGCTTAGGATCACGAGAAAACTTACATTTGCAGCGCCGTAGATAATCCTTATAGCATTGCATATAAAGGACCATAAATCTCGAGTGAGCAACATAATACACAATGAAATCAGACGAACAGCGAGTTTTTTTAAACTTCTTATAACATCGTGACTTCACATTTTTCAAGTTGGATAACTCCCGAGAGAACCAAGGAGGCTTATTAGAAACCACCTGTCTCTTGAAAGGAACACAATTATCTAAAAGTGAATCAAGTGTACTATAAAAGAAAGAAATAGCTGAGTCCATGTCTATACAATTGTACAGATAAGACCAATCAGTAGCAAGAATGATATCATTAAGATTAGAAAAATCTGTTTTACGAAAGCATCGGGTTCGAGGTATCATATTGGCACAAAGTAGTGGTGGAAGAGAAGGTAGATCAATTGTTAAATTTAAAGTGGGATGAAATTTATCTTCCGGAAGAACAGAAGGTTCAATCCTGGAAACAGCACAATTGGCAGGATCAAGCACAAATATCAGATCTAATGATCTTCCATTTATATTACTCACTAAATTGACTTGAGATAGAGACATCTCAAAAAGGCCGTCAACAAAGTCATGTGACGTGGAAGGCAACAGTATAGTAGATTCATCCGCAAGGGACCATGCTATAGAAGGTAAATTAAAATCACCTAGAACAATGAGAATATCACGATTAGATGTTAAAGCAGAGACAGATCGAATTGCCTCTAAATGATTTAAATAAGCCACCATGTCAGACTGCGCTGGAATATAAGAACAAGTCATTGCCTGCGTACCGCACCCTGCTGATGCCTCGGAAATCCTCCAGGATCAACTACTCCTGCTCGAACCCTGGCTCAATAGATGGAACATTGCTGTCAACACTGAGAAGTCCCTCCACATGACATTTGCTACACGCAGGCTTGACTGCCCCCCGGTCAGCCTTCACGGGACGCTTCTGCCAAGCGTCGAGTCGGTTAAATATCTGGGCTTTACCCTGGATAGGCGTTTAACCTGGAAAGCGCATCTCAAATCCAAACGAGCACAGCTTAACCTCAAGCTGTCCAAAATGCAATGGCTTATTGGTGGAAGATCCCAGCTCAACCTCAGCAACAAGGTGCTGCTGTACAAGGTCATACTGAAGCCGGTGTGGACCTATGGCATCCAGCTCTGGGGTACAGCCTCAGACACCAACGTCAAGATCCTCCAACGCTTTCAGAGTAAGCTGCTCCGCAGAATTACTGGAGCGCCTCCATTTGTCCGCAACTCTGTCCTCCATAGAGATTTAAACGTCCCATCTGTCTGCAGTGAGATAAAAAGGTACAGCACCCGGCACTGCTCCAGGCTTGAGTCTCACAGCAACACACTGGCCCTAAACCTGCTGGATAACAGCGACCAAACAAGGCGACTCAAGAGATGCCATCCACTGGACCTTCCATCTTATATGAAACTTTTCATATATACTAATTTAACACATGACATACCATGCTCGACATCACACCACCTATAGAGGTTTTTTGACACAGTTTCTCAAAATCGCCCATTTATGTTCGAAAGTGCCACTAACCGAAATTTTTTTACTTGTATTTTATAAATACCTTATAACTCCAAAATAATATATAAATAAATAGACATTGCCGATAGTAAATGCATAAAATCATATGTATTTGAAATATGTACCAATTTAACATATGACATACCATGCTCGACATCACACCACCTATAGAGGTTTTTTGACACAGTTTCTCAAAATCGCCCATTTATGTTCGAAAGTGCCACTAACCGAAAATTTTTTACTTGTATTTTATAAATACCTTATAACTCCAAAATAATATATAAATAAATAGACATTGCCGATATTTATTTCACGTTTACTATTAATTTTTTCATATCATATGAAATTTTTCATATATTACTTATTTTTTCATATGAAAATTTTTCATATGTTATTTATTTTTCATATCATATGAAATTTTTTCATATATTATTTTTTTTCATATGTTATTTATTTTTCATATCCTATGAAATTATTCATATATCATTTATTTTTAATATCTCATACGAAATTTTTAATATGTTATTTACTTTTTAATATCATACGAAATTTTTCATATGTTATTTTTTTTTCATATCATATGAAATTTTTCATATATTATTTATTTTAAATATCTCATACGAAATTTTTCATATGTTATTTTTTAATATATTTTCATATGTTATTTATTTTTAATATCTCATATGAAATTTTTCATATGTTATTTATTTTTTATCTTATATGAAATTTTTCATTTATTTTTAATATCATATGAAATTTTTCATATGTTATTTAAAATTTTTTCATATCTAATATATGAAATTTTTCATATATAAACATAAAATTTTTAAATATTACTTACATGACATACCATGCTCGACATCACACCACCTATAGAGGTTTTTTGACACAGTTTCTCAAAATCGCCCATTTATGTTTCAATGTGCCTCTCAATATTAAATTTTCACATGTATTTTAAAAATACCTTACAACTCCAGAATAATATATAAATAAATAGACATTGCCGATAGTAAATGCATAAAATCATATGTATTTGAAATATGTACCAATTTAACATATGACATACCATGCTCGACATCACACCACCTATAGAGGTTTTTTGACACAGTTTCTCAAAATCGCCCATTTATGTTTCAATGTGCCTCTCAATATTAAATTTTCACATGTATTTTAAAAATACCTTACAACTCCAGAATAATATATAAATAAATAGACATTGCCGATAGTAAATGCATAAAATCATATGTATTTGAAATATGTACCAATTTAACATATGACATACCATGCTCGACATCACACCACCTATAGAGGTTTTTTGACACAGTTTCTCAAAATCGCCCATTTATGTTCGAAAGTGCCACTAACCGAAAATTTTTTACTTGTATTTTATAAATACCTTATAACTCCAAAATAATATATAAATAAATAGACATTGCCGATATTTATTTCACGTTTACTATTAATTTTTTCATATCATATGAAATTTTTCATATATTACTTATTTTTTCATATGAAAATTTTTCATATGTTATTTATTTTTCATATCATATGAAATTTTTTCATATGTTATTTATTTTTCATATCCTATGAAATTATTCATATGTCATTTATTTTTAATATCTCATACGAAATTTTTAATATGTTATTTACTTTTTAATATCAACATACGAAATTTTTCATATGTTATTTTTTTTTTATATCATATGAAATTTTTCATATATTATTTATTTTAAATATCTCATACGAAATTTTTCATATGTTATTTACTTTTCATATGTTATTTATTTTTAATATCTCATACGAAATTTTTCATATGTTATTTATTTTTAATATCATATAAATTGAAATTTTTCATATGTTATTTATTTTTCATATCTTATATGAAATTTTTCATATATACTAATTTAACACATGGCATACCATGCTCGACATCACACCACCTATAGAGGTTTTTTGACACAGTTTCTCAAAATCGCCCATTTATGTTTCAATGTGCCTCTCAATATTAAATTTTCACATGTATTTTAAAAATACCTTACAACTCCAGAATAATATATAAATAAATAGACATTGCCGATAGTAAATGCATAAAATCATATGTATTTGAAATATGTACCAATTTAACATATGACATACCATGCTCGACATCACACCACCTATAGAGGTTTTTTGACACAGTTTCTCAAAATCGCCCATTTATGTTCGAAAGTGCCACTAACCGAAAATTTTTTACTTGTATTTTATAAATACCTTATAACTCCAAAATAATATATAAATAAATAGACATTGCCGATATTTATTTCACGTTTACTATTAATTTTTTCATATCATATGAAATTTTTCATATATTACTTATTTTTTCATATGAAAATTTTTCATATGTTATTTATTTTTCATATCATATGAAATTTTTTCATATGTTATTTATTTTTCATATCCTATGAAATTATTCATATGTCATTTATTTTTAATATCTCATACGAAATTTTTAATATGTTATTTACTTTTTAATATCATACGAAATTTTTCATATGTTATTTTTTTTTTATATCATATGAAATTTTTCATATATTATTTATTTTAAATATCTCATACGAAATTTTTCATATGTTATTTACTTTTACATATATTATTATTTTTAATATCTCATACGAAATTTTTCATATGTTATTTATTTTTAATATCATATGAAATTTTTCATATGTTATTTATTTTTCATATCTTATATGAAATTTTTCATATATACTAATTTAACACATGGCATACCATGCTCGACATCACACCACCTATAGAGGTTTTTTGACACAGTTTCTCAAAATCGCCCATTTATGTTTCAATGTGCCTCTCAATATTAAATTTTCACATGTATTTTAAAAATACCTTACAACTCCAGAATAATATATAAATAAATAGACATTGCCGATAGTAAATGCATAAAATCATATGTATTTGAAATATGTACCAATTTAACATATGACATACCATGCTCGACATCACACCACCTATAGAGGTTTTTTGACACAGTTTCTCAAAATCGCCCATTTATGTTCGAAAGTGCCACTAACCGAAAATTTTTTACTTGTATTTTATAAATACCTTATAACTCCAAAATAATATATAAATAAATAGACATTGCCGATATTTATTTCACGTTTACTATTAATTTTTTCATATCATATGAAATTTTTCATATATTACTTATTTTTTCATATGAAAATTTTTCATATGTTATTTATTTTTCATATCATATGAAATTTTTTCATATGTTATTTATTTTTCATATCCTATGAAATTATTCATATGTCATTTATTTTTAATATCTCATACGAAATTTTTAATATGTTATTTACTTTTTAATATCATACGAAATTTTTCATATGTTATTTTTTTTTCATATCATATGAAATTTTTCATATATTATTTATTTTAAATATCTCATACGAAATTTTTCATATGTTATTTACTTTTCATATGTTATTTATTTTTAATATCTCATACGAAATTTTTCATATGTTATTTATTTTTAATATCATATGAAATTTTTCATATGTTATTTATTTTTCATATCTTATATGAAATTTTTCATATATACTAATTTAACACATGGCATACCATGCTCGACATCACACCACCTATAGAGGTTTTTTGACACAGTTTCTCAAAATCGCCCATTTATGTTTCAATGTGCCTCTCAATATTAAATTTTCACATGTATTTTAAAAATACCTTACAACTCCAGAATAATATATAAATAAATAGACATTGCCGATAGTAAATGCATAAAATCATATGTATTTGAAATATGTACCAATTTAACATATGACATACCATGCTCGACATCACACCACCTATAGAGGTTTTTTGACACAGTTTCTCAAAATCGCCCATTTATGTTCCAAAGTGCCACTAACCGAAAATTTTTTACTTGTATTTTATAAATACCTTATAACTCCAAAATAATATATAAATAAATAGACATTGCCGATATTTATTTCACGTTTACTATTAATTTTTTCATATCATATGAAATTTTTCATATATTACTTATTTTTTCATATGAAAACATAGAAAATTTTTCATATGTTATTTATTTTTCATATCATATGAAATTTTTTCATATGTTATTTATTTTTCATATCCTATGAAATTATTCATATATCATTTATTTTTAATATCTCATACGAAATTTTTAATATGTTATTTACTTTTTAATATCATACGAAATTTTTCATATGTTATTTTTTTTCATATCATATGAAATTTTTCATATATTATTTATTTTAAATATCTCATACGAAATTTTTCATATGTTATTTACTTTTCATATGTTATTTATTTTTAATATCTCATACGAAATTTTTCATATGTTATTTATTTTTAACATATCATATGAAATTTTTCATATGTTATTTATTTTTCATATCTTATATGAAATTTTTCATATATACTAATTTAACACATGGCATACCATGCTCGACATCACACCACCTATAGAGGTTTTTTGACACAGTTTCTCAAAATCGCCCATTTATGTTTCAATGTGCCTCTCAATATTAAATTTTCACATGTATTTTAAAAATACCTTACAACTCCAGAATAATATATAAATAAATAGACATTGCCGATAGTAAATGCATAAAATCATATGTATTTGAAATATGTACCAATTTAACATATGACATACCATGCTCGACATCACACCACCTATAGAGGTTTTTTGACACAGTTTCTCAAAATCGCCCATTTATGTTCGAAAGTGCCACTAACCGAAAATTTTTTACTTGTATTTTATAAATACCTTATAACTCCAAAATAATATATAAATAAATAGACATTGCCGATATTTATTTCACGTTTACTATTAATTTTTTCATATCATATGAAATTTTTCATATATTACTTATTTTTTCATATGAAAATTTTTCATATGTTATTTAATTTATCATATCATATGAAATTTTTTCATATGTTATTTATTTTTATATCATATGAAAATTTTTCATATGTTATTTATTTTTAATATCTCATACGAAATTTTTTCATATGTTATTTATTTTTCATATCCTATTTCAAATTAATATTTTCATATATCATTTATTTTAAATATCTCATACGAAATTTTTAATATGTTATTTACTTTTTAATATCTCATACGAAATTTTTCATATGTTATTTATTTTTAATATCATATGAAATTTTTCATATGTTATTTATTTTTCATATCTTATATGAAATTTTTCATATATACTAATTTAACACATGGCATACCATGCTCGACATCACACCACCTATAGAGGTTTTTTGACACAGTTTCTCAAAATCGCCCATTTATGTTTCAATGTGCCTCTCAATATTAAATTTTCACATGTATTTTAAAATAAATACCTTATCAACTCCAGAATAATATATAAATAAATAGACATTGCCGATAGTAAATGCATAAAAATCATATGTATTTGAAATATGTACCAATTTAACACATGACATACCATGCTCGACATCACACCACCTATAGAGGTTTTTTGACACAGTTTCTCAAAATCGCCCATTTATGTTTCAAAGTGCCACTAACCGAAAATTAAATTTTCACATGTATTTTATAAATACCTTACAACTCCAAAATAATATATAAATAAATAGACATTGCCGATATTTATTTCACTAATATAAATGCATAAAATCATATGTATTTGAAATATGTACCAATTTATCATATGACTTATTTTTCATATCTATGAAATTTTTCATATGTTATTTATTTTTCATATCATATGAAAATTTTTCAAAATGTTATTTATTTTTCATATCCTATGGAAATTATTCATATATCATTATTTTAAAAATACCTTATAACTCAATTTATATATAAATAAATAGAAATTTTTCATATGTTATTTATTTTTAATATATCATACGAAATTTTTCATATGTTATTTATTTTTTCATATATTATTTATTTTCATACGAAATTTTTCATATGTTATTTATTTTTCAATATCATATGAAATTTTTCATATATTATTTATTTTTAATATCTCATACGAAATTTTTCATATGTTATTTATTTTATGATATATCATATGAAATTTTTTACAATTTCTCAAAATCCATTTATGTTATCAATTTTTCATATGTTATTTATTTTTAATTATCTTATGAAATTTTATCATATATTAATAAATAACATTCCATAGTAATTTTTTTCATATCTTATATGAAATTTTTCATATATACTAATTTAACACATGGCATACCATGCTCGACATCACACCACCTATAGAGGTTTTTTGACACAGTTTCTCAAAATCGCCCATTTATGTTTCAATGTGCCTCTCAATATTAAAATTTTCACATGTATTTTAAAAATTACCTTACAACTCCAGAATAATATATAAATAAATAGACATTGCCGATAGTAAATGCATAAAATCATATGTATTTGAAATATGTACCAATTTAACACATGACATACCATGCTCGACATCACACCACCTATAGAGGTTTTTTGACACAGTTTCTCAAAATCGCCCATTTATGTTCAAAAGTGCCACTAACCGAAAATTTTTTACTTGTATTTTATAAATACCTTATAACTCCAAAATAATATATAAATAAATAGACATTGCCGATATTTATTTCACGTTTACTATTAATTTTTTCATATCATATGAAATTTTTCACATATATTACTTATTTTTTCATATGAAAATTTTTCATATGTTATTTATTTTTCATATCATATGAAATTTTTTCATATGTTATTTATTTTTCATATCCTATGAAATTATTCATATGTCATTTATTTTTAATATCTCATACGAAATTTTTAATATGTTATTTACTTTTTTAATATCATACGAAATTTTTCATATGTTATTTTTTTTTCATATCATATGAAATTTTTCATATATTATTTATTTTAAATATCTCATACGAAAAAATTTTTCATATGTTATTTACTTTTAATATCCATATAAATTTTTCATATGTTATTTTTTCATATGAAATTTTTCATATTTATTTATTTTTAATATCTCATATCAAATTTTTCATATGTTATTTATTTTTCAATATCTTCATATGAAATTTTTCATATGTTATTTATTTTAAAAATCTTATAATGAAAATTTATAAATAATAGAATTATATAAATCATAATCATATGTAAATTTGAAATATATACTAATTTAACATATGGCATACCATGCTCGACATCACACCACCTATAGAGGTTTTTTGACACAGTTTCTCAAAATCGCCCATTTATGTTTCAATGTGCCTCTCAATATTAAATTTTCACATTCATGTATTTAAAAATACCTTATAACTCCAGAATAATATATAAATAAATAGACATTGCCGATAGTAAATGCATAATATCATATGTATTTGAAATATGTACCAATTTAACATATGACATACTATGCTCGACATCACACCACCTATAGAGGTTTTTTGACACAGTTTCTCAAAATCGCCCATTTATGTTCGAAAGTGCCACTAACCGAAAATTTTTTACTTGTATTTTATAAATACCTTATAACTCCAAAATAATATATAAATAAATAGACATTGCCGATATTTATTTCACGTTTACTATTAATTTTTTCATATCATATGAAATTTTTCATATATTACTTATTTTTTCATATGAAAATTTTTCATATGTTATTTATTTTTCATATCATATGAAATTTTTTCATATGTTATTTATTTTTCATATCCTATGAAATTATTCATATATCATTTATTTTTAATATCTCATACGAAATTTGTAATATGTTATTTACTTTTTAATATCATACGAAATTTTTCATATGTTATTTTTTTTTCATATCATATGAAATTTTTCATATATTATTTATTTTAAATATCTCATACGAAATTTTTCATATGTTATTTATTTTTAATATCTCATATGATAATTTTTAAATCTCATACGAAATTTTTATATGTTATTTATTTTTAATATCATATGAAATTTTTCATATGTTATTTATTTTTCATATCTTATATGAAATTTTTCATATATACTAATTTAACACATGGCATACCATGCTCGACATCACACCACCTATAGAGGTTTTTTGACACAGTTTCTCAAAATCGCCCATTTATGTTTCAATGTGCCTCTCAATATTAAATTTTCACATGTATTTTAAAAATACCTTACAACTCCAGAATAATATATAAATAAATAGACATTGCCGATAGTAAATGCATAAAATCATATGTATTTGAAATATGTACCAATTTAACATATGACATACCATGCTCGACATCACACCACCTATAGAGGTTTTTTGACACAGTTTCTCAAAATCGCCCATTTATGTTCGAAAGTGCCACTAACCGAAAATTTTTTACTTGTATTTTATAAATACCTTATAACTCCAAAATAATATATAAATAAATAGACATTGCCGATATTTATTTCACGTTTACTATTAATTTTTTCATATCATATGAAATTTTTCATATATTACTTATTTTTTCATATGAAAATTTTTCATATGTTATTTATTTTTCATATCATATGAAATTTTTTCATATGTTATTTATTTTTCATATCCTATGAAATTATTCATATGTCATTTATTTTTAATATCTCATACGAAATTTTTAATATGTTATTTACTTTTTAATATCATACGAAATTTTTCATATGTTATTTTTTTTTATATCATATGAAATTTTTCATATATTATTTATTTTAAATATCTCATACGAAATTTTTATTTATTTAAATAAACGAAATTTTCATATGTTATTTACTTTTCATATGTTATTTATTTTTAATATCTCATACGAAATTTTTCATATGTTATTTATTTTTCATATCATATGAAATTTTTCATATGTTATTTATTTTTCATATCTTATATGAAAGTTTTCATATATACTAATTTAACACATGGCATACCATGCTCGACATCACACCACCTATAGAGGTTTTTTGACACAGTTTCTCAAAATCGCCCATTTATGTTTCAATGTGCCTCTCAATATTAAATTTTCACATGTATTTTAAAAATACCTTATAACTCCAGAATAATATATAAATAAATAGACATTGCCGACAGTAAATGCATAATATCATATGTATTTGAAATATGTACCAATTTAACATATGACATACCATGCTCGACATCACACCACCTATAGAGGTTTTTTGACACAGTTTCTCAAAATCGCCCATTTATGTTCGAAAGTGCCACTAACCGAAAATTTTTTACTTGTATTTTATAAATACCTTACAACTCCAAAATAATATATAAATAAATAGACATTGCCGATATTTATTTCACGTTTACTATTAATTTTTTCATATCATATGAAATTTTTCATATATTACTTATTTTTTCATATGAAAATTTTTCATATGTTATTTATTTTTCATATCATATGAAATTTTTTCATATGTTATTTATTTTTCATATCCTATGAAATTATTCATATATCATTTATTTTTAATATCTCATACGAAATTTGTAATATGTTATTTACTTTTTAATATCATACGAAATTTTTCATATGTTATTTTTTTTTCATATCATATGAAATTTTTCATATATTATTTATTTTAAATATCTCATACGAAATTTTTCATATGTTATTTATATTATTTATTTTTAATATCTCATACGAAATTTTTCATATGTTATTTATTTTTAATATCATATGAAATTTTTCATATGTTATTTATTTTTCATATCTTATATGAAATTTTTCATATATACTAATTTAACACATGGCATACCATGCTCGACATCACACCACCTATAGAGGTTTTTTGACACAGTTTCTCAAAATCGCCCATTTATGTAAATTTCACATGTGCCTAAAACCAACTCAAAAATATTAAATTTTCACATGTATTTTAAAAATACCTTACAACTCCAGAATAATATATAAATAAATAGACATTGCCGATAGTAAATGCATAAAATCATATGTATTTAAGAAATATGTACCAATTTAACACATGACATACCATGCTCGACATCACACCACCTATAGAGGTTTTTTGACACAGTTTCTCAAAATCGCCCATTTATGTTCGAAAGTGCCACTAACCGAAAATTTTTTACTTGTATTTTATAAATACCTTATAACTCCAAAATAATATATAAATAAATAGACATTGCCGATATTTATTTCACGTTTACTATTAATTTTTTCATATCATATGAAATTTTTCATATATTACATTTATTTCATATGAAAATTTTTCATATGTTATTTATTTTTCATATCATATGAAATTTTTCTAAAATGTTATTTATTTTTCATATCCTATGAAATTATTCATATGTCATTTATTTTTAATATCTCATACGAAATTTTTAATATGTTATTTACTTTTTAATATCATACGAAATTTTTCATATGTTTATTTTCATTTAAAATTACCTATTTATCATATGAAATTACCATACTCGACATCAACCACCTATAGAGGTTTTTTTATATATACGACATTTCTCAAAATCGCCCATTTATGTTTCAATGTGCCTCTCAATATTAAATTTTCATATGTTATTTTAAAAATTTCTTAATATCTCATACAGAAATTTTTCATATATTAATTTATTTTTAAATAGCATATGAAATTTTTCGATATGTTATTTATTTTTCATAATCTTATATGAAATTTTTCATATATACTAATTTAACACATGGCATACCATGCTCGACATCACACCACCTATAGAGGTTTTTTGACACAGTTTCTCAAAATCGCCCATTTATGTTTCAATGTGCCTCTCAACATTAAATTTTTACATGTATTTTAAAAATACCTTATAACTCCAGAATAATATATAAATAAATAGACATTGCCGATAGTAAATGCATAAAATATCATATGTATTTGAAATATGTACCAATTTAACATATGACATACATGCTCGACATCACACCACCTATAGAGGTTTTTTGACACAGTTTCTCAAAATCGCCCATTTATGTTCGAAAGTGCCACTAACCGAAAATTTTTTACTTGTATTTTATAAATACCTTATAAAACTCAAAATAATATATAAATAAATAGACATTGCCGATATTTATTTCACTTTTTACTATTAAATTTTTTCATATCATATGAAATTTTTCATATATTACTTATTTTATTATATGAAAATTTTTCATATGTTATTTATTTTTCATATCATATGAAATTTTTTCATATGTTATTTATTTTTCATATCCTATGAAATTATTCATATATCTATTTATTTTTAATATCTCATCAAGGAAATTTGTAATATGTTATTTACTTTTTTAATATCATACGAAATTTTTCATATGTTATTTTTTTTTTTATATCATATGAAATTTTTCATATATTATTTATTTTAAATATCTCATACGAAATTTTTCATATGTTATTTATTTTTAATTTTTTATACTCATACGAAATTTTTCATATGTTATTTATTTTTCATATCATATGAAATTTTTCATATGTTATTTATTTTTCATATCTTATATGAAAGTTTTCATATATACTAATTTAACACATGGCATACCATGCTCGACATCACACCACCTATAGAGGTTTTTTGACACAGTTTCTCAAAATCGCCCATTTATGTTTCAATGTGCCTCTCAATATTAAATTTTCACATGTATTTTAAAAATACCTTACAACTCCAGAATAATATATAAATAAATAGACATTGCCGATAGTAAATGCATAAAATCATATGTATTTGAAATATGTACCAATTTAACATATGACATACCATGCTCGACATCCACCACCTATAGAGGTTTTTTGACACAGTTTCTCAAAATCGCCCATTTATGTTTCAAAATCCTCTAGAAATTTTTCACATGTATTTTATAAATACCTTACAACTCCAAATTATATATAAATAAATAGACATTGCCGATATAAATTTTTCATATGTTATTTATTTTTCATATCTTATATGAAAGTTTTCATATATACTAATTTAACACATGGCATACCATGCTCGACATCACACCACCTATAGAGGTTTTTTGACACAGTTTCTCAAAATCGCCCATTTATGTTTCAATGTGCCTCTCAATATTAAATTTTCACATGTATTTTAAAAATACCTTACAACTCCAGAATAATATATAAATAAATAGACATTGCCGATAGTAAATGCATAAAATCATATGTATTTGAAATATGTACCAATTTAACATATGACATACCATGCTCGACATCACACCACCTATAGAGGTTTTTTGACACAGTTTCTCAAAATCGCCCATTTATGTTTCAATGTGCCTCTCAATATTAAATTTTCACATGTATTTTAAAAATACCTTACAACTCCAGAATAATATATAAATAAATAGACATTGCCGATAGTAAATGCATAAAATCATATGTATTTGAAATATGTACCAATTTAACATATGACATACCATGCTCGACATCACACCACCTATAGAGGTTTTTTGACACAGTTTCTCAAAATCGCCCATTTATGTTCGAAAGTGCCACTAACCGAAAATTTTTTACTTGTATTTTATAAATACCTTACAACTCCAAAATAATATATAAATAAATAGACATTGCCGATATTTATTTCAGTTTATTTTACATATCATATGAAATTTTTCATATATTATTTATTTAAATTTTTCATATGGAAATTTTTCATATGTTATTTATTTTTCATATCATATGAAATTTTTCATATGTTATTTATTTTCAATATTATAAATTTTTCATATATCATTTATTTGAAATTTTTCATATATACAATTTAAAAAACCATGCTCGACATCACACCACCTATAGAGGTTTTTTGACACAGTTTCTCAAAATCGCCCATTTATGTTTCAATGTGCCTCTCAATATTAAATTTTCACATGTATTTTAAAAATACCTTATAACTCCAGAATAATATATAAATAAATAGACATTGCCGATAGTAAATGCATAATATCATATGTATTTGAAATATGTACCAATTTAACATATGACATACCATGCTCGACATCACACCACCTATAGAGGTTTTTTGACACAGTTTCTCAAAATCGCCCATTTATGTTCGAAAGTGCCACTAACCGAAAATTTTTTACTTGTATTTTATAAATACCTTACAACTCCAAAATAATATATAAATAAATAGACATTGCCGATATTTATTTCACGTTTACTATTAATTTTTTCATATCATATGAAATTTTTCATATATTACTTTTTTTTTCATATGAAAATTTTTCATATGTTATTTATTTTTCATATACATATGAAATTTTTTCATATGTTATTTATTTTTCATATCCTATGAAATTATTCATCATATTCATTTATTTTTAATATCTCATACATACGAAATTTTTAATATGTTATTTACTTTTTAATATCATACGAAATTTTTCATATGTTATTTATTTTTCATATCTCATATGAAATTTTTCATATGTTATTTATTTTTAATATACATATAATAAAAAATTATATATTTATTTTAAATATCATACAAAATTTTTCATATCATACGTAAATTTTTCATATGTTATTTATTTTTAATATCTCATACGAAATTTTTCATATGTTATTTATTTTTAATATCATATGAAATTTTTCATATGTTATTTATTTTTCATATCTTATATGAAATTTTTCATATATACTAATTTAACACATGGCATACCATGCTCGACATCACACCACCTATAGAGGTTTTTTGACACAGTTTCTCAAAATCGCCCATTTATGTTTCAATGTGCCTCTCAATATTAAATTTTCACATGTATTTTAAAAATACCTTACAACTCCAGAATAATATATAAATAAATAGACATTGCCGATAGTAAATGCATAAAATCATATGTATTTGAAATATGTACCAATTTAACATATGACATACCATGCTCGACATCACACCACCTATAGAGGTTTTTTGACACAGTTTCTCAAAATCGCCCATTTATGTTCGAAAGTGCCACTAACCGAAAATTTTTTACTTGTATTTTATAAATACCTTATAACTCCAAAATAATATATAAATAAATAGACATTGCCGATATTTATATCACGTTTAACTATTATAAAATTTTTCATATATTCAATTTTTATTTATCATATGAAATTTTTCATCATATATTACTTATTTTATCATATGAAAATTTTTCATATGTTATTTATTTTTCATATGAAAAATCATATCATATGAAATTTTTTCATATGTTATTTATTTTTCATATCCTATGAAATTATTCATATGTCATTTATTTTTAATATCTCATACGAAATTTTTAATATGTTATTTACTTTTTAATATCATACGAAATTTTTCATATGTTATTTTTTTTCATATCATATGAAATTTTTCATATATTATTTATTTTAAATATCTCATACGAAATTTTTCATATGTTATTTACTTTTCATATGTTATTTATTTTTAATATCTCATACGAAATTTTTCATATGTTATTTATTTTTCATATCATATGAAATTTTTCATATGTTATTTATTTTTCATATCTTATATGAAAGTTTTCATATATACTAATTTAACACATGGCATACCATGCTCGACATCACACCACCTATAGAGGTTTTTTGACACAGTTTCTCAAAATCGCCCATTTATGTTCGAAAGTGCCACTAACCGAAAATTTTTTACTTGTATTTTATAAATACCTTACAACTCCAAAATAATATATAAATAAATAGACATTGCCGATATTTATTTCACGTTTACTATTAATTTTTTCATATCATATGAAATTTTTCATATATTACTTATTTTTTCATATGAAAATTTTTCATATGTTATTTATTTTTCATATCATATGAAATTTTTTCATATGTTATTTATTTTTCATATCCTATGAAATTATTCATATATCATTTATTTTTAATATCTCATACGAAATTTGTAATATGTTATTTACTTTTTAATATCATACGAAATTTTTCATATGTTATTTTTTTTTCATATCATATGAAAATTTTTCATATATTATTTATTTTAAATATCTCATACGAAATTTTTCATATGTTATTTCATATGTTATTTATTTTTTAATATCTCATACGAAATTTTTCATATGTTATTTATTTTTAATATCATATGAAATTTTTCATATGTTATTTATTTTTCATATCTTATATGAAATTTTTCATATATACTAATTTAACACATGGCATACCATGCTCGACATCACACCACCTATAGAGGTTTTTTGACACAGTTTCTCAAAATCGCCCATTTATGTTTCAATGTGCCTCTCAATATTAAATTTTCACATGTATTTTAAAAATACCTTACAACTCCAGAATAATATATAAATAAATAGACATTGCCGATAGTAAATGCATAAAATCATATGTATTTGAAATATGTACCAATTTAACATATGACATACCATGCTCGACATCACACCACCTATAGAGGTTTTTTGACACAGTTTCTCAAAATCGCCCATTTATGTTCGAAAGTGCCACTAACCGAAAATTTTTTACTTGTATTTTATAAATACCTTATAACTCCAAAATAATATATAAATAAATAGACATTGCCGATATTTATTTCACGTTTACTATTAATTTTTTCATATCATATGAAATTTTTCATATATTACTTATTTTTTCATATGAAAATTTTTCATATGTTATTTATTTTTCATATCATATGAAATTTTTTCATATGTTATTTATTTTTCATATCCTATGAAATTATTCATATGTCATTTATTTTTAATATCTCATACGAAATTTTTAATATGTTATTTACTTTTTAATATCATACGAAATTTTTCATATGTTATTTTTTTTTCATATCATATGAAATTTTTCATATATTATTTATTTTAAATATCTCATACGAAATTTTTCATATGTTATTTACTTTTCATATGTTATATTTATATTATTTATTTTTAATATCTCATACGAAATTTTTCATATGTTATTTATTTTTCATATCATATGAAATTTTTCATATGTTATTTATTTTTCATATCTTATATGAAAGTTTTCATATATACTAATTTAACACATGGCATACCATGCTCGACATCACACCACCTATAGAGGTTTTTTGACACAGTTTCTCAAAATCGCCCATTTATGTTTCAATGTGCCTCTCAATATTAAATTTT
This sequence comes from Drosophila sp. 14030-0761.01, assembly GCA_018150735.1. NCBI lineage: Eukaryota > Metazoa > Arthropoda > Insecta > Diptera > Drosophilidae > Drosophila > Drosophila sp. 14030-0761.01. The sequence continues at coordinate 98,820 of JAECWO010000068.1, read as the reverse complement.
CACATGTATTTTAAAAATACCTTATAACTCCAGAATAATATATAAATAAATAGACATTGCCGACAGTAAATGCATAATATCATATGTATTTGAAATATGTACCAATTTAACATATGACATACCATGCTCGACATCACACCACCTATAGAGGTTTTTTGACACAGTTTCTCAAAATCGCCCATTTATGTTCGAAAGTGCCACTAACCGAAAATTTTTTACTTGTATTTTATAAATACCTTACAACTCCAAAATAATATATAAATAAATAGACATTGCCGATATTTATTTCACGTTTACTATTAATTTTTTCATATCATATGAAATTTTTCATATATTACTTATTTTTTCATATGAAAATTTTTCATATGTTATTTATTTTTCATATCATATGAAATTTTTTCATATGTTATTTATTTTTCATATCCTATGAAATTATTCATATATCATTTATTTTTAATATCTCATACGAAATTTGTAATATGTTATTTACTTTTTAATATCATACGAAATTTTTCATATGTTATTTTTTTTTCATATCATATGAAATTTTTCATATATTATTTATTTTAAATATCTCATACGAAATTTTTCATATGTTATTTATTTTTAATATCTCATACGAAATTTTTCATATGTTATTTATTTTTAATATCATATGAAATTTTTCATATGTTATTTATTTTTCATATCTTATATGAAATTTTTATATATCATATATACTAATTTAACACATGGCATACCATGCTCGACATCACACCACCTATAGACGTTTTTTGACACAGTTTCTCAAAATCGCCTATTTATGTTTCAATGTGCCTCTCAATATTAAATTTTCACATGTATTTTAAAAATTCCCTTACAACTCCAGAATAATATATAAATAAATAGACATTGCCGATAGTAAATGCATAAAATCATATGTATTTGAAATATGTACCAATTTAACATATGACATACCATGCTCGACATCACACCACCTATAGAGGTTTTTTGACACAGTTTCTCAAAATCGCCCATTTATGTTTCAATGTGCCTCTCAATATTAAATTTTCACATGTATTTTAAAAATACCTTACAACTCCAGAATAATATATAAATAAATAGACATTGCCGATAGTAAATGCATAAAATCATATGTATTTGAAATATGTACCAATTTATCATATGACATACCATGCTCGACATCACACCACCTATAGAGGTTTTTTGACACAGTTTCTCAAAATCGCCCATTTATGTTTCAATGTGCCTCTCAATATTAAATTTTCACATGTATTTTAAAAATACCTTACAACTCCAGAATAATATATAAATAAATAGACATTGCCGATAGTAAATGCATAAAATCATATGTATTTGAAATATGTACCAATTTATCATATGACATACCATGCTCGACATCACACCACCTATAGAGGTTTTTTGACACAGTTTCTCAAAATCGCCCATTTATGTTTCAATGTGCCTCTCAATATTAAATTTTCACATGTATTTTAAAAATACCTTTTAACTCCAGAAACCCAAATAATATATAAATAAATAGACATTGCCGACAGTAAATGCATAATATCATATGTATTTGAAATATGTACCAATTTAACATATGACATACACTCGACATCACACCACCTATAGCAGGTTTTTTGACATCCAAATCGCCCAGTTTCTCAAAATCGCCCATTTATGTTCGAAAGTGCCACTAACCGAAAATTTTTTACTTGTATTTTATAAATACCACCTTACAACTCCAAAATAATATATAAATAAATAGACATTGCCGATATTTATTTCACGTTTACTATTAATTTTTTCATATCATATGAAATATTTTCATATATTACTTATTTTTTCATATGAAAATTTTTCATATGTTATTTATTTTTCATATCATATGAAATTTTTTCATATGTTATTTATTTTTCATATCCTATGAAATTATTCATATATCATTTATTTTATAATATCTCATACGAAATTTGTAATATGTTATTTAACTTTTTAATATCATACGAAATTTTTCATATGTTATTTTTTTTCATATCATATGAAATTTTTCATATATTATTTATTTTAAATATCTCATACGAAATTTTTCATATGTTATTTATTTTTAATATCTCATACGAAATTTTTCATATGTTATTTATTTTTAATATCATATGAAATTTTTCATATGTTATTTATTTTTCATATCTTATATGAAATTTTTCATATATACTAATTTAACACATGGCATACCATGCTCGACATCACACCACCTATAGAGGTTTTTTGACACAGTTTCTCAAAATCGCCCATTTATGTTTCAATGTGCCTCTCAATATTAAATTTTCACATGTATTTTAAAAATACCTTACAACTCCAGAATAATATATAAATAAATAGACATTGCCGATAGTAAATGCATAAAATCATATGTATTTGAAATATGTACCAATTTAACATATGACATACCATGCTCGACATCACACCACCTATAAGGTTTTTGACACAGTTTCTCAAAGTCTTTAGCACAGTTTCTCAAAATCGCCCATTTATGTTCGAAAGTGCCACTAACCGAAAATTTTTTACTTGTATTTTATAAATACCTTATAACTCCAAAAATAATATATAAATAAATAGACATTGCCGATATTTATTTCACGTTTACTATTAATTTTTTCATATCATATGAAATTTTTCATATATTACTTATTTTTTCATATGAAAATTTTTCATATGTTATTTATTTTTCCATATCATATGAAATTTTTTTCATATGTTATTTATTTTTCATATCCTATGAAATTATTCATATGTCATTTATTTTTAATATCTCATACGAAATTTTTAATATGTTATTTACTTTTTAATATCATACGAAATTTTTCATATGTTATTTTTTTTTCATATCATATGAAATTTTTCATATATTATTTATTTAAATAAATATCTCATACGAAATTTTTCATATGTTATTTACTTTTCATATGTTATTTATTTTTAATATCTCATACGAAATTTTTCATATGTTATTTATTTTTCATATCATATGAAATTTTTCATATGTTATTTATTTTTCATATCTTATATGAAAGTTTTCATATATACTAATTTAACACATGGCATACCATGCTCGACATCACACCACCTATAGAGGTTTTTTGACACAGTTTCTCAAAATCGCCCATTTATGTTTCAATGTGCCTCTCAATATTAAATTTTCACATGTATTTTAAAAATACCTTATAACTCCAGAATAATATATAAATAAATAGACATTGCCGACAGTAAATGCATAATATCATATGTATTTGAAATATGTACCAATTTAACATATGACATACCATGCTCGACATCACACCACCTATAGAGGTTTTTTGACACAGTTTCTCAAAATCGCCCATTTATGTTCGAAAGTGCCACTAACCGAAAATTTTTTACTTGTATTTTATAAATACCTTACAACTCCAAAATAATATATAAATAAATAGACATTGCCGATATTTATTTCACGTTTACTATTAATTTTTTCATATCATATGAAATTTTTCATATATTACTTATTTTTTCATATGAAAATTTTTCATATGTTATTTATTTTTCATATCATATGAAATTTTTTCATATGTTATTTTTTTTTCATATCCTATGAAATTATTCATATATCATTTATTTTTAATATCTCATACGAAATTTGTAATATGTTATTTACTTTTTAATATCATACGAAATTTTTCATATGGTTATTTTTTTTCATATCATATGAAATTTTTCATATATTATTTATTTTAAATATCTCATACGAAATTTTTCATATGTTATTTATTTTTTTATATATCGAAATAGAAATTTTTCATATGTTATTTATTTTTAATATCATATGAAATTTTTCATATGTTATTTATTTTTCATATCTTATATGAAATTTTTCATATATTACTAATTTTACACATGGCATACCATGCTCGACATCACACCACCTATAGAGGTTTTTTGACACAGTTTCTCAAAATCGCCCATTTATGTTTCAATGTGCCTCTCAATATTAAATTTTCACATGTATTTTAAAAATACCTTACAACTCCAGAATAATATATAAATAAATAGACATTGCCGATAGTAAATGCATAAAATCATATGTATTTGAAATATGTACCAATTTAACATATGACATACCATGCTCGACATCACACCACCTATAGAGGTTTTTTGACACAGTTTCTCAAAATCGCCCATTTATGTTTCAATGTGCCTCTCAATATTAAATTTTCACATGTATTTTAAAAATACCTTACAACTCCAGAATAATATATAAATAAATAGACATTGCCGATAGTAAATGCATAAAATCATATGTATTTGAAATATGTACCAATTTATCATATGACATACCATGCTCGACATCACACCACCTATAGAGGTTTTTTGACACAGTTTCTCAAAATCGCCCATTTATGTTTCAATGTGCCTCTCAATATTAAATTTTTACATGTATTTTAAAAATACCTCCTATACAACTCCAAAATAATATATAAATAAATAGACATTGCCGATATTAATATGTTATTTAAATTTATCATATGTTATTTGAAATTTTTCATATGTTATTTATTTTTCATATCATATGAAATTTTTTTATATTATGAAATTATTCATATATCATTTATTTTTAATATCTCATACGAAATTTGTAATATGTTATTTACTTTTTAATATCATACGAAATTTTTCATATGTTATTTTTTTTATCATATGAAATTTTTCATATATTATTTATTTTAAATATCTCATACGAAATTTTTCATATGTTATTTATTTTTAATATCTCATACGAAATTTTTCATATATTATTTATTTTAATATCATATGAAATTTTTCATATGTTATTTATTTTTCATATCTTATATGAAATTTTTCATATATACCAATTTAACATATGGCATACCATGCTCGACATCACACCACCTATAGAGGTTTTTTGACACAGTTTCTCAAAATCGCCCATTTATGTTTCAATGTGCCTCTCAATATTAAATTTTCACATGTATTTTAAAAATACCTTATAACTCCAGAATAATATATAAATAAATAGACATTGCCGATAGTAAATGCATAAATATCATATGTATTTGAAATATGTACCAATTTAACATATGACATACCATGCTCGACATCACACCACCTATAGAGGTTTTTTGACACAGTTTCTCAAAATCGCCCATTTATGTTCGAAAGTGCCACTAACCGAAAATTTTTACTACTTGTATTTTATAAATACCTTATAACTCCAAAATAATATATAAATAAATAGACATTGCCGATATTTATTTCACGTTTACTATTAATTTTTTCATATCATATGAAATTTTTCATATATTACTTATTTTTTCATATGAAAATTTTTCATATGTTATTTATTTTTCATATCATATGAAATTTTTTCATATGTTATTTATTTTTCATATCCTATGAAATTATTCATATGTCATTTATTTTTAATATCTCATACGAAATTTTTAATATGTTATTTACTTTTTAATATCATACGAAATTTTTCATATGTTATTTTTTTTCATATCATATGAAATTTTTCATATATTATTTATTTTAAATATCTCATACGAAATTTTTCATATGTTATTTACTTTTCATATGTTATTTATTTTTAATATCTCATACGAAATTTTTCATATGTTATTTATTTTTCATATCATATGAAATTTTTCATATGTTATTTATTTTTCATATCTTATATGAAATTTTTCATATATACTAATTTAACACATGGCATACCATGCTCGACATCACACCACCTATAGAGGTTTTTTGACACAGTTTCTCAAAATCGCCCATTTATGTTCGAAAGTGCCACTAACCGAAAATTTTTTACTTGTATTTTATAAATACCTTATAACTCCAAAATAATATATAAATAAATAGACATTGCCGATATTTATTTCACGTTTACTATTAATTTTTTCATATCATATGAAATTTTTCATATATTACTTATTTTTTCATATGAAAATTTTTCATATGTTATTTATTTTTCATATCATATGAAATTTTTTCATATGTTATTTATTTTTCATATCCTATGAAATTATTCATATGTCATTTATTTTTAATATCTCATACGAAATTTTTAATATGTTATTTACTTTTTAATATCATACGAAATTTTTCATATGTTATTTTTTTTTCATATCATATGAAATTTTTCATATATTATTTATTTTAAATATCTCATACGAAATTTTTCATATGTTATTTACTTTAAATTAAAATATATATTTATTTAAAACTCAAGAAATTTTCATATGTTATTTATTTTTAATATCTCATACGAAATTTTTCATATGTTATTTATTTTTAATATCATATGAAATTTTTCATATGTTATTTATTTTTCATATCTTATATGAAATTTTTCATATATACTAATTTAACACATGGCATACCATGCTCGACATCACACCACCTATAGAGGTTTTTTGACACAGTTTCTCAAAATCGCCCATTTATGTTTCAATGTGCCTCTCAATATTAAATTTTCACATGTATTTTAAAAATACCTTACAACTCCAGAATAATATATAAATAAATAGACATTGCCGATAGTAAATGCATAAAATCATATGTATTTGAAATATGTACCAATTTAACATATGACATACCATGCTCGACATCACACCACCTATAGAGGTTTTTTGACACAGTTTCTCAAAATCGCCCATTTATGTTCGAAAGTGCCACTAACCGAAAATTTTTTACTTGTATTTTATAAATACCTTATAACTCCAAAATAATATATAAATAAATAGACATTGCCGATATTTATTTCACGTTTACTATTAATTTTTTCATATCATATGAAATTTTTCATATATTACTTATTTTTTCATATGAAAATTTTTCATATGTTATTTATTTTTCATATCATATGAAATAAATTTTTCATATGTTATTTATTTTTCATATCCTATGAAATTATTCATATGTCATTTATTTTTAATATCTCATACGAAATTTTTAATATGTTATTTACTTTTTAATATCATACGAAATTTTTCATATGTTATTTTTTTTTCATATCATATGAAATTTTTCATATATTATTTATTTTAAATATCTCATACGAAATTTTTCATATGTTATTTACTTTTCATATGTTATTTATTTTTAATATCTCATACGAAATTTTTCATATGTTATTTATTTTTCATATCATATGAAATTTTTCATATGTTATTTATTTTTCATATCTTATATGAAATTTTTCATATATACTAATTTAACACATGGCATACCATGCTCGACATCACACCACCTATAGAGGTTTTTTGACACAGTTTCTCAAAATCGCCCATTTATGTTTCAATGTGCCTCTCAATATTAAATTTTCACATGTATTTTAAAAAAACCTTATACACACAACTCCAGAATAATATATAAATAAATAGACATTGCATCGACAGTAAATGCATAATAATCATATGTATTTGAAATATGTACCAATTTAACACATGGCATACCATGCTCGACATCACACCACCTATAGAGGTTTTTTGACACAGTTTCTCAAAATCGCCCATTTATGTTCGAAAGTGCCACTAACCGAAAATTTTTTACTTGTATTTTATAAATACCTTACAACTCCAAAATAATATATAAATAAATAGACATTGCCGATATTTATTTCACGTTTACTATTAATTTTTTCATATCATATGAAATTTTTCATATATTACTTATTTTTTATATGAAAATTTTTCATATGTTATTTATTTTTCATATCATATGAAATTTTTTTACATGTTATTTTAAATATTATTTTAATATCCTATGAAATAATTACATATATCATTTATTTTTAATATCTCATACGAAATTTGTAATATGTTACCAATTTAACATATGACATATTCATACTGATATTTTTTCACATCCATATAGAAATTTTTTGATACAGTTTTTCATTTTAAATCGCCCATTTGAAATTTTTCATATGTGCCTATTTTTAATATCTCATACGAAATTTTTCATATGTTATTTATTTTTAATATCATATGAAATTTTTCATATGTTATTTATTTTTCATATCTTATATGAAATTTTTAATATATACTATATTTATACACATAGCATACCATGCTCGACATCACACCACCTATAGAGGTTTTTTGACACAGTTTCTCAAAATCGCCCATTTATGTTTCAATGTGCCTCTCAATATTAAATTTTCACATGTTATTTTAAAATTACAATAACATATCAATACTATATAAATTTATATATATTATAAATAAATATTCATATTTCGATATTTTTTTAAATATCATAAAATTTTCATAATATTTATTTTAAATATGTACCAATCATATGAAATTCCATTTTCGACATCACACCACTTTATTTTTAATATCTCATACATTTCAAATTTTTCAATGTTTTGTCACATTTCCTCAATCAATATTAAATTTTCACATGTATATTTAAAAATACCTTATAACTCCAGAATAATATATAAATAAATAGACATTGCCGATAGTAAATGCATAAAATCATATGTATTTGAAATATGTACCAATTTATCATATGACATACCATGCTCGACATCACACCACCTATAGAGGTTTTTTGACACAGTTTCTCAAAATCGCCCATTTATGTTTCAATGTGCCTCTCAATATTAAATTTTCACATGTATTTTAAAAATACCTTATAACTCCAGAATAATATATAAATAAATAGACATTGCCGATAGTAAATGCATAAAATCATATGTATTTGAAATATGTACCAATTTATCATATGACATACCATGCTCGACATCACACCACCTATAGAGGTTTTTTGACACAGTTTCTCAAAATCGCCCATTTATGTTTCAATGTGCCTCTCAATATTAAATTTTCACATGTATTTTAAAAATACCTTATAACTCCAGAATAATATATAAATAAATAGACATTGCCGATAGTAAATGCATAATATCATATGTATTTGAAATATGTACCAATTTAACATATGACATACCATGCTCGACATCACACCACCTATAGAGGTTTTTTGACACAGTTTCTCAAAATCGCCCATTTATGTTCGAAAGTGCCACTAACCGAAAATTTTTTACTTGTATTTTATAAATACCTTACAACTCCAAAATAATATATAAATAAATAGACATTGCCGATATTTATTTCACGTTTACTATTAATTTTTTCATATCATATGAAATTTTTCATATATTACTTATTTTTTCATATGAAAATTTTTCATATGTTATTTATTTTTCATATCATATGAAATTTTTTCATATGTTATTTATTTTTCATATCCTATGAAATTATTCATATATCATTTATTTTTAATATCTCATACGAAATTTGTAATATGTTATTTACTTTTTAATATCATACGAAATTTTTCATATGTTATTTTTTTTTCATATCATATGAAATTTTTCATATATTATTTATTTTAAATATCTCATACGAAATTTTTCATATGTTATTTATTTTTAATATCTCATACGAAATTTTTCATATGTTATTTATTTTTAATATCATATGAAATTTTTCATATGTTATTTATTTTTCATATCTTATATGAAATTTTTCATATATACTAATTTAACACATGGCATACCATGCTCGACATCACACCACCTATAGAGGTTTTTTGACACAGTTTCTCAAAATCGCCCATTTATGTTTCAATGTGCCTCTCAATATTAAATTTTCACATGTATTTTAAAAATACCTTACAACTCCAGAATAATATATAAATAAATAGACATTGCCGATAGTAAATGCATAAAATCATATGTATTTGAAATATGTACCAATTTAACATATGACATACCATGCTCGACATCACACCACCTATAGAGGTTTTTTGACACAGTTTCTCAAAATCGCCCATTTATGTTCGAAAGTGCCACTAACCGAAAATTTTTTACTTGTATTTTATAAATACCTTATAACTCCAAAATAATATATAAATAAATAGACATTGCCGATATTTATTTCACGTTTACTATTAATTATTTTTTCATATCATATGAAATTTTTCATATATTACTTATTTTTTCATATGAAAATTTTTCATATGTTATTTATTTTTCATATCATATGAAATTTTTTCATATGTTATTTATTTTTCATATCCTATGAAATTATTCATATGTCATTTATTTTTAATATCTCATACGAAATTTTTAATATGTTATTTACTTTTTAATATCATACGAAATTTTTCATATGTTATTTTTTTTTTATATCATATGAAATTTTTCATATATTATTTATTTTAAATATCTCATACGAAATTTTTCATATGTTATTTACTTTTCATATGTTATTTATTTTTAATATCTCATACGAAATTTTTCATATGTTATTTATTTTTCATATCATATGAAATTTTTCATATGTTATTTATTTTTCATATCTTATATGAAAGTTTTCATATATACTAATTTAACACATGGCATACCATGCTCGACATCACACCACCTATAGAGGTTTTTTGACACAGTTTCTCAAAATCGCCCATTTATGTTTCAATGTGCCTCTCAATATTAAATTTTCACATGTATTTTAAAAATACCTTATAACTCCAGAATAATATATAAATAAATAGACATTGCCGACAGTAAATGCATAATATCATATGTATTTGAAATATGTACCAATTTAACATATGACATACCATGCTCGACATCACACCACCTATAGAGGTTTTTTGACACAGTTTCTCAAAATCGCCCATTTATGTTCGAAAGTGCCACTAACCGAAAATTTTTTACTTGTATTTTATAAATACCTTACAACTCCAAAATAATATATAAATAAATAGACATTGCCGATATTTATTTCACGTTTACTATTAATTTTTTCATATCATATGAAATTTTTCATATATTACTTATTTTTTCATATGAAAATTTTTCATATGTTATTTATTTTTCATATCATATGAAATTTTTTCATATGTTATTTATTTTTCATATCCTATGAAATTATTCATATATCATTTATTTTTAATATCTCATACGAAATTTGTAATATGTTATTTACTTTTTAATATCATACGAAATTTTTCATATGTTATTTTTTTTTCATATCATATGAAATTTTTCATATATTATTTATTTTAAATATCTCATACGAAATTTTTCATATGTTATTTATTTTTAAATATCTCATACGAAATTTTTCATATGTTATTTATTTTTAATATCATATGAAATTTTTCATATGTTATTTATTTTTCATATCTTATATGAAATTTTTCATAGCCGAAATCCCCCCCTGCTCCTTGCTGGTCACGATCTGGCGTGAACATGCCGCCCCCTTGCAACAAGTTGCAATTGCCACTCTGGGCATACATGAAAGGATGAGGAGCGGCCGCGTTCTGGATCGCCTAGATGCCGCAGGAGCCGGAAAGAATCCAGCCGAAGACGGTGCTTTGGGCGGCTGGGGTGCCGCTCTGCCCCGGCACACATCCTGGTTGGATGACCTCAGGATAGAGGTCTGCACCAAGCACTACGGAGACGGATGAGGGGCGGTGGAACTCCGGGTCTGCCAGCACTAGATGTCGGAATTTTCCACGCACCGAGTCGGATACCTCCCGGATGGGGGTACGAACTTGAAGGTCGGGCTCCACCTTGAAAACGACCTCCTTTTGGAAGTCTGGGTCGGTCTTTGACCCGAGCACGGCTGTGCACGCGCGGTCGTTCCCGACTGGACCGATGGCTAGACCCAGAGCCTTCGCGAACGAAGCGTTGACACGGCTCATCGGGCTGCACGCGTCCAGGAGGACCCGGGTGTCAAACTGCTTGACTCCGTTGCCTAGTCGCACCACGGCCGTGGGCATCACTACAGTCGACCTGGACTGCAGGAGGGAGTTCAGCGTGGGCGCTTGGGACGGATCGCGAGCGGAGGGGGACTTGTCGGAACGCCGCTGGGAGGAGCGCTGCCGTGAAGGCTGGTCATCTGACCGCCTGGGGGACCGACGTCTTGGGGTCTGGTCAGCCATGTGGAGGAGCGTGTGGTGGCTCTGCCCACACCGTCGGCATCCGTCGGGACTGCGGCAGGACTCGCCCGAATGCTCGTGGGCCAGGCAGTTGGGGCAGTACTTGTTCACAAGTACTGCACGCAGGCGCTTCTCCGCGCGTAGGTTTAAGAATCGCCGGCACTGGCGGAGGGCGTGGACTCCTCGACAGACCCGGCACCTAAGTAGGAGTCGACTCCGCGGATGCGGTGGGTCTCCTCACGGGTGCGGGTGGTACGCCTTGGGGCCATTGCGATTGGATTGTAGCGAGAGTCTAGAATGGGAGCAAACTGGGTTAGTTATTGTCGCGGAGACGGACACAGGACATTGAGACGATGACACGCAACGGAACACAGGATAGGTAGGAGGACGTTACGGCTTGGAGGTGTCCGGGACGAGCTCGCTATCGCTATGTAGAAGGATAAGCTTCGCGACCGGTCGTCGGATGGACCCGCGCGAAGTCCTAACATCGACAACCCGGACCAGCCCGTCGGCACCGGAATGCCGACCTTCCACTCGGCCTAGACGCCACTCGGTTGGTGGCAGATTGTCTTCCGAGACGATAACGAGATCGCCGATCTGCAGGTTGCGATCCGGGGCCTTCCATTTGTGCCGTTTTTGGAGCTCTCGAAGGTACTCCTCCTTCCAACGACGACAAAAGTTCTGGTGGAGTGCCTTCAGACGTTGCCACCGGTTGATCACGGACATGGGATCGACGTGAATCTCCGGCTCCGCAATGGATATGAGGGGCCCCCCACGAGGAAGTGTCCGGGGGTTAACGCCAACAAGTCTGACGGATCCTCACTCATGGGGGAGATTGGACGTGAGTTCAAACATGCCTCGATCCGACACAGGAGTGTGGACAACTCCTCCATAGTGTACCTCATCGTCGAAGACCCCTTGTAGAACAAGGCCTTGAAGCTCTTCACCCCCGCTTCCCACAATCCGCCCATATGGGGTGCGCCGGGTGGAATGAAATGCCAGGAGAGGATGTGTTGGCTGAAGGAGTTCAGTATGCATCCTTTGGTGGCGTCCAGGAAGTCCTTCTCTAAGGCTTTGGAGGCTCCAACGAAAGTCTTGCCATTATCGGAATAAATGCGCTGAGGGCACTGGCGACGGGCTACGAATCGGGAGAATGCAGCCAGGAATTTTTCGGTGGTGAGATCCGACGTGGCTTCGAGGTGGATTGCCCTGGTACTGAAGCACACAAAGACGCACACGTACCCTTTGGTGATGAGGCAGGCTCTGCCAGTGAAATTCTTGATTTCGAATGGACCCGCGAAATCAATACCGGTATGGGTGAAGGGTCTGGAGAATGTGGTGCGCTCACGAGGGAGGTCTCCCATCATCTGGGTCAGCTGCCGTCGCCTGTGGAGGATACAGGGCTTGCAGCCTCGGATGTGGGCCTTGATAAGGTTCGCAATCCTTGGAATCCAGAATTTTGCACGAAGATACCGTATCATCAGCTGATTGCCTCCATGCAGGGTGACGCGATGCGCGAAATCGACGAGCAGGCGCGTCAGACGGGCGCCGTACGGGAGCAAAATGGGATGACGCTCATCGTACGTTAAGGATTCGGACGCCCGAAGCCGCCCACCGGACCGGAGAATCCCATGTTGATCCAGGAATGGGTTGAGGTTGAGCAGCTTGCTTGAAGACGGAAGTGGTTGCTTCTCAGTGAGACGTCCGATTTCCGTGAAGTACTCATCGCGCTGGGTGGCCCGAATAAGCACTCTCTCCGCTGTCAGCATCTCTTCCTTGCTGAGCTGGGTTGTGGGGGAAGAGAGGCCCTCGGCCGCATGAATCGCTGGACGTATGCGATCACCCTCAGGGCTCTGCCGTAATTGGAGAAGCGCTCGATGACGCCCCCCGTCGGTGTCGTCGCGGATATGTGACACTGGATTCGTTGCTCGAGGTCTGTGTCAGGGACGTCGGATATGGATGTAGGCCAACTGTCGGGGGGTTGCAGCAGCCAGTGTGGTCCGTGCCACCATAGCTTGCTGGCCGCCAAGTCGTCAGCGGAGACTCCACGGCTAGCGAGATCCGCCGGGTTGTCTTCGGACCGCACATGAGACCAATCCTGGATGTTGGTGCTTCTAGATATGGAGGACACTCGGTTAGCAACAAAGGTGGACCAGCTGCAGGGGGCTTGGCTAGCCAAGCCAACACAATGGTGGAGTCGGTCCAGAAATGGACGTTGGAAGGCGAGATGGGGAGATTGGGGACCACCGCTGCGCACAAGTCTGCCAGGAGGACCGCGCCGCACAACTCCAGTCGTGGCAGGGAGACCGTTTTAACTGGAGCCACTCGGGTCTTGGCAGTTAGCAGATGGACGCTCGCCTCATTCTGGTGCTGAACCCGCACGTATAGGGCTGCTCCGTACGCCTTTTGAGACGCGTCACAAAAGCCGTGTAGGTCCCACTTCAATTTGGTGCCAATTCCTAACCACCGAGGGATACGTACTCGGCTAAGACCTGGATAGTCTTGGAGAAATTCATGCCACTGCATCAGTAGAAGCGAAGGGAGCGGATCATCCCATCCGAGCTCGGTCAACCAAATCTGCTGCATAAAGATTTTTGCTCGAACTACGAACGGTGCCAGCCACCCGGCTGGGTCGAACAGCTTTGCGATGTGAGAGAGGACTTCGCGTTTGGAGACCGTTTCCTGGAGTTGGAGCGCCGTTACGGCGAAGAAGAAGCAGTCACTGGTAGCTCGCCAGCGGATGCCCAATGTCTTGGCCGTGCTTGCATCTTCTAGCTCGAGAAAGTCGGCATGGAGCAGGTGCTCCCTAGGAATGGCGTGGAGCACCTCCTTCTTGTTGGATGTCCATTTTCGCAGCGGGAACCCAGCTGAGCTGAGTGCTGTCTGGAGTTCCTGGATGATGGCGCGTGCTTCCGCCATCGTGTGAGCGCCAGCGAGGACGTCATCTACATACATGTAATGACGGAGGATTTCACTTGCCTTTGGATATAGCTGTCGCACTTCGTGCGCCAGCTGCAGCAGGACTCTGATCGCCAAGAACGGGGCGCAATTAACGCCGAAGGTGACCGTTTGGAGCTCGTAATCGTTCAGAGTCCCGTCGCGCTCGCGGTATAGGATCCGCTGGAAAGGCGTGTGTTTGGGGTCGACCAGGATTTGTCGATACATCTGCGTGATGTCTGCATTAAAGACGAATTGGAAGAATCGCCATTTGAGGATCTGGAGCGTCAGATCAGCTTGGAGTGTGGGGCCGGTATGTAAGGCGTCATTCAAGCTGATCCCTCTGGTGGATGGACTTGAGGCGTTGAAGACGACTCGAACCTTAGTGGTGGTGCTCTCGGGTTTGAACACAGCGTGATGGGGGAGATAAAAGTTGTCACAAGTTGCGGGAGGAGTTACCCGAATCATGTGACCCAAATCGGCGTATTCTTGCAACACGGCATCGTATTGCCTCTTTAGCTCTGGATTTTTCTGGAGGCGAGCTTCGTTCCTCAGGAATTGAGCCAAGGCGATGGATCTGGAATGACCCAGCTCTATATGCTTTGGATCCTTGAACGGGAGAGAGACCACATAACGCCCATCCTTCCTTCTCTTGGTCGTCTCTTGGAACATTTGCTCGCAAATTCGATCTTCTTCCTTTTCCGGCTTCGCTGGGAGATCTTCCACCTCCCAAAACTTGGTGAGAAGCTCATCAAGTTTTGCCTCTGGCGGACCCGTCTGAACGGTGTAAACCGGCCGCGGATGGTGTGAGTCGGTCAGGATAGCCCCACACACCACCCAGCCAAACATGGTTTCGATCCCGATCAGGCCGCCTCCGATATCCTTCTTGATGCGTTCGCCGAGGATCGACCGGAAGGCATCCACACCGATGATCAGATCGACTGGTGCTGGCTTGTTAAAATGCGGGTCAGCCAGAGGGAGGTCGAGGGTACTGACCTGGATCGGATCAGGGAAGGCGCATCTCGGCATGGTGCCAGTCAACTTCGGCAGGACCAAGGCTAGCACCTCGATCTGGAAACCTCGATTGCATGGAGCGGATAGGGTCAACAGACATGCCTTCTCTGCCCCGCCGGCGTCGCATTCACCCATGCCGGTGATGCCTGCGCGGAACGGGTAGTGTGGAGGCCGGACCAAATTGAACACACGTTCAGATAGAAAGCTGGAGTCAGCTCCTGAGTCAACCATTGCACGGACATGAAAAACTTCGCCTAAGTGGCTGAGGGTCACGATTGCAGTGCCTAGCAGACCCCTGCCTGGGGTGGACGCGATATACCCTAAGGCGTTTAGCGGCTGCTGGCTGGTTGACGGACCATCACCGGAATCGGGTCGCTGTAGATGCGAAGCGGATGGCGCACTGGGAGGGTGGTCAATATGCAACAAGGTATGATGACGCTCCTTGCAAATATGGCAATTGTGCGCACTGGAGCAGTCCTTGACCTGATGACCACGCGCAAAGCAGTTTAGGCATAAGCCTTGTTGCCTTATGGTCTCAGATCGCTTGGGGACGGCCATGTCGTTGAACCGTGGACACACGCGTATCGGATGGTTCTCCTTGTTGCAGAGTTTACAGGAGGCCGGTTTGGGAAGGGCCTTCGCGGGAAATGCCTGTACTCGCACGGCCGCGGCGGACTTGCGAGGGACGAATTGGGAGACCGGAGCGCTCTGAGTCGACTGATGGTCATCGGTGGCCTCGAGCACACGATAACGATCAGTGAGGAAATTATTCAACTCTTCCCATGAGGACACTGCTGTTTTATTCGGAACGGATTGTTCCCACAGCAGGATAGTGGATTTGGGCAGCTTACTGGTACAGATCGCGATGAGAAGGATATCCCAATTCTCTGTACTGGCCCCCGAACGTTCAAGGGCTGTCAGACACCCTTGAAACGTCGTTTGCAGTTGCCTAAGAGCCTTCGCTGACTCCTGAGCAACTACGGGAATTTGTAGGAGCTGCTTGGCCTGCGTCATGATGAGCAGCCGACTGTTCTCATAACGCGCGGAAAGGTTCTCCCATGCGGACTGGAAGCCTTCATTAGTCAAAGGGGATTTGGACACGATCCCCCGGGCTTCCCCTCGTGTTTTGGAGTTTAAGTGGTATAGTTTCTCCACTTCCGCTAAGCACGGATTGTTGATGTATATGGCCGTAAAAAGGTCACGGAACGTAGGCCAGGCCAGGCTATCCCCTTCGAAAACCTCAACCTCACATGGAGGCAATCTATGGCCTTGGGATGGCGGAACGATTGGAGGCCGAGAGGGAGCGGGAGCGTTTAAAGCGGACAACTGCTCGATTCGCTGCCCGAACGCTGTAGCGCCACGCACGTACACCATGTAGCAGTACTCGTGCTTAGCCTTCACCGTACTGAGCATTATTTGGCTCTCCTCATCGTCTTTGGCCGTGAAGGCCTTATGGCAGCGCGCATATTCGGATTCAATATTGGCCCAGAGCGACTTGATTTGCTCCATGTGTATCTTGAGGGAGTATAAAGGCACATCTTGTTCAAGGCCTGCGCTCTCTCGCGCTTCGAAAATAGTCAAAGCGTCGCATACGGCAATAAAATCCGTCAGAGCCATGTCGGCGCGTGCGCGAAATTCTTGCGAACGGGATCGCGTGATCACGGGTGACTCAGGAGAGGTCACGACTAAGGAGGGAACGCGAGAAGCGGATTTGGCGAATCCCGATTTGCCGGAGGAGGAGCGCGAAGTAGGAGATGCGCTGCGGGGTCGCGATGCAGACGGAGAGCCGGAAGGGTTACGCCTGATGGTGGATGGCGTGCTAAGCGCCTTGGGTTTAGAAGGCGGGGTGGAAGGGGACGCGTTGCGGCCCGGAACTGGGAGGCTAGCTGATTTCTTGCTCGCCTTGGAGGGGTCGATTGACATAATCGACGTCGTTGAGCGGGATAAGGGCTACCGAGAAAGGGTATTCTCTGCCCTAGCGGATATCGGAATGAAGGAGAGACGAGTGGACTGTATGTTTTAATGAACGTACGCGAGTATACACGTCGAAAATCGGGGATTATAAGGAATATATAAATATAGGAATATTATAATAGGCTGGAAAGGAAACGTTATTTTATATTATAAATGTGGAGGAAAGCGCCAATTTCGCTTATAAGGATATATAATGAAATTTGTTAGTTTAATTTATAATATAAGTATGGACAACAAAAACGTGTATCTTTCCTACAAGGATATGTAGGCGTATATTGAAATATTCGGGGAAAATTTTTATTATAAGGATATATAATAAAAAAGGGATTTTTTTTTGTAGGTTAATTTCGAAAACAATCTTCCTTATAAGGATATATAAGGAAATATTCTTCCACTACAAAATAAAAATATCGCTGCAAGGGATGTCGCTTGGATTAAAGGACGCACTAATGAGCGGCTCGCAATGGGTTTGAGCCGGTCGGTGGTGTGGCGTGTGCTCGGGTTGGATTAAATTTGTCTCTTAGTACCTCAGACGTTATTTTTTTTGTTTTATGTATTTATTGTTGTGTTGGCGAGTTTGGCCGGAAAAAAATAGGTCTAAGGTCGCTAGGATATGGCGAGTCCTTGGGATAATTGCCGATAAAAAATCTTTTTATAACAAAAAGGAATTGGAATTATTTACTTCGGACTTGATGAAGCGCCAAAAAACACCAAATATTAAATTTTCGCACTTTGTTCGCCGTTCACACCGGAACCGAATATTTGTGGTTTTTTTTTTTTTTTATTTATTTTTACTCAAAGTGGCCAATAATATTTTTTTGCGACAATGTAAATTAATTTTTAAATTAATTTAATTATTTCTGAGTCAAAAATATGTGACTTAGCAGAAAAAGGCTAAAGTCGTGACTCAGTCACGACTTGAACTCGCGGGCCACCACTAACAGCGAATCAGCTGGTAGGCCTTTGTTTGGACTTTAAGTGTGAAACAAAAATTAATTTTTATCGCGTTGTGGAATATTTTCGTTGTGTTGCGTCGAAATTAATTGCGGAAAGCCAAAAACGGAGTGGCTGCAATAATTGTTGGACCGTAGTGCGAGTGGCGGAGCAATGGAACGACACTGGTGCACATATGACAAGTGTGTCTGCCGGTGTTGCGCAATTGCGGCCGCGATTTTTTTTTTCGGACTTTAATTTTTTTAGAATTTTGGATCGCACACGGATTAAAACCACAAGGATGCACAACACAATTAGCCCACGGTAAGTGGCTTGAGAAACACACAACGCGATATTAATTTTTTTTCACACTTTGCAGATGGCGACTGCTGGACATATATGTATGTAGTGATGTACCGATGTACATACATACATAAATATGGGAATGGAAATTGGAAGAAACGCGCACTTTATCACGATGGACAGACACAGGATAGGTCGGAGTGGTAAAGTGAGACCTTTGGAGAGGTCACGTATGGGCATACAAGGGCTTAAAAGGTGGAAAGGTCGCTATAGAGGAGCGAAAATTCTCACCTTTAAGGGTGTATGCGGGTGAGTGTTAGTCAAAGGAAATAATAATAAAGTGTACTACTTAACAGATTTCCACCGATGCGATGCTGGCTGAGCGGAAGGATATCCGGCTCGAAGGACCAATGTTTGTAGGGGGGTGGAAAGCTTCTGAATAGTTTTGGATATGTATGAGTGATTGGCGGGTGCCAATATACTTCCTTCTCTTGTGGTGGGTGAGTCTGTGGAATTTGGTTGATTAAAACGCACGGTTCTTTCGTTTAATTCAGGGATCTTTATTTCACAGAACTCGCGAACTGGGGAATTTCGAGTGGAAGCAAACTTTTGGGTAAAAAACGGGGGGTCGAACGCGTCCGATTTTAATGGCGGTTTTCACTAATACTGTCGGTCATTTAGCATAGTGTGACCGCCCTCGCGTTGGCCCGAAATCCCCCTCCCTGCTCCTTGCTGGTCACGATCTGGCGTGAACAATATCCAAAATTCATATGTTATTTATTTTTAATATCTCATAATATTCCTTACAACTCCAAATAATATAAAAATAAATAGACATTGCCGATAGTAAATGCATAAAATCATATGTATTTGAAATATGTACCAATTTAACATATGACATACCATGCTCGACATCACACCACCTATAGAGGTTTTTTGACACAGTTTCATCAAAATCGCCCATTTATGTTCGAAAGTGCCACTAACCGAAAATTGTTTACTTGTATTTTATAAATACCTTATAACTCCAAAATAATATATAAATAAATAGACATTGCCGATATTTATTTCACGTTTACTATTAATTTTTTCATATCATATGAAATTTTTCATATATTACTTATTTTTTCATATGAAAATTTTTCATAGTTATTTATTTTTCATATCATATGAAATTTTTTCATATATTATTTATTTTTTCATATGTTATTTATTTTTCATATCCTATGAAATTATTCATATGTCATTTATTTTTAATATCTCATACGAAATTTTTAATATGTTATTTACTTTTTAATATCATACGAAATTTTTCATATGTTATTTTTTTTTAATATCATATGAAATTTTTCATATATTATTTATTTTAAATATCTCATACGAAATTTTTCATATAATTTATTTTAAATATCTCATACGAAATTTTTCATATGTTATTTACTTTTCATATGTTATTTATTTTTAATATCTCATAGAAATTTTTCATATATTATTTATTTTAAATATCTCATACGAAATTTTTCATATGTTATTTATTTTTTCATATGTTTTAATTTTATTTTTAATATCATATGAAATTTTTCATATGTTATTTATTTTTAATATCTTATATGAAATTTTTCATATATTATTTATTGTTTCATATCCTATGAAAATTTTTCATATGTTATTTATTTTTCATATCATATGAAATTTTTCATATGTTATTTATTTTTCATATCTTATATGAAATTTTCATATATACTAATTTAACACATGGCATACCATGCTCGACATCACACCACCTATAGAGGTTTTTGACACAGTTTCTCAAAATCGCCCATTTATGTTTCAATGTGCCTCTCAATATTAAATTTTCACATGTATTTTAAAAATACCTCACAACTCCAGAATAATATATAAATAAATAGACATTGCCGATAGTAAATGCATAAAATCATATGTATTTGAAATATGTACCAATTTAACATATGACATACCATGCTCGACATCACACCACCTATAGAGGTTTTTTGACACAGTTTCTCAAAATCGCCCATTTATGTTCGAAAGTGCCACTAACCGAAAATTGTTTACTTGTATTTTATAAATACCTTATAACTCCAAAATAATATATAAATAAATAGACATTGCCGATATTTATTTCACGTTTACTATTAATTTTTTCATATCATATGAAATTTTTCATATATTACTTATTTTTTCATATGAAAATCATATGTTATTTATTTTTCATATCCTATGAAATTATTCACATGTCATTTAATTTTAATATCTCATACGAAATTTTTAATATGTTATTTACTTTTTAATATCATACGAAATTTTTCATATGTTATTTTTTTTTCATATCATATGAAATTTTTCATATATTATTTATTTTAAATATCTCATACGAAATTTTTCATATGTTATTTACTTTTCATATGTTATTTATTTTTAATATCATATGAAAATTTTCATATGTTATTTATTTTTCATATCTTATATGAAATTTTTCATATATTATTTATTGTTTCATATCCTATGAAAATTTTTCATATGTTATTTATTTTCATATCATTTGAAATTTTTCATATGTTATTTATTTTTCATATCTTATATGAAATTTTTCATATATACTAATTTAACACATGGCATGCTCGACATCACACAACCTATAGAGGTTTTTTGACACAGTTTCTCAAAATCGCCCATTTATGTTTCAATGTGCCTCTCAATATTAAATATAAAAACCTTACAACTCCAGAATAATATATAAATAAATAGACATTGCCGATAGTAAATGCATAAAATCATATGTATTTGAAATATGTACCAATTTAACATATGACATACCATGCTCGACATCACACCACCTATAGAGGTTTTTTGACACAGTTTCTCAAAATCGCCCATTTATGTTCGAAAGTGCCACTAACCGAAAATTGTTTACTTGTATTTTATAAATACCTTATAACTCCAAAATAATATATAAATAAATAGACATTGCCGATATTTATTTCACGTTTACTATTAATTTTTTTATATCATATGAAATTTTTCATATATTACTTATTTTTTCATATGAAAATTTTTCATATGTTATTTATTTTTCATATCATATGAAATTTTTTCATATATTATTTATTTTTTCATATGTTATTTATTTTTCATATCCTATGAAATTATTCATATGTCATTTAATTTTAATATCTCATAAGAAAATTTTAATATGTTATTTACTTTTTAATATCATACGAAATTTTTCATATGTTATTTTTTCTTGCATCCATCAGATGAAATGGTATTTTAAATTATTGATTCCCAAAATGTATGTAACAGGGAGAAGGAAACTTTTCCGACCCTATAAATATATATATTCTTGATCAGCATGAGAAGAGAAATTGATAAGGCCATGTCCGTCCCTGGCCGTCCGTCCGTCTGTCCGTCTGTCCGTCTGTACGTCCGTAAGAGTGCAGAGATCTCAGCAACTATAAATGATAGAGCTACCAAATTTAAAATGTAGACTTGTGTAGTCTTGGCGCAGACCAGAGTTTATGTTTTTTTTTTGCCACGCCCACTTCCGCCTCCTGAATTTAATAAAAAGTGATTTTCTCCCGTAATATTTATCGTATCGTAATTTAATTTGGCACACTAATAGATCTTATGAACATCTATCATTCCACCAAATTTTTTTTTTTTTTTTTTTTGGTGTGGCGTGTGCTCGGGTTGGATTAAATTTGGTGGTTTTCTTTTTTTGTCTCTTAGTACCTCAGACGTTATTTTTTTGTTTTATGTATTTATTGTTGTGTTGGCGAGTTTGGCCGGAAAAAAATAGGTCTAAGGTCGCTAGGATATGGCGAGTCCTTGGGATAATTGCCGATAAAAAATCTTTTTATAACAAAAAGGAATTGGAATTATTTACTTCGGACTTGATGAAGCGCCAAAAAACACCAAATATTAAATTTTCGCACTTTGTTCGCCGTTCACACCGGAACCGAATATTTGTGGTTTTTTTTTTTTTTATTTATTTTTACTCAAAGTGGCCAATAATATTTTTTTGACAATGTAAATTAATTTTTAAATTAATTTAATTATTTCTGAGTCAAAAATATGTGACTTAGCAGAAAAGGCTAAAGTCGTGACTCAGTCACGACTTGAACTCGCGGGCCACCACTAACAGCGAATCAGCTGGTAGGCCTTTGTTTGGACTTTAAGTGTGAAACAAAAATTAATTTTTATCGCGTTGTGGAATATTTTCGTTGTGTTGCGTCGAAATTAATTGCGGAAAGCCAAAAACGGAGTGGCTGCAATAATTGTTGGACCGTAGTGCGAGTGGCGGAGCAGTGGAACGACACTGGTGCACATATGACAAGTGTGTCTGCCGGTGTTGCGCAATTGCGGCCGCGATTTTTTTTTCGGACTTTAATTTTTTTAGAATTTTGGATCGCACACGGATTAAAACCACAAGGATGCACAACACAATTAGCCCAGGGTAAGTGGCTTGAGAAACACACAACGCGATATTAATTTTTTTTCACACTTTGCAGATGGCGACTGCTGGACATATATGTATGTAGTGATGTACCGATGTACATACATACATAAATATGGGAGTGGAAATTGGAAGAAACGCGCACTTTATCACGATGGACAGACACAGGATAGGTCGGAGTGGTAAAGTGAGACCTTTGGAGAGGTCACGTATGGGCATACAAGGGCTTAAAAGGTGGAAAGGTCGCTATAGAGGAACGAAAATTCTCACCTTTAAGGGTGTATGCGGGTGAGTGTTAGTCAAAGGAAATAATAATAAAGTGTACTACTTAACAGATTTCCACCGATGCGATGCTGGCTGAGCGGAAGGATATCCGGCTCGAAGGACCAATGTTTGTAGGGGGGTGGAAAGCTTCTGAATAGTTTTGGATATGTATGAGTGATTGGCTGGTGCCAATATACTTCCTTCTCTTGTGGTGGGTGAGTCTGTGGAATTTGGTTGATTAAAACGCACGGTTCTTTCGTTTAATTCAGGGATCTTTATTTCACAGAACTCGCGAACTGGGGAATTTCGAGTGGCAGCAAACTTTTGGGTAAAAAACGGGGGGTCGAACGCGTCCGATTTTAATGGCGGTTTTCACTAATACTGTCGGTCATTTAGCATAGTGTGACCGCCCTCGCGTTGGCCCGAAATCCCCCTCCCTGCTCCTTGCTGGTCACGATCTGGCGTGAACAATATCCTATGAAATTTTTCATATGTTATTTATTTTTAATATCTCATACGAAATACCTTACAACTCCAGAATAATATATAAATAAATAGACATTGCCGATAGTAATGCATAAAATCATATGTATTTGAAATATGTACCAATTTAACATATGACATACCATGCTCGACATCACACCACCTATAGAGGTTTTTTGACACAGTTTCTCAAAATCGCCCATTTATGTTCGAAAGTGCCATTAACCGAAAATTGTTTACTTGTATTTTATAAATACCTTATAACTCCAAAATAATATATAAATAAATAGACATTGCCGATATTTATTTCACGTTTACTATTAATTTTTTCATATCATATGAAATTTTTCATATATTACTTATTTTTTGATATGAAAATTTTTCATATGTTATTTATTTTTCATATCATATGAAATTTTTTCATATATTATTTATTTTTTCATAATGTTATTTATTTTTCATATCCTATGAAATTATTCATATGTCATTTATTTTTAATATCTCATACGAAATTTTTAATATGTTATTTACTTTTTAATATCATACGAAATTTTTCATATGTTATTTTTTTTCATATCATATGAAATTTTTCATATATTATTTATTTTAAATATCTCATACGAAATTTTTCATATATTATTTATTTTAAATATCTCATACGAAATTTTTCATATGTTATTTACTTTTCATATGTTATTTATTTTTAATATCTCATACGAAATTTTTCATATATTATTTATTTTAAATATCTCATACGAAATTTTTCATATGTTATTTACTTTTCATATGTTATTTATTTTTAATATCATATGAAATTTTTCATATGTTATTTATTTTTCATATCTTATATGAAATTTTTCATATATTATTTATTGTTTCATATCCTATGAAAATTTTTCATATGTTATTTATTTTTCATATCATATGAAATTTTTCATATGTTATTTATTTTTCATATCTTATATGAAATTTTTCATATATACTAATTTAACACATGGCATACCATGCTCGACATCACACCACCTATAGAGGTTTTTTGACACAGTTTCTCAAAATCGCCCATTTATGTTTCAATGTGCCTCTCAATATTAAATTTTCACATGTATTTTAAAAATACCTCACAACTCCAGAATAATATATAAATAAATAGACATTGCCGATAGTAAATGCATAAAATCATATGTATTTGAAATATGTACCAATTTAACATATGACATACCATGCTCGACATCACACCACCTATAGAGGTTTTTTGACACAGTTTCTCAAAATCGCCCATTTATGTTCGAAAGTGCCACTAACCGAAAATTGTTTACTTGTATTTTATAAATACCTTATAACTCCAAAATAATATATAAATAAATAGACATTGCCGATATTTATTTCACGTTTACTATTAATTTTTTCATATCATATGAAATTTTTCATATATTACTTATTTTTTCATATGTTATTTATTTTTCATATCCTATGAAATTATTCACATGTCATTTAATTTTAATATCTCATACGAAATTTTTAATATGTTATTTATTTTTTAATATCATACGAAATTTTTCATATGTTATTTTTTTTTCATATCATATGAAATTTTTCATATATTATTTATTTTAAATATCTCATACGAAATTTTTCATATGTTATTTACTTTTCATATGTTATTTATTTTTAATATCATATGAAATTTTTCATATGTTATTTATTTTTCATATCTTATATGAAATTTTTCATATATTATTTATTGTTTCATATCCTATGAAAATTTTTCATATGTTATTTATTTTTCATATCATTTGAAATTTTTCATATGTTATTTATTTTTCATATCTTATATGAAATTTTTTATATATACTAATTTAACACATGGCATGCTCGACATCACACAACCTATAGAGGTTTTTTGACACAGTTTCTCAAAATCGCCCATTTATGTTTCAATGTGCCTCTCAATATTAAATTACAACTCCAGAATAATATATAAATAAATAGACATGGCCGATAGTAAATGCATAAAATCATATGTATTTGAAATATATACCAATTTAACATATGACATACCATGCTCTACATCACACCACCTATAGAGGTTTTTTGACACAGTTTCTCAAAATCGCCCATTTATGTTCGAAAGTGCCACTAACCGAAAATTGTTTACTTGTATTTTATAAATACCTTATAACTCCAAAATAATATATAAATAAATAGACATTACCGATATTTATTTCACGTTTACTATTAATTTTTTTATATCATATGAAATTTTTCATATATTACTTATTTTTTCATATGAAAATTTTTCATATGTTATTTATTTTTCATATCATATGAAATTTTTTCATATATTATTTATTTTTTCATATGTTATTTATTTTTCATATCCTATGAAATTATTCATATGTCATTTAATTTTAATATCTCATAAGAAAATTTTTAATATGTTATTTACTTTTTAATATCATACGAAATTTTTCATATGTTATTATACCATGCATCCATAGGATGAAATGGTATATTAAAGTCGCCAAAATGTATGTAACAGGGAGAAGGAAGCTTTTCCGACCCTATAAAGTATATATATTCTTGATCAGCATGAGAAGAGAAATTGATAGAGCCATGTCCGTCTGTCCGTCCGTCCGTCTGTCCGTCTGTCCGTCTGTCCGTCCGTAAGAGTGCAGAGATCTCAGCAACTATAAATGATAGAGCTACCAAATTTAAAATGTAGACTTGTGTAGTCTTGGCGCAGACCAAGTTTATGTTTTTTTTTTGCCACGCCCACTTCCGCCTCCTGAATTTAATAAAAAGTGATTTTCTCCCGTAATATTTATCGTATCGTAATTTAATTTGGCACACTAATAGATCTTATGAACATCTATCATTCCAGAATTTCCGGAATTTAATAAAAAGTGATTTTCTCCCGCAATATTTATCGTATCGGAATTTAATTCGGCACACTTATATATGTTATGGACATCTATCATTCCACCAAGTTTCATAAAAATCGGAATAAAAATGGCCGAGTTATGCATTGAAACGATTTGCACTCAAAGCGGTGCAAGGGCGAATTTGGCCGGTGGGGCGCTAAAGTGCACACACATAAGAATGAGCGAGATAGCATATGTTAGAAATCGCGCATACGAAAGAAATTTAATATATGAAATTGTTAATGTTAAGAATGTTCAGTGGATAAAGTGCCACGCCATCAAATAAGAAAAAGAACTCCGAAATATTATGTGCGCACACGACAAACGTTTTATTGGGAAGAAGGTAGAGATAGAAGTAAGTTCAATTAGAGATGCATAACAGAACTAGCGATGAACAATCGTATAGAGATGAGAACAATATGATTTGTTATACTTTAACACTTCTTCTCAAATTACATTGTTCTTTACAATTTATGAATAAATTTTTTAAACCAAGCCAAGCAACTTTACAAATTTGTTATGTTTTTCTTTCTGCAAATTCTTTGTGAAAATATCTGCTACGTTATCAATAGTTGAAACATATTTAATACAAATGGCCTTAGTTGCTATGACTTCTCTTATATGGTGATATTTTATGTCTATATGCTTGGTTCTTTTATGATGAACAGGATTAGCTGCGATCTGTTGTGCACTTAAGTTATCACCATTGATAACGATGGGTTCTTCAGATGGATGGAAGTCGATTTCTTCCAGTAAGCGCCGAAGATAAATTGCCTCTTTGGATGCAATGGAGAGAGCAATGTATTCAGCCTCAGTGCTGCTGAGCGCGACCAATCCTTGCTTCTTTGACTCCCAGGAGAAAACGGAGCCGCCAAGATAAAAAACGTAACCAGAATACGATTTTCGATCTAAGGTATCACTGGCCCAATCTGCGTCGACATACCCATGCACACAGTGACCAGTCTTCCG
The DNA here is from genome assembly GCA_018150735.1 of Drosophila sp. 14030-0761.01. Lineage (NCBI taxonomy): Eukaryota > Metazoa > Arthropoda > Insecta > Diptera > Drosophilidae > Drosophila > Drosophila sp. 14030-0761.01. Next base: position 70,521 of record JAECWO010000068.1, on the reverse strand, counting down.
ATACTGAAGCTTTAAGTCGATCGTCTTTGACAAATATCGTAGTATGTGTTTGGCGCCGGATTCATGCTCGACATGTGGATCGGAATTGCGTTGAGCTAACTTGCTTATTGAATGCATGATATCAGGCCGCGTTGAGATTGCCAAATACATTATAGATCCGATGATTGATTGGTAGTCGGTGACATCTGCCTTGTTGCATTTTATGTCCTTGCAACCTATTTGAAATCCTGAGTCCAAAGGCGTTGAAACAGAACGACATACGTCCATGTTGTACTTCTCAAGCAAACATTTGATGTACTGTTTTTGACACACAGAAATAGTACCTCTATCGCCTTTACGCTGTATTTCCATACCTAGAAAATGATGTAATGGACCATTATCATGAACATCAAAATTTTCCTGCAACTTCTTCTTAATAGCAGTTAGATCATTCTTTTGTGAACAAGCAATTAGAATATCATCGACATATACGGCTATCAAATTGTATGAATTCAGTTCACTTTTCTTGTAGAGGCATGGTTCTCCTTTCGTAGCTTGAAAACCAAGTCCTTTCAAAACGTCATCCAAGGTGCTATTCCAAGCCCTTCCGGACTGTTTGAGGCCATATATAGCTTTGTTGAGCTTTAGCACACGATGCGGATATTGAACACTGCTGAAACCCTCAGGCTGTTTCATATAAACAGTTTCGTCTAAATGACTGTTTAAATAAGCATTTGATACATCCATTTGGTGAAGAAGTAATTCTTTTTCTGCTGCTACCGCCAACAAAAGCCTTATATTTTCATATCGAATTACTGGTGAAAACGTCTCATAATAATTCACACCAAATTGCTGACCGCAACCTTTGGCCACAAGTCTGCTTTTAAATCGTTCAATGATTCCATTATTGTCGCGCTTGACTCTGAAAACCCACATAGATCCAATGACTTTTGCATCAGGCGGAGGATTTACAAGTGACCACGTCTTATTTGCCACAAGAGCCTTGAACTCGTGTTCCATGGACTTTCGCCACTCTGACGAATACTTGCCTTTTAACGCCTGCCCGATTGTGCTCGGAGTCTCAACATCATGGTAACATGCAATATTGTTGATCATGTTGTATTCTTTTCTTGGCCTACCTCTTTGCCCAGTACGTATCAGCTTAGGCCTACCTGGACCATGTCGACTGCCTCGATCCTCATCAGCACTATTTGGATCAGACAAACCATCAACAATTGAATCGGTGAAACTCTGGAAATGATCGTCGTCATTTGCTTCTCCGTTGGAATTTTCTCCACCTTCTTCGTCTGAGACTGCTTCTTCCATAATTTCTCCCTCTGAAGCTGCTTTGTCCGTAATTTTTTCCTCTGAAGCTGCTTCGTTATCGTTTGCTTCTTCTGGAGCTGCGCTATCTTGCTGTTCGGCTGATACGTCTAAGCTCGTACTTGGAGGAAATTCTATGATATAAGAAGATAGGTTTTTATCAATTCCATTACTTTCGTTTACATATGCAATGTCGTTTTCAACAAATTTGACATCTCGTCTCTCTACAATTTGACGGGATACTTTATCAAATAAACGATATGCTTTGGCAGTACGTGAATATCCGACAAACACGTATTCCTTGCCCTTAGCTCGAAATTTGTGGTGCTGCATCTTGTTGAGGGCGAACACAGATGAACCAAAAATTCGAAGATGCCCAACCGAAGGTTTCTTGCCACTCCAAACTTCCATCGGAGTCTTGCCGCCTAAGGCTTGTGAAGGAGATCTGTTACGTAGATAGCTTGCAGTTGCTACAGCTTCAGCCCACAATGATTCTTCTACTTCCTTATGAACCATCATGCTACGTGCCATTTCAACGAGTGTTCTATTGGCCCTTTCAGCCACTCCGTTTTGCTGTGGAGTATGAGGTACGGTCAGCTGTCTCTTAATTCCACATTCCTGCAAATACTCATTGAATTTTTTGTTGATATATTCGCCGCCGTTGTCGCTGCGAACTGTTTTTATTTTCCTTTGTGTTTGGCACTCGACTAACTGTTTGTATATTTGAAACTTTTCAAAAGCTTGATCTTTAGTTTTCATAAAATATACAAACACTCTTTTTGAGAAATCATCGATAAATGTTATAAAATACTTTGCGCCGCCTATCGACATCACATTTATCGGACCACACACGTCTGTGTGAACTAGTTCCAAAAGTCCAGATGCACCCTTTGCACTCTTTTTAGGAAACGGTAGTGCACAAATTTTTGACTTATTACACGTATTACAATTTATGTCACTTGGAACATTATTTATGTTAATGCCATTTACACGTTTGTTAGCGATTAGTTCTCTAAGGCTTTGGAAATTGAGATGGCCATACCGATTATGCCATACTACTGCCTTTTCTTGGATTGAGTACAGTCTGTTCATACTTAAATCACTGAACAAAAATAAATTGTCTTGCATGTTCGCTTTTATCAACAAAAATCCGTCTTTGTCTTTAACTTTCGCGTAATTTTCCTTAAAAATTACAGAATGCCCATGCTTTAGTGCTTTGCTTACAGAAAAGAAGTTCATTTGCAAACTTGGTACATACAAGACGTTTTGCAAACTAATGTCACAACTGCTGGTTTTTATTTTAACTTGGCCTCTGCCAGGTGATTCAACTATATTGTCTGCAGCTAACATAACGTCGTCTCTTTCGTTGACAAATGAAACAAACAAACTTTTCTCACAACACATATGAGAAGTTGCCCCACTGTCCAGACACCACGTTGGTTTTGACATTTTCTCTTTACTCATTGCTGCTAAAACCGAAAACGATATTCTCTCACTCTTTGTTTCTTCGCGTCGTTTTTGATTTTTCTTGTCTTTTCTTGCACCGTTACAATCCGAAGCTCTGTGACCACGCTTGCCACAAATGAAGCATTTACCGTTAAATTTGCCATTCTCTTTGACATATCGTTCGTTGTTTTTCGCTTGAAATACTTGTGTCTTGCTATCTCGCTCACTGTTCTCGATCATTCTCTCGGCCTCTGCCAAAAGTTTGATTTTGAGTAACTGAAAATTGGGCAGAACATCCCGTGTTTCCATAGCAACAACAAAATGTTCATATTCGGCACTCAAACTAGATAGCAAAGTTATCACTTTTAACTCATCATTTATTTCAATGTTCACTTCAGCCAGTTTATCAATTATTTCAGTGAACTCATTCACGTACTGACTCATGCTTTCGCTTCCCGAAAATTTTGAATTTAACAGTTTTTTATACAGAGACACTTTTTGCAATGGACCACTTGCAACGTGTACCTCGCGCAACTTTTTCCATGCATCTAGCGCTGAAGACGCGTTTTTCACATAATTTAACTGTGTAGTGTTTACATTCAAAATTATGCAGGCCAATGCCTTTTCATCCATTAATCTCCACTTTGCAGCTGTTTCACTGGTTGACTCATTCAATTCCAGCTTACCACTCGCGACACCCCAAAGTTCTTGGTGCACAAGCACGCTGCGCATTTGCACACTCCACACATCATAATTTTGTTCATTTAATTTTTCTATTTGATACGAACTCATTTTATCACTTTTCGCGAACCTGGGCCCATAACCTGTTAATGTTAAGAATGTTCAGTGGATAAAGTGCCACGCCATCAAATAAGAAAAAGAACTCCGAAATATTATGTGCGCACACGACAAACGTTTTATTGGGAAGAAGGTAGAGATAGAAGTAAGTTCAATTAGAGATGCATAACAGAACTAGCGATGAACAATCGTATAGAGATGAGAACAATATGATTTGTTATACTTTAACAGAAATAAGTTTTATAAACTCAAGGAAATTTGTTTTCCCCTGATGCATGGTATATCCAAGTCGGCCCGGCGACTTACTTACTTTATTTTTTTTTATCATATCATATGAAATTTTTCATATATTATTTATTTTAAATATCTCATACGAAATTTTTCATATGTTATTTACTTTTCATATGTTATTTATTTTTAATATCATATAAAATTTTTCATATGTTATTTTTTATACTATGGCATTCAAAGTTCGTATATAAGCTTTTCTATACAGCCACATGCACATCTGCGATTTTGAATAGGATCGGACAACTATATCATATAGCTGCCATACAAATACAAACGTTAAATGCGAATAACTTCTCTATTTTTGAACAATCTTATCCAAACTGATTATGTACATAAATAAAAAGGTATTACATCATATGCGTGAATTTCAATGATTTCAATCGGATAAACATAACGCCTGATTTCGACGATATAAAATTGGCCTATATAGCGTGCACTGCTTATGCCAGCAAAGCACTGCTTATGGCAGCAATGCACGCATAAGCAGTGAAGCACATATATGTGTCAAAATTGCGATTGTGTGTCTGTGAATATGAATATCAATCGCTACATTGTCTTAGTATTTGGCGATTGGCTGCCCCCGGCCAATGTATTTAAAATATTTCTTTATTGGATTAAGAAACAAAAAATTGTTTAGGAAATAAAATGTAATAGTCAAGGGCTGCAGGGTATACAAACTTTGGCTTAGCCAAAGTTAGCTTCTTTTGATATTTTTTAATATCATATGAAATTTTTCATATCTTATATGAAATTTTTCATATATTATTTATTGTTTCATATCCTATGAAAATTTTTCATATGATATTAAAAAATATCAAGGAAGCTTTTGGCTAAGCCAAAGTTTGTATACCCTTACAGCCCTTTGATTATTTACTTTTAATATCATATGAAATTTTTCATATATTATTTATTGTTTCATATCCTATGAAAATTTTTCATATGTTATTAATTTTCATATCCTATGAAATTTTTCATATGTTATTTATTTTTAATATCTCATACGAAATACCTTACAACTCCAGAATAATATATAAATAAATAGACATTGCCGATAGTAAATGCATAAAATCATATGTATTTGAAATATGTACCAATTTAACATATGACATACCATGCTCGACATCACACCACCTATAGAGGTTTTTTGACACAGTTTCTCAAAATCGCCCATTTATGTTCGAAAGTGCCACTAACCGAAAATTTTTTACTTGTATTTTATAAATACCTTATAACTCCAAAATAATATATAAATAAATAGACATTGCCGATATTTATTTCACGTTTACTATTAATTTTTTCATATCATATGAAATTTTTCATATATTACTTATTTTTTCATATGAAAATTTTTCATAAGTTATTTATTTTTCATATCATATGAAATTTTTCATATATTATTTATTTTTTCATATGTTATTTATTTTTCATATCCTATGAAATTATTCATATGTCATTTATTTTTAATATCTCATACGAAATTTTTAATATGTTATTTACTTTTTAATATCATACGAAATTTTTCATATGTTATTTTTTTTTTTCATACCATGTGAAATTTTTCATATATTATTTATTTTAAATATCTCATACGAAATTTTTCATATGTTATTTACTTTTCATATGTTATTTATTTTTAATATCTCATACGAAATTTTTCATATGTTATTTATTTTTCATATCATATGAAATTTTTCATATGTTATTTATTTTTCATATCTTATATGAAATTTTTCATATATACTAATTTAACACATGTCATACCATGCTCGACATCACACCACCTATAGAGGTTTTTTGACACAGTTTCTCAAAATCGCCCATTTATGTTTCAATGTGCCTCTCAATATTAAATTTTCACATGTATTTTAAAAAATACCTCACAACTCCAGAATAATATATAAATAAATAGACATTGCCGATAGTAAATGCATAAAATCATATGTATTTGAAATATGTACCAATTTAACATATGACATACCATTTATGTTCGAAAGTGCCACTAACCGAAAATTGTTTACTTGTATTTTATAAATACCTTATAACTCCAAAATAATATATAAATAAATAGACATTGCCGATATTTATTTCACGTTTACTATTAATTTTTTCATATCATATGAAATTTTTCATATATTACTTATTTTTTCATATGTTATTTATTTTTCATATCATATGAAATGTTTTCATATATTATTTATTTTTTCATATGTTATTTATTTTTCATATCCTATGAAATTATTCATATGTCATTTAATTTTAATATCTCATACGAAATTTTTCATGTTATTTTTTTTCATATCATATGAAATTTTTCATATATTATTTATTTTAAATATCTCATACGAAATTTTTCATATGTTATTTACTTTTCATATGTTATTTATTTTTAATATCTCATACGAAATACCTTACAACGCCAGAATAATATATAAATAAATAGACATTGCCGATAGTAAATGCATAAAATCATATGTATTTGAAATATGTACCAATTTAACATATGACATACCATGCTCGACATCACACCACCTATAGAGGTTTTTTGACACAGTTTCTCAAAATCGCCCATTTATGTTTCAATGTGCCTCTCAATATTAAATTTTCACATGTATTTTAAAAATACCTCACAACTCCAGAATAATATATAAATAAATAGACATTGCCGATAGTAAATGCATAAAATCATATGTATTTGAAATATGTACCAATTTAACATATGACATACCATGCTCGACATCAGAGGTTTTTTGACACAGTTTCTCAAAATCGCCCATTTATGTTCGAAAGTGCCACTAACCGAAAATTGTTTACTTGTATTTTATAAATACCTTATAACTCCAAAATAATATATAAATAAATAGACATTGCCGATATTTATTTCACGTTTACTATTAATTTATTCATATCATATGAAATTTTTCATATATTACTTATTTTTTCATATGTTATTTTTTTTTCATATCATATGAAATGTTTTCATATATTATTTATTTTTTCATATGTTATTTATTTTTCATATCTTATATGAAATTTTTCATATATACTAATTTAACACATGTCATACCATGCTCGACATCACACCACCTATAGAGGTTTTTTGACTCAGTTTCTCAAAATCGCCCATTTATGTTTCAATGTGCCTCTCAATATTAAATTTTCACATGTATTTTAAATCAGTTGCATCGTGGCGGATCCCGTTAGAACTCGGTGATTGGCCAGACAATCTCAGCCAATAGAAAGTGTGCAAATTTTTGTTGCATACTTTCAGGCACAAAATTTTCTTTTTGTATTGCGGCCCATTGGGCGCATAATTTTTTCTGCTGCATACTTGCAGGAGGCATCTAAGAATTTATAAACAAACTTCTTAGTGTGCAAGTAGGCATTTTTTGGGCCACTTTTTGGCCGGCAGAATGCCCAACGAGGGAGCTTCGAGCGGCAATGCCGTGAGGTCTACCGATTGGCAGGTCGCCAAGCGAAAAAATGCCTGAAAAAAAGGAAGAAGTACTCACCTGAAGCCAGTCGCAAAAAGATCCTCATAAGCTCAATCAACCCATCCACCAGCAGGCACATGTCATCCTCATCATCCGCGATGTCAGCGGACTCCGACTCTGATGAGATATCGTTTGAACCTGGCGAAATCCGCCACAGGGCAGTAATCCGCAATTTGCACCACAAATTCGTACGCTGGAGTCACGAAAAGCTCTGCCTCTGAGGACACCCCCAACGCCTCAGCCCCACCACCATCGCAGCAAGGTGGCATAACAATGGCCCATTTGGAGCGCATTATTGCCCTGTTACAAGCTCAAATGGAGCAAATGCAAAAGATGATGAATACTCTTATGTCATCACTATGCAAGTAGGGCTCAAAATAGTCCTATGGAATGCAAATGGCCTATGCAAAAGTAGGCCAGAGATCGACTTGTTCCTGAAAAGGAACAATGTCGACATATTGTTAATTGCAGAAACCCACCTCACGGACAACTCTTATTTCAAAATCAGCGGATATGACCTGCTACACGCCAATCACCCGAGCGGCAATGCCAGAGGAGGCTCTGGCATCCTCATCAGGTCCGGACTTAATTATTCCGAAAACACGCCTCTTCGACACCCGTGGCTTCAAGCGGCTTCACTTAACATCCCTGACGTCCTGGATTTTGCAATCTCCCGAGGCATCAACAGCAGTCGTATCCACACATATGAAGACCATGACCTGCAGTCGGACCACAGTGCTATAAAGTTCTGGCTAGACATCCCTTTTGAGACGAACACACACACTACCAGGCTGCTCAGGAAAAACTCCGACATAGACTCTTTTTAAAACTATGCTCGACGAGATCACTGAGCCCAACGCCTGCCTCAACTGTGGAGAGGACATTGATGACACTGTGGAGAAGCTGACTCGTGACATCTGCGAAGCTGCCTGTGCCTGCAGTCCACCCATCAGTCCGAGACAACGATCAACACCACCTAGAGACATGTTCGCCTGGTCTGGCGAGATCACCAACGCCTTGAGGGAGAAAAGACGATTGCGACGTGTCTGGCAACTCAGTCGAAATCCTCTTGATAAAAGGGCCCTCAACCGCGCCACGAAGGAGCTGAAAGCGCTGTACTTCAAAGTTCGCAACGAAGCAACTGCCTCATACCTGGAAGAGCTTGAACCTAATCAACCAGAACACAATCTATGGCAAGCCACTAGGTACTTAAAAAGGCCCACCATGAGGAAAGTCCCCATTCGTGGACCAAATGGCCTTTGGTGCAGAACCAGTGAAGACATAGCCGAGTTGTTCGCGACCCACCTGGCCGAATCGTTCACACCCTTCAGTTCCTGCAGCGCAGAAGATGTCAATGCCACCATGTCTTTCCTTGGGGCCCCTCTTCAGATGGCTCTCCCCATCGATCGAGTAACCCCTGAGGAAGTCAAGTCGGAGATTGATAACCTGAAGACGACCAAAAGCCCTGGCTACGATGGCATTGATGCAGTCACCATAAAGTGCTTGCCGCCGAGAGTGATCCAGTTACTAGCCAACAGGATCTTTGATCTCTGCCACTTCCCCACCCAATGGACGTGTGCAGAGATTATAATGATTCCTAAACCTGGGAAACCCGAGAATGAGGCAGCTTCGTACCGTCCGATCAGTCTGCTGGCGATGCTCTCCAAGGTATTCGAAAGAATACTTTTGGCTAGAGTATTGCCGCTACTGGACGAAGGAAGCATCATCCCAGAACACCAGTTTGGTTTCCGGCAACATCACGGCACTCCCGAGCAATGTCATCGCATCGTTCAAAAGGTGCTCTCTGCATTCGAAGACAAGCAGTACTCTTCCGCTGTTTTCCTCGACGTCAAACAGGCCTTCGACCGTGTCTGGCATGATGGGCTCCTTCACAAGATAAAGACGGTACTTCCTGCCCCGTTCTACCTGGTACTAAGGTCCTACCTTGCTGACAGAAGCTTCTATGTCAGGTGTAAGAGCTCCTTGTCGAGGATAGAGTTCATCAAAGCGGGCGTCCCTCAGGGCAGTGTGCTGGGCCCAATCTTATACACACTGTACACTGCAGACTTACCAGTGCTGCAACACCCGCAACTCTTGATTGCCTCCTACGCAGACGACACTGCTTTCATTGCCTGCGCACCGCACCTTGCTGATGCCACGGAAATCCTCCAGGATCAACTACTCCTGCTCGAACCCTGGCTCAATAGATGGAACATTGCTGTCAACACTGAGAAGTCCCTCCACATGACATTTGCTACACGCAGGCTTGACTGCGCCCCGGTCAGCCTTCTCGGGACGCTTCTGCCAAGCGTCGAGTCGGTTAAATATCTGGGCCTTACCCTGGATAGGCGTTTAACCTGGAAAGCGCATCTCAAATCCAAACGAGCACAGCTTAACCTCTGTCCTCCATAGAGATTTAAACGTCCCATCTGTCTGCAGTGAGATAAAAAGGTACAGCACCCGGCACTGCTCCAGGCTTGAGTCTCACAGCAACACACTGGCCCTAAACCTGCTGGATAACAGCGACCAAACAAGGCGACTCAAGAGATGCCATCCACTGGACCTTCCATATAGGATAGACCCGGACTGGTGATCCCGTAGCGACGCTGAACAGATGAAACATGAAATATTTGAAATTTTTGAAATTTTTCTCCTTCCAAATTGTGATATTAATCTTTGTCCTAAAACTTAAATTTACTCATTTGCAAGTCACCGTCAATATTTTAAACCATTTGCTCATTGTCCTTCTGGGACAGATTGCAAATTCAATAAAGCGCAAAAAAAAAAAAAAAAAAAAAAAATATCTTATATGAAATTTTTCATATATACTAATTTAACACATGGCATGCTCGACATCACACAACCTATAGAGGTTTTTTGACACAGTTTCTCAAAATCGCCCATTTATGTTTCAATGTGCCTCTCAATATTAAATTACAACTCCAGAATAATATATAAATAAATAGACATTGCCGATAGTAAATGCATAAAATCATATGTATTTGAAATATGTACCAATTTAACATATGACATACCATGCTCTACATCACACCACCTATAGAGGTTTTTTGACACAGTTTCTCAAAATCGCCCATTTATGTTCGAAAGTGCCACTAACCGAAAATTGTTTACTTGTATTTTATAAATACCTTATAACTCCAAAATAATATATAAATAAATAGACATTGCCGATATTTATTTCACGTTTACTATTAATTTTTTCATATCATATGAAAATTTTTCATATGTTATTTATTTTTCATATCATATGAAATTTTTTCATATATTATTTATTTTTTCATATGTTATTTATTTTTCATATCCTATGAAATTATTCATATGTCATTTAATTTTAATATCTCATAAGAATATTTTTAATATGTTATTTACTTTTTAATATCATACGAAATTTTTCATATGTTATTTTTTTTTCATATCATATGAAATTTTTCATATATTATTTATTTTAAATATCTCATACGAAATTTTTCATATGTTATTTACTTTTCATATGTTATTTATTTTTAATATCATATGAAATTTTTCATATGTTATTTATTTTTCATATCTTATATGAAATTTTTCATATATTATTTATTGTTTCATATCCTATGAAAATTTTTCATATGTTATTTATTTTTCATATCATATGAAATTTTTCATATGTTATTTATTTTTCATATCTTATATGAAATTTTTCATATATACTAATTTAACACATGGCATACCATGCTCGACATCACACCACCTATAGAGGTTTTTTGACACAGTTTCTCAAAATCGCCCATTTATGTTTCAATGTGCCTCTCAATATTAAATTTTCACATGTATTTTAAAAATACCTCACAACTCCAGAATAATATATAAATAAATAGACATTGCCGATAGTAAATGCATAAAATCATATGTATTTGAAATATGTACCAATTTAACATATGACATACCATGCTCGACATCACACCACCTATAGAGGTTTTTTGACACAGTTTCTCAAAATCGCCCATTTATGTTCGAAAGTGCCACTAACCGAAAATTGTTTACTTGTATTTTATAAATACCTTATAACTCCAAAATAATATATAAATAAATAGACATTGCCGATATTTATTTCACGTTTACTATTAATTTTTTCATATCATATGAAATTTTTCATATATTACTTATTTTTTCATATGTTATTTATTTTTCATATCCTATGAAATTATTCACATGTCATTTAATTTTAATATCTCATACGAAATTTTTAATATGTTATTTACTTTTTAATATCATACGAAATTTTTCATATGTTATTTTTTTTCATATCATATGAAATTTTTCATATATTATTTATTTTAAATATCTCATACGAAATTTTTCATATGTTATTTACTTTTCATATGTTATTTATTTTTAATATCATATGAAATTTTTCATATGTTATTTATTTTTCATATCTTATATGAAATTTTTCATATATTATTTATTGTTTCATATCCTATGAAAATTTTTCATATGTTATTTATTTTTCATATCATTTGAAATTTTTCATATGTTATTTATTTTTCATATCTTATATGAAATTTTTCATATATACTAATTTAACACATGGCATGCTCGACATCACACAACCTATAGAGGTTTTTTGACACAGTTTCTCAAAATCGCCCATTTATGTTTCAATGTGCCTCTCAATATTAAATTACAACTCCAGAATAATATATAAATAAATAGACATGGCCGATAGTAAATGCATAAAATCATATATATTTGAAATATGTACCAATTTAACATATGACATACCATGCTCTACATCACACCACCTATAGAGGTTTTTTAACACAGTTTCTCAAAATCGCCCATTTATGTTCGAAAGTGCCACTAACCGAAAATTGTTTACTTGTATTTTATAAATACCTTATAACTCCAAAATAATATATAAATAAATAGACATTACCGATATTTATTTCACGTTTACTATTAATTTTTTTATATCATATGAAATTTTTCATATATTACTTATTTTTTCATATGAAAATTTTTCATATGTTATTTATTTTTCATATCATATGAAATTTTTTCATATATTATTTATTTTTTCATATGTTATTTATTTTTCATATCCTATGAAATTATTCATATGTCATTTAATTTTAATATCTCATAAGAAAATTTTAATATGTTATTTACGTTTTAATATCATACGAAATTTTTCATATGTTATTATACCATGCATCCATAGGATGAAATGGTATATTAAAGTCGCCAAAATGTATGTAACAGGGAGAAGGAAGCTTTTCCGACCCTATAAAGTATATATATTCTTGATCAGCATGAGAAGAGAAATTGATAGAGCCATGTCCGTCTGTCCGTCCGTCCGTCTGTCCGTCTGTCCGTCTGTCCGTCCGTAAGAGTGCAGAGATCTCAGCAACTATAAATGATAGAGCTACCAAATTTAAAATGTAGACTTGTGTAGTCTTGGCGCAGACCAAGTTTATGTTTTTTTTTTGCCACGCCCACTTCCGCCTCCTGAATTTAATAAAAAGTGATTTTCTCCCGTAATATTTATCGTATCGTAATTTAATTTGGCACACTAATAGATCTTATGAACATCTATCATTCCACCAAATTTTTTTGCCACGCCCCCCTCCCCTCCGCGAATTTAATAAAAAGTGATTTTCCCCGCAATATTTATCGTATCGGAATTTAATTCGGCACACTTATATATGTTATGGACATCTATCATTCCACCAAGTTTCATAAAAATCGGAATAAAAATGGCCGAGTTATGCATTGAAACGATTTGCACTCAAAGCGGTGCAAGGGCGAATTTGGCCGGTGGGGCGCTAAAGTGCACACACATAAGAATGAGCGAGATAGCATATGTTAGAAATCGCGCAAACGAAAAAAAAATTTAATATAGGAATTTTTTTTTTGTGAAGGTTGTGGGGGGAAAGGGGCCCCCCCCCAAAAAAAAAAAAAAAACTCCGAAATATTATGTGCGCACACGACAAACGTTTTATTGGGAAGAAGGTAGAGATAGAAGTAAGTTCAATTAGAGATGCATAACAGAACTAGCGATGAACAATCGTATAGAGATGAGAACAATATGATTTGTTATACTTTAACACTTCTTCTCAAATTACATTGTTCTTTACAATTTATGAATAAATTTTTTAAACCCAGCCAAGCAACTTTACAAATTTGTTATGTTTTTCTTTCTGCAAATTCTTTGTGAAAATATCTGCTACGTTATCAATAGTTGAAACATATTTAATACAAATGGCCTTAGTTGCTATGACTTCTCTTATATGGTGATATTTTATGTCTATATGCTTGGTTCTTTTATGATGAACAGGATTAGCTGCGATCTGTTGTGCACTTAAGTTATCACCATTGATAACGATGGGTTCTTCAGATGGATGGAAGTCGATTTCTTCCAGTAAGCGCCGAAGATAAATTGCCTCTTTGGATGCAATGGAGAGAGCAATGTATTCAGCCTCAGTGCTGCTGAGCGCGACCAATCCTTGCTTCTTTGACTCCCAGGAGAAAACGGAGCCGCCAAGATAAAAAACGTAACCAGAATACGATTTTCGATCTAAGGTATCACTGGCCCAATCTGCGTCGACATACCCATGCACACAGTGACCAGTCTTCCGATACTGAAGCTTTAAGTCGATCGTCTTTGACAAATATCGTAGTATGTGTTTGGCGCCGGATTCATGCTCGACATGTGGATCGGAATTGCGTTGAGCTAACTTGCTTATTGAATGCATGATATCAGGCCGCGTTGAGATTGCCAAATACATTATAGATACGATGATTGATTGGTAGTCGGTGACATCTGCCTTGTTGCATTTTATGTCCTTGCAACCTATTTGAAATCCTGAGTCCAAAGGCGTTGAAACAGAACGACATACGTCCATGTTGTACTTCTCAAGCAAACATTTGATGTACTGTTTTTGACACACAGAAATAGTACCTCTATCGCCTTTACGCTGTATTTCCATACCTAGAAAATGATGTAATGGACCATTATCATGAACATCAAAATTTTCCTGCAACTTCTTCTTAATAGCAGTTAGATCATTCTTTTGTGAACAAGCAATTAGAATATCATCGACATATACGGCTATCAAATTGTATGAATTCAGTTCACTTTTCTTGTAGAGGCATGGTTCTCCTTTCGTAGCTTGAAAACCAAGTCCTTTCAAAACGTCATCCAAGGTGCTATTCCAAGCCCTTCCGGACTGTTTGAGGCCATATATAGCTTTGTTGAGCTTTAGCACACGATGCGGATATTGAACACTGCTGAAACCCTCAGGCTGTTTCATATAAACAGTTTCGTCTAAATGACTGTTTAAATAAGCATTTGATATATCCATTTGGTGAAGAAGTAATTCTTTTTCTGCTGCTACCGCCAACAAAAGCCTTATATTTTCATATCGAATTACTGGTGAAAACGTCTCATAATAATTCACACCAAATTGCTGACCGCAACCTTTGGCCACAAGTCTGCTTTTAAATCGTTCAATGATTCCATTATTGTCGCGCTTGACTCTGAAAACCCACATAGATCCAATGACTTTTGCATCAGGCGGAGGATTTACAAGTGACCACGTCTTATTTGCCACAAGAGCCTTGAACTCGTGTTCCATGGACTTTCGCCACTCTGACGAATACTTGCCTTTTAACGCCTGCCCGATTGTGCTCGGAGTCTCAACATCATGGTAACATGCAATATTGTTGATCATGTTGTATTCTTTTCTTGGCCTACCTCTTTGCCCAGTACGTATCAGCTTAGGCCTACCTGGACCATGTCGACTGCCTCGATCCTCATCAGCACTATTTGGATCAGACAAACCATCAACAATTGAATCGGTGAAACTCTGGAAATGATCGTCGTCATTTGCTTCTCCGTTGGAATTTTCTCCACCTTCTTCGTCTGAGACTGCTTCTTCCATAATTTCTCCCTCTGAAGCTGCTTTGTCCGTAATTTTTTCCTCTGAAGCTGCTTCGTTATCGTTTGCTTCTTCTGGAGCTGCGCTATCTTGCTGTTCGGCTGATACGTCTAAGCTCGTACTTGGAGGAAATTCTATGATATAAGAAGATAGGTTTTTATCAATTCCATTACTTTCGTTTACATATGCAATGTCGTTTTCAACAAATTTGACATCTCGTCTCTCTACAATTTGACGGGATACTTTATCAAATAAACGATATGCTTTGGCAGTACGTGAATATCCGACAAACACGTATTCCTTGCCCTTAGCTCGAAATTTGTGGTGCTGCATCTTGTTGAGGGCGAACACAGATGAACCAAAAATTCGAAGATGCCCAACCGAAGGTTTCTTGCCACTCCAAACTTCCATCGGAGTCTTGCCGCCTAAGGCTTGTGAAGGAGATCTGTTACGTAGATAGCTTGCAGTTGCTACAGCTTCAGCCCACAATGATTCTTCTACTTCCTTATGAACCATCATGCTACGTGCCATTTCAACGAGTGTTCTATTGGCCCTTTCAGCCACTCCGTTTTGCTGTGGAGTATGAGGTACGGTCAGCTGTCTCTTAATTCCACATTCCTGCAAATACTCATTGAATTTTTTGTTGATATATTCGCCGCCGTTGTCGCTGCGAACTGTTTTTATTTTCCTTTGTGTTTGGCACTCGACTAACTGTTTGTATATTTGAAACTTTTCAAAAGCTTGATCTTTAGTTTTCATAAAATATACAAACACTCTTTTTGAGAAATCATCGATAAATGTTATAAAATACTTTGCGCCGCCTATCGACATCACATTTATCGGACCACACACGTCTGTGTGAACTAGTTCCAAAAGTCCAGATGCACCCTTTGCACTCTTTTTAGGAAACGGTAGTGCACAAATTTTTGACTTATTACACGTATTACAATTTATGTCACTTGGAACATTATTTATGTTAATGCCATTTACACGTTTGTTAGCGATTAGTTCTCTAAGGCTTTGGAAATTGAGATGGCCATACCGATTATGCCATACTACTGCCTTTTCTTGGATTGAGTACAGTCTGTTCATACTTAAATCACTGAACAAAAATAAATTGTCTTGCATGTTCGCTTTTATCAACAAAAATCCGTCTTTGTCTTTAACTTTCGCGTAATTTTCCTTAAAAATTACAGAATGCCCATGCTTTAGTGCTTTGCTTACAGAAAAGAAGTTCATTTGCAAACTTGGTACATACAAGACGTTTTGCAAACTAATGTCACAACTGCTGATTTTTATTTTAACTTGGCCTCTGCCAGGTGATTCAACTATATTGTCTGCAGCTAACATAACGTCGTCTCTTTCGTTGACAAATGAAACAAACAAACTTTTCTCACAACACATATGAGAAGTTGCCCCACTGTCCAGACACCACGTTGGTTTTGACATTTTCTCTTTACTCATTGCTGCTAAAACCGAAAACGATATTCTCTCACTCTTTGTTTCTTCGCGTCGTTTTTGATTTTTCTTGTCTTTTCTTGCACCGTTACAATCCGAAGCTCTGTGACCACGCTTGCCACAAATGAAGCATTTACCGTTAAATTTGCCATTCTCTTTGACATATCGTTCGTTGTTTTTCGCTTGAAATACTTGTGTCTTGCTATCTCGCTCACTGTTCTCGATCATTCTCTCGGCCTCTGCCAAAAGTTTGATTTTGAGTAACTGAAAATTGGGCAGAACATCCCGTGTTTCCATAGCAACAACAAAATGTTCATATTCGGCACTCAAACTAGATAGCAAAGTTATCACTTTTAACTCATCATTTATTTCAATGTTCACTTCAGCCAGTTTATCAATTATTTCAGTGAACTCATTCACGTACTGACTCATGCTTTCGCTTCCCGAAAATTTTGAATTTAACAGTTTTTTATACAGAGACACTTTTTGCAATGGACCACTTGCAACGTGTACCTCGCGCAACTTTTTCCATGCATCTAGCGCTGAAGACGCGTTTTTCACATAATTTAACTGTGTAGTGTTTACATTCAAAATTATGCAGGCCAATGCCTTTTCATCCATTAATCTCCACTTTGCAGCTGTTTCACTGGTTGACTCATTCAATTCCAGCTTACCACTCGCGACACCCCAAAGTTCTTGGTGCACAAGCACGCTGCGCATTTGCACACTCCACACATCATAATTTTGTTCATTTAATTTTTCTATTTGATACGAACTCATTTTATCACTTTTCGCGAACCTGGGCCCATAACCTGTTAATGTTAAGAATGTTCAGTGGATAAAGTGCCACGCCATCAAATAAGAAAAAGAACTCCGAAATATTATGTGCGCACACGACAAACGTTTTATTGGGAAGAAGGTAGAGATAGAAGTAAGTTCAATTAGAGATGCATAACAGAACTAGCGATGAACAATCGTATAGAGATGAGAACAATATGATTTGTTATACTTTAACAGAAATAAGTTTTATAAACTCAAGGAAATTTGTTTTCCCCTGATGCATGGTATATCCAAGTCGGCCCGGCGACTTACTTACTTTATTTTTTTTTTTTCATATCATATGAAATTTTTCATATATTATTTATTTTAAATATCTCATACGAAATTTTTCATATGTTATTTACTTTTCATATGTTATTTATTTTTAATATCATATAAAATTTTTCATATGTTATTTATTATACCCTTGCAGAGGGTATTATAAAATTGGTCAGATGTTTGTAACGCAGAGAAGGGATCGTTTCCGACCCCATAAAGTATATATATTCTTGATCAGCAAGAGAAGACGAGTTAATATAGCCATGTCCGTCTGTCTGTCTGGTGCTTAACGATCTAGTCCCACAGTTTTAGAGCTATGGCATTCAAAGTTCGTATATAAGCTTTTCTATACAGCCACATGCACATCTGCGATTTTGAATAGGATCGGACAACTATATCATATAGCTGCCATACAAATACAAACGTTAAATGCGAATAACTTCTCTCTTTTTGAACAATCTTATCCAAACTGATTATGTACATAAATAAAAAGGTATTACATCATATGCGTGAATTTCAATGATTTCAATCGGATAAACATAACGCCTGATTTCGACGATATAAAATTGGCCTATATAGCGTGCACTGCTTATGCCAGCAAAGCACTGCTTATGGCAGCAATGCACGCATAAGCAGTGAAGCACATATATGTGTCAAAATTGCGATTGTGTGTCTGTGAATATGAATATCAATCGCTACATTGTCTTAGTATTTGGCGATTGGCTGCCCCCGGCCAATGTATTTAAAATATTTCTTTATTGGATTAAGAAACAAAAAATTGTTTAGGAAATAAAATGTAATAGTCAAGGGCTGCAAGGGTATACAAACTTTGGCTTAGCCAAAGTTAGCTTCTTTGATATTTTTTAATATCATATGAAATTTTTCATATCTTATATGAAATTTTTCATATATTATTTATTGTTTCATATCCTATGAAAATTTTTCATATGATATTAAAAATATCAAAGAAGCTAACTTTGGCTAAGCCAAAGTTTGTATACCCTTGCAGCCCTTGATTATTTACTTTTTAATATCATATGAAATTTTTCATATATTATTTATTGTTTCATATCCTATGAAAATTTTTCATATGTTATTAATTTTTCATATCCTATGAAATTTTTCATATGTTATTTATTTTTAATATCTCATACGAAATACCTTACAACTCCAGAATAATATATAAATAAATAGACATTGCCGATAGTAAATGCATAAAATCATATGTATTTGAAATATGTACCAATTTAACATATGACATACCATGCTCGACATCACACCACCTATAGAGGTTTTTTGACACAGTTTCTCAAAATCGCCCATTTATGTTCGAAAGTGCCACTAACCGAAAATTTTTTACTTGTATTTTATAAATACCTTATAACTCCAAAATAATATATAAATAAATAGACATTGCCGATATTTATTTCACGTTTACTATTAATTTTTTCATATCATATGAAATTTTTCATATATTACTTATTTTTTCATATGAAAATTTTTCATAAGTTATTTATTTTTCATATCATATGAAATTTTTTCATATATTATTTATTTTTTCATATGTTATTTATTTTTCATATCCTATGAAATTATTCATATGTCATTTATTTTTAATATCTCATACGAAATTTTTAATATGTTATTTACTTTTTAATATCATACGAAATTTTTCATATGTTATTTTTTTTTCATACCATATGAAATTTTTCATATATTATTTATTTTAAATATCTCATACGAAATTTTTCATATGTTATTTACTTTTCATATGTTATTTATTTTTAATATCTCATACGAAATTTTTCATATGTTATTTATTTTTCATATCATATGAAATTTTTCATATGTTATTTATTTTTCATATCTTATATGAAATTTTTCATATATACTAATTTAACACATGTCATACCATGCTCGACATCACACCACCTATAGAGGTTTTTTGACACAGTTTCTCAAAATCGCCCATTTATGTTTCAATGTGCCTCTCAATATTAAATTTTCACATGTATTTTAAAAATACCTCACAACTCCAGAATAATATATAAATAAATAGACATTGCCGATAGTAAATGCATAAAATCATATGTATTTGAAATATGTACCAATTTAACATATGACATACCATGCTCGACATCAGAGGTTTTTTGACACAGTTTCTCAAAATCGCCCATTTATGTTCGAAAGTGCCACTAACCGAAAATTGTTTACTTGTATTTTATAAATACCTTATAACTCCAAAATAATATATAAATAAATAGACATTGCCGATATTTATTTCACGTTTACTATTAATTTTTTCATATCATATGAAATTTTTCATATATTACTTATTTTTTCATATGTTATTTATTTTTCATATCATATGAAATGTTTTCATATATTATTTATTTTTTCATATGTTATTTATTTTTCATATCCTATGAAATTATTCATATGTCATTTAATTTTAATATCTCATACGAAATTTTTCATGTTATTTTTTTTTCATATCATATGAAATTTTTCATATATTATTTATTTTAAATATCTCATACGAAATTTTTCATATGTTATTTACTTTTCATATGTTATTTATTTTTAATATCTCATACGAAATACCTTACAACTCCAGAATAATATATAAATAAATAGACATTGCCGATAGTAAATGCATAAAATCATATGTATTTGAAATATGTACCAATTTAACATATGACATACCATGCTCGACATCACACCACCTATAGAGGTTTTTTGACACAGTTTCTCAAAATCGCCCATTTATGTTTCAATGTGCCTCTCAATATTAAATTTTCACATGTATTTTAAAAATACCTCACAACTCCAGAATAATATATAAATAAATAGACATTGCCGATAGTAAATGCATAAAATCATATGTATTTGAAATATGTACCAATTTAACATATGACATACCATGCTCGACATCAGAGGTTTTTTGACACAGTTTCTCAAAATCGCCCATTTATGTTCGAAAGTGCCACTAACCGAAAATTGTTTACTTGTATTTTATAAATACCTTATAACTCCAAAATAATATATAAATAAATAGACATTGCCGATATTTATTTCACGTTTACTATTAATTTATTCATATCATATGAAATTTTTCATATATTACTTATTTTTTCATATGTTATTTTTTTTCATATCATATGAAATGTTTTCATATATTATTTATTTTTTCATATGTTATTTATTTTTCATATCTTATATGAAATTTTTCATATATACTAATTTAACACATGTCATACCATGCTCGACATCACACCACCTATAGAGGTTTTTTGAGACTCAGTTTCTCAAAATCGCCCATTTATGTTTCAATGTGCCTCTCAATATTAAATTTTCACATGTATTTTAAATCAGTTGCATCGTGGCGGATCCCGTTAGAACTCGGTGATTGGCCAGACAATCTCAGCCAATAGAAAGTGTGCAAATTTTTGTTGCATACTTTCAGGCACAAAATTTTCTTTTTGTATTGCGGCCCATTGGGCGCATAATTTTTCTGCTGCATACTTGCAGGAGGCATCTAAGAATTTATAAACAAACTTCTTAGTGTGCAAGCAGGCATTTTTTGGGCCACTTTTTGGCCGGCAGAATGCCCAACGAGGGAGCTTCGAGCGGCAATGCCGTGAGGTCTACCGATTGGCAGGTCGCCAAGCGAAAAATGCCTGAAAAAAGGAAGAAGTACTCACCTGAAGCCAGTCGCAAAAAGATCCTCAAAAGCTCAATCAACCCATCCACCAGCAGGCACATGTCATCCTCATCATCCGCGATGTCAGCGGACTCCGACTCTGATGAGAATTCGTTTGAACCTGGCGAAATCCGCCACAGGGCAGTAATCCGCAATTTGCACCACAAATTCGTACGCTGGAGTCACGAAAAGCTCTGCCTCTGAGGACACCCCCAACGCCTCAGCCCCACCACCATCGCAGCAAGGTGGCATAACAATGGCCCATTTGGAGCGCATTATTGCCCTGTTACAAGCTCAAATGGAGCAAATGCAAAAGATGATGAATACTCTTATGTCATCACTATGCAAGTAGGGCTCAAAATAGTCCTATGGAATGCAAATGGCCTATGCAAAAGTAGGCCAGAGATCGACTTGTTCCTGAAAAGGAACAATGTCGACATATTGTTAATTGCAGAAACCCACCTCACGGACAACTCTTATTTCAAAATCAGCGGATATGACCTGCTACACGCCAATCACCCGAGCGGCAATGCCAGAGGAGGCTCTGGCATCCTCATCAGGTCCGGACTTAATTATTCCGAAAACACGCCTCTTCGACACCCGTGGCTTCAAGCGGCTTCACTTAACATCCCTGACGTCCTGGATTTTGCAATCTCCCGAGGCATCAACAGCAGTCGTATCCACACATATGAAGACCATGACCTCCAGTCGGACCACAGTGCTATAAAGTTCTGGCTAGACATCCCTTTTGAGACGAACACACACACTACCAGGCTGCTCAGGAAAAACTCCGACATAGACTCTTTTAAAACTATGCTCGACGAGATCACTGAGCCCAACGCCTGCCTCAACTGTGGAGAGGACATTGATGACACTGTGGAGAAGCTGACTCGTGACATCTGCGAAGCTGCCTGTGCCTGCAGTCCACCCATCAGTCCGAGACAACGATCAACACCACCTAGAGACATGTTCGCCTGGTCTGGCGAGATCACCAACGCCTTGAGGGAGAAAAGACGATTGCGACGTGTCTGGCAACTCAGTCGAAATCCTCTTGATAAAAGGGCCCTCAACCGCGCCACGAAGGAGCTGAAAGCGCTGTACTTCAAAGTTCGCAACGAAGCAACTGCCTCATACCTGGAAGAGCTTGAACCTAATCAACCAGAACACAATCTATGGCAAGCCACTAGGTACTTAAAAAGGCCCACCATGAGGAAAGTCCCCATTCGTGGACCAAATGGCCTTTGGTGCAGAACCAGTGAAGACATAGCCGAGTTGTTCGCGACCCACCTGGCCGAATCGTTCACACCCTTCAGTTCCTGCAGCGCAGAAGATGTCAATGCCACCATGTCTTTCCTTGAGGCCCCTCTTCAGATGGCTCTCCCCATCGATCGAGTAACCCCTGAGGAAGTCAAGTCGGAGATTGATAACCTGAAGACGACCAAAAGCCCTGGCTACGATGGCATTGATGCAGTCACCATAAAGTGCTTGCCGCCGAGAGTGATCCAGTTACTAGCCAACATATACAACAGGATCTTTGATCTCTGCCACTTCCCCACCCAATGGACGTGTGCAGAGATTATAATGATTCCTAAACCTGGGAAACCCGAGAATGAGGCAGCTTCGTACCGTCCGATCAGTCTGCTGGCGATGCTCTCCAAGGTATTCGAAAGAATACTTTTGGCTAGAGTATTGCCGCTACTGGACGAAGGAAGCATCATCCCAGAACACCAGTTTGGTTTCCGGCAACATCACGGCACTCCCGAGCAATGTCATCGCATCGTTCAAAAGGTGCTCTCTGCATTCGAAGACAAGCAGTACTCTTCCGCTGTTTTCCTCGACGTCAAACAGGCCTTCGACCGTGTCTGGCATGATGGGCTCCTTCACAAGATAAAGACGGTACTTCCTGCCCCGTTCTACCTGGTACTAAGGTCCTACCTTGCTGACAGAAGCTTCTATGTCAGGTGTAAGAGCTCCTTGTCGAGGATAGAGTTCATCAAAGCGGGCGTCCCTCAGGGCAGTGTGCTGGGCCCAATCTTATACACACTGTACACTGCAGACTTACCAGTGCTGCAACACCCGCAACTCTTGATTGCCTCCTACGCAGACGACACTGCTTTCATTGCCTGCGCACCGCACCCTTGCTGATGCCACGGAAATCCTCCAGGATCAACTACTCCTGCTCGAACCCTGGCTCAATAGATGGAACATTGCTGTCAACACTGAGAAGTCCCTCCACATGACATTTGCTACACGCAGGCTTGACTGCCCCCGGTCAGCCTTCTCGGGACGCTTCTGCCAAGCGTCGAGTCGGTTAAATATCTGGGCCTTACCCTGGATAGGCGTTTAACCTGGAAAGCGCATCTCAAATCCAAACGAGCACAGCTTAACCTCTGTCCTCCATAGAGATTTAAACGTCCCATCTGTCTGCAGTGAGATAAAAAGTACAGCACCCGGCACTGCTCCAGGCTTGAGTCTCACAGTAACACACTGGCCCTAAACCTGCTGGATAACAGCGACCAAACAAGGCGACTCAAGAGATGCCATCCACTGGACCTTCCATATAGGATAGACCCGGACTGGTGATCGCGTAGCGACGCTGAACAGATGAAACATGAAATATTTGAAATTTTTGAAATTTTTGAAATTTTCTCCTTCCAAATTGTGATATTAATCTTTGTCCTAAAACTTAAATTTACTCATTTGCAAGTCACCGTCAATATTTTAAACCATTTGCTCATTGTCCTTCTGGGACAGATTGCAAATTCAATAAAGCGCAAAAAAAAAAAAAAAAAAAAAAAAAAAAAAATATCTTATATGAAATTTTTCATATATACTAATTTAACACATGGCATGCTCGACATCACACAACCTATAGAGGTTTTTTGACACAGTTTCTCAAAATCGCCCATTTATGTTTCAATGTGCCTCTCAATATTAAATTTTTAAAAATACCTACAACTCCAGAATAATATATAAATAAATAGACATTGCCGATAGTAAATGCATAAAATCATATGTATTTGAAATATGTACCAATTTAACATATGACATACCATGCTCTACATCACACCACCTATAGAGGTTTTTTGACACAGTTTCTCAAAATCGCCCATTTATGTTCGAAAGTGCCACTAACCGAAAATTGTTTACTTGTATTTTATAAATACCTTATAACTCCAAAATAATATATAAATAAATAGACATTGCCGATATTTATTTCACGTTTACTATTAATTTTTTTCATATCATATGAAAATTTTTCATATGTTATTTATTTTTCATATCATATGAAATTTTTTCATATATTATTTATTTTTTCATATGTTATTTATTTTTCATAGCCTATGAAATTATTCATATGTCATTTAATTTTAATATCTCATAAGAATATTTTTAATATGTTATTTACTTTTTTAATATCATACGAAATTTTTCATATGTTATTTTTTTTTCATATCATATGAAATTTTTCATATATTATTTATTTTAAATATCTCATACGAAATTTTTCATATGTTATTTACTTTTCATATGTTATTTATTTTTAATATCATATGAAATTTTTCATATGTTATTTATTTTTCATATCTTATATGAAATTTTTCATATATTATTTATTGTTTCATATCCTATGAAAAAATATTTATGTTTCAAGTGCCTCTAATATTAAATTTTCACATGTATTTTAAAAATACCTTACAACTCCAGAATAATATATAAATAAATAGACATTGCCGATAGTAAATGCATAAAATCATATGTATTTGAAATATGTACCAATTTAACATATGACATACCATGCTCGACATCACACCACCTATAGAGGTTTTTTGACACAGTTTCTCAAAATCGCCCATTTATGTTCGAAAGTGCCATTAACCGAAAATTTTTTACTTGTATTTTATAAATACCTTATAACTCCAAAATAATATATAAATAAATAGACATTGCCGATATTTATTTCACGTTTACTATTAATTTTTTCATATCATATGAAATTTTTCATATATTACTTATTTTTTCATATGAAAATTTTTCATATGTTATTTATTTTTCATATCATATGAAATTTTTTCATATATTATTTATTTTTCATATGTTATTTATTTTTCATATCCTATGAAATTATTCATATGTCATTTATTTTTAATATCTCATACGAAATTTTTCATATGTTATTTATTTTTCATATCATATGAAATTTTTCATATGTTATTTAGTTTTCATATCTTATAATGAGTTGCATCGTGACTGTCAAAGCGTTCGGACGTGCCCACGGATGAATACGCAAGTTTCACAGAGTGTAAAGCAAGTGACAATTACAGTTAACTAACCACGTGTTCTCAGTAACCAGACAATACCGGATTTTTGCTGTGTCTGCTTTGGCGGATCCCGTTAGAACTCGGTGATTGGCCAGACCATCTCAGCCAATAGAAAGTGTGCAAATTTTTGTTGCATACTTTCAGGCACAAAATTTTCTTTTTGTATTGCGGCCCATTGGGCGCATAATTTTTTCTGCTGCATACTTGCAGGAGGCATCTAAGAATTTATAAACAAACTTCTTAGTGTGCAAGTAGGCATTTTTCGGGCCACTTTTTGGCCGGCAGAATGCCCAACGAGGGAGCTTTGAGCGGCAATGCCGTGAGGGCTACCGATTGGCAGGTCGCCAAGCGAAAAATGCCTGAAAAAAGGAAGAAGGACTCACCTGAAGCCAGTCGCAAAAAGAGCCTCAAAAGCTCAATCAACCCATCCACCAGCAGGCACATGTCATCCTCATCATCCGCGATGTCAGCGGACTCCGACTCTGATGAGAATTCGTTTGAACCTGGCGAAATCCGCCGTTTGTCAGCTTCCAACCCCACCACCAAGGATGATACGCAGTCTCTAAGTGGCAATAGATTTGCAATCCTGGACACCATCAATAACGACAATGTGGCTTCCACTTCCAACGGCTCTTCTCCATCTACGTCTGCCCCAGCACCACCTCCCCCTACACCGAAGACTCCACCGATATTCATCTCTGACGTCGAGAACATCACTGGCATGCTGGCGTTCATAAGGAGTGTCCTTGAAAACGACAACTTTACCTATAAAGCTGGCAGAAACAATCAGGTCCGTGTGATGACTTCCAGCGTTGGGGACTTCAGGAAGCTCGTGAATTCCCTCGAGGTATCCAAAATCGAGTTCCATAGCTATCAGCTAAAACAGGAGCGGGCCTACAGGGCAGTAATCCGCAATTTGCACCACAGCACCCCTGTTTCATTCATCCAGGAGGAACTGGACAAACTTGGACATAAAGTTCGCCACATGACCAATGCCAAGCACCGTATTACGAAGGCACCCATGTCACTTTTCTTTGTTGACCTCGAGCCAGCTGGAAATAATAAGGACATTTTCAATATCAAACGCCTGTGCAACGCAATTATTGTCGTCGAGCCACCGAGGAGAAACAATGACGTGCCCCAATGCTATAAGTGCCAGGAATTCAACCACACACAAAATTTCTGCGGTAAACGGCACAGATGTGTCAAATGCACGGGTGACCATGAGCCGGGCAAGTGTCCCAAGGATAAGGAGCAGCCCCCTGAATGCGTGAATTGTGGTGAGAGTCACACAGCTTCGTATAAGGGCTGTAAGGTATACAAGCACGCCAAAAAGCTACGCGAGCAAGGCCAAGCACGCCCTTTGGCACGCCCCCCAGTTACCCATGAACCCAGAATCCCAAAACCATTTGTCTTCCCCCCAAGCCACACTCAACCAGGAATGTCGTACGCTGGAGTCACGAAAAACTCTGCCTCTGAGGACACCCCCAACGCCTCAGCCCCACCACCATCGCAGCAAGGTGGCATAACAATGGCCCATTTGGAGCGCATTATTGCCCTGTTACAAGCTCAAATGGAGCAAATGCAAAAGATGATGAATACTCTTATGTCATCACTATGCAAGTAGGGCTCAAAATAGTCCTATGGAATGCAAATGGCCTATGCAAAAGTAGGCCAGAGATCGACTTGTTCCTGAAAAGGAACAATGTCGACATATTGTTAATTGCAGAAACCCACCTCACGGACAACTCTTATTTCAAAATCAGCGGATATGACCTGCTACACGCCAATCACCCAAGCGGCAATGCCAGAGGAGGCTCTGGCATCCTCATCAGGTCCGGACTTAATTATTCCGAAAACACGCCTCTTCGTCACCCGTGGCTTCAAGCGGCTTCACTTAACATTGCCACCTCCATCGGCAATATTAACATCGCTTCCTGCTATGTCCCTCCCAGACATGCAGTCGACACACTGATGTTCCACCAAGCCCTTAGCAGTTTCGGATCGAGGTTCCTGGCTGGAGGTGACTTTAACGCAAAGCACACTTGGTGGGGGTCCAGGCTTAACAACCCTAAGGGACTTGCACTTTTCCCTTGTATCCGCACCCTCAATCTGACCACCCACTCATCAGGCCAACCTACATACTGGCCCACTGACCCTAATAAGATCCCTGACGTCCTGGATTTTGCAATCTCCCGAGGCATCAACAGCAGTCGTATCCACACATATGCAGACCATGACCTGCAGTCGGACCACAGTGCTATAAAGTTCTGGCTAGACATCCCTTTTGAGACGAACACACACACTACCAGGCTGCTCAGGAAAAACTCCGACATAGACTCTTTTAAAACTATGCTCGACGAGATCACTGAGCCCAACGCCTGCCTCAACTGTGGAGAGGACATTGATGACACTGTGGAGAAGCTGACTCGTGACATCTGCGAAGCTGCCTGTGCCTGCAGTCCACCCATCAGTCCGAGACAACGATCAACACCACCGAGAGACATGTTCGCCTGGTCTGGCGAGATCACCAACGCCTTGAGGGAGAAAAGACGATTGCGACGTGTCTGGCAACTCAGTCGAAATCCTCTTGATAAAAGGGCCCTCAACCGCGCCACGAAGGAGCTGAAAGCGCTGTACTTCAAAGTTCGCAACGAAGCAACTGCCTCATACCTGGAAGAGCTTGAACCTAATCAACCAGAACACAATCTATGGCAAGCCACTAGGTACTTAAAAAGGCCCACCATGAGGAAAGTCCCCATTCGTGGACCAAATGGCCTTTGGTGCAGAACCAGTGAAGACATAGCCGAGTTGTTCGCGACCCACCTGGCCGAATCGTTCACACCCTTCAGTTCCTGCAGCGCAGAAGATGTCAATGCCACCATGTCTTTCCTTGAGGCCCCTCTTCAGATGGCTCTCCCCATCGATCGAGTAACCCCTGAGGAAGTCAAGTCGGAGATTGATAACCTGAAGACGACCAAAAGCCCTGGCTACGATGGCATTGATGCAGTCACCATAAAGTGCTTGCCGCCGAGAGTGATCCAGTTACTAGCCAACATATACAACAGGATCTTTGATCTCTGCCACTTCCCCACCCAATGGAAGTGTGCAGAGATTATAATGATTCCTAAACCTGGGAAACCCGAGAATGAGGCAGCTTCGTACCGTCCGATCAGTCTGCTGGCGATGCTCTCCAAGGTATTCGAAAGAATACTTTTGGCTAGAGTATTGCCGCTACTGGACGAAGGAAGCATCATCCCAGAACACCAGTTTGGTTTCCGGCAACATCACGGCACTCCCGAGCAATGTCATCGCATCGTTCAAAAGGTGCTCTCTGCATTCGAAGACAAGCAGTACTCTTCCGCTGTTTTCCTCGACGTCAAACAGGCCTTCGACCGTGTCTGGCATGATGGGCTCCTTCACAAGATAAAGACGCTACTTCCTGCCCCGTTCTACCTGGTACTAAGGTCCTACCTTGCTGACAGAAGCTTCTATGTCAGGTGTAAGAGCTCCTTGTCGAGGATAGAGTTCATCAAAGCGGGCGTCCCTCAGGGCAGTGTGCTGGGCCCAATCTTATACACACTGTACACTGCAGACTTACCAGTGCTGCAACACCCGCAACTCTTGATTGCCTCCTACGCAGACGACACTGCTTTCATTGCCTGCGCACCGCACCCTGCTGATGCCTCGGAAATCCTCCAGGATCAACTACTCCTGCTCGAACCCTGGCTCAATAGATGGAACATTGCTGTCAACACTGAGAAGTCCCTCCACATGACATTTGCTACACGCAGGCTTGACTGCCCCCCGGTCAGCCTTCACGGGACGCTTCTGCCAAGCGTCGAGTCGGTTAAATATCTGGGCCTTACCCTGGATAGGCGTTTAACCTGGAAAGCGCATCTCAAATCCAAACGAGCACAGCTTAACCTCAAGCTGTCCAAAATGCAATGGCTTATTGGTGGAAGATCCCAGCTCAACCTCAGCAACAAGGTGCTGCTGTACAAGGTCATACTGAAGCCGGTGTGGACCTATGGCATCCAGCTCTGGGGTACAGCCTCAGACACCAACGTCAAGATCCTCCAACGTCCTCCATAGAGATAAAAGGTACAACGTCCGCATCTGTCTGCAGTGAGAAACCAGCTTGAGTCTCACAGCAACACACTGGCCCTAAACCTGCTGGATAACAGCGACCAAACAAGGCGACTCAAGAGATGCCATCCACTGGACCTTCCATATAGGATAGACCCGGACTGGTGATCCCGTAGCGACGCTGAACAGATGAAACATGAAATATTTGAAATTTTTGAAATTTTTGAAATTTTTCTCCTTCCAAATTGTGATATTAATCTTTGTCCTAAAACTTAAATTTACTCATTTGCAAGTCACCGTCAATATTTTAAACCATTTGCTCATTGTCCTTCTGGGACAGATTGCAAATTCAATAAAGCGCAAAAAAAAAAAAAAAATATAAATTTCATATGTTATTTATTTTTCATATCTTATATGAAATTTTTCATATATACTAATTTAACACATGGCATACCTGCTCGACATCACACCACCTATAGAGGTTTTTTGACACAGTTTCTCAAAATCGCCCATTTATGTTTCAATGTGCCTCTCAATATTAAATTTTCACATGTATTTTAAAATACCTCACAACTCCAGAATAATATATAAATAAATAGACATTGCCGATAGTAAATGCATAAAATCATATGTATTTGAAATATGTACCAATTTAACATATGACATACCATGCTCTACATCACACCACCTATAGAGGTTTTTTGACACAGTTTCTCAAAATCGCCCATTTTTTTTCATATCATATGAAAATTTTTCATATGTTATTTATTTTTCATATCATATGAAATTATTCATATGTTATTTATTTTAATATATAAATTTTTCATATATTATTTATTTTTTATAAAAATTTTTCATATGTTATTTATTTTTCATATCCTATGAAATTATTCATATGTCATTTAATTTTAATATCTCATAAGAATATTTTTAATATGTTATTTACTTTTTAATATCATACGAAATTTTTCATATGTTATTTTTTTTCATATCATATGAAATTTTTCATATATTATTTATTTTAAATATCTCATACGAAATTTTTCATATGTTATTTACTTTTCATATGTTATTTATTTTTAATATCATATGAAATTTTTCATATGTTATTTATTTTTCATATCTTATATGAAATTTTTCATATATTATTTATTGTTTCATATCCTATAAAAAAGTTATTAATTTTTATATCCTATGAAATTTTTCATATGTTATTTATTTTTAATATCTCATACGAAATACCTTACAACTCCAGAATAATATATAAATAAATAGACATTGCCGATAGTAAATGCATAAAATCATATGTATTTGAAATATGTACCAATTTAACATATGACATACCATGCTCGACATCACACCACCTATAGAGGTTTTTTGACACAGTTTCTCAAAATCGCCCATTTATGTTCGAAAGTGCCATTAACCGAAAATTTTTTACTTGTATTTTATAAATACCTTATAACTCCAAAATAATATATAAATAAATAGACATTGCCGATATTTATTTCACGTTTACTATTAATTTTTTCATATCATATGAAATTTTTCATATATTACTTATTTTTTCATATGAAAATTTTTCATATGTTATTTATTTTTCATATCATATGAAATTTTTTCATATATTATTTATTTTTTCATATGTTATTTATTTTTCATATCCTATGAAATTATTCATATGTCATTTATTTTTAATATCTCATACGAAATTTTTCATATGTTATTTATTTTTCATATCATATGAAATTTTTCATATGTTATTTAGTTTTCATATCTTATATAAGAGTTGCATCGTGACTGTCAAAGCGTTCGGACGTGCCCACGGATGAATACGCAAGTTTCACAGAGTGTAAAGCAAGTGACAATTACAGTTAACTAACCACGTGTTCTCAGTAACCAGACAATACCGGATTTTTGCTGTGTCTGCTTTGGCGGATCCCGTTAGAACTCGGTGATTGGCCAGACCATCTCAGCCAATAGAAAGTGTGCAAATTTTTGTTGCATACTTTCAGGCACAAAATTTTCTTTTTGTATTGCGGCCCATTGGGCGCATAATTTTTTCTGCTGCATACTTGCAGGAGGCATCTAAGAATTTATAAACAAACTTCTTAGTGTGCAAGTAGGCATTTTCGGGCCACTTTTTGGCCGGCAGAATGCCCAACGAGGGAGCTTTGAGCGGCAATGCCGTGAGGGCTACCGATTGGCAGGTCGCCAAGCGAAAATGCCTGAAAAAAGGAAGAAGGACTCACCTGAAGCCAGTCACAAAAAGAGCCTCAAAAGCTCAATCAACCCATCCACCAGCAGGCACATGTCATCCTCATCATCCGCGATGTCAGCGGACTCCGACTCTGATGAGAATTCGTTTGAACCTGGCGAAATCCGCCGTTTGTCAGCTTCCAACCCCACCACCAAGGATGATACGCAGTCTCTAAGTGGCAATAGATTTGCAATCCTGGACACCATCAATAACGACAATGTGGCTTCCACTTCCAACGGCTCTTCTCCATCTACGTCTGCCCCAGCACCACCTCCCCCTACACCGAAGACTCCACCGATATTCATCTCTGACGTCGAGAACATCACTGGCATGCTGGCGTTCATAAGGAGTGTCCTTGAAAACGACAACTTTACCTATAAAGCTGGCAGAAACAATCAGGTCCGTGTGATGACTTCCAGCGTTGGGGACTTCAGGAAGCTCGTGAATTCCCTCGAGGTATCCAAAATCGAGTTCCATAGCTATCAGCTAAAACAGGAGCGGGCCTACAGGGCAGTAATCCGCAATTTGCACCACAGCACCCCTGTTTCATTCATCCAGGAGGAACTGGACAAACTTGGACATAAAGTTCGCCACATGCCAAGCACCGTATTACGAAGGCACCCGTGTCACTTTTCTTTGTTGACCTCGAGCCAGCTGGAAATAATAAGGACATTTTCAATATCAAACGCCTGTGCAACGCAATTATTGTCGTCGAGCCACCGAGGAGAAACAATGACGTGCCCCAATGCTATAAGTGCCAGGAATTCAACCACACACAAAATTTCTGCGATAAACGGCACAGATGTGTCAAATGCACGGGTGACCATGAGCCGGGCAAGTGTCCCAAGGTTAAGGAGCAGCCCCCTGAATGCGTGAATTGTGGTGAGAGTCACACAGCTTCGTATAAGGGCTGTAAGGTATACAAGCACGCCAAAAAGCTACGCGAGCAAGGCCAAGCACGCCCTTTGACACGCCCCCCAGTTACCCATGAACCCAGAATCCCAAAACCATTTGTCTTCCCCCCAAGACACACTCAACCAGGAATGTCGTACGCTGGAGTCACGAAAAACTCTGCCTCTGAGGACACCCCCAACGCCTCAGCCCCACCACCATCGCAGCAAGGTGGCATAACAATGGCCCATTTGGAGCGCATTATTGCCCTGTTACAAGCTCAAATGGAGCAAATTCAAAAGATGATGAATACTCTTATGTCATTGTGGGATTGGGTCTGGCATCGTTGTTCAACCAGCCCTGACGAGCAAGGCGAGAGTGGCGAAATAAGACGAAACGAGGAGCGAATTGAGACGACGACAGAAGTGGAGATCAAGACGTGGAGATTAGAAGTTCACACCGAGAGCAAAAGACGTTAAGTTCGACGTGCGGAACAAAAAGACGAAAAGACGAAAAAGACGACCACGATTTCTTAAATTACTTACTTGTCTAAATATTCAATTAACTCTAAAATAATAATAATATAATAATAATAATATAATAATAAAACTAGGTACCACAAATATAGTGGCTAAACCTACAAACATGGGGGCTCAACCTTAAAAAACCCTAAGCAAGACGTACGGAGTAAAGAGGCGCAACCTTAAAAAAAACCTTAAACAAGACGTGCAGAGTAAATTGGCTAAACGTATAGAGTTAAAACAGTGAGTGAAAAAGAGACAAACATACGGTAAGAAAAATATCAACGACGAAAGGTGGCGACAACGACGCAAACGACGAAAAGAAAAAAACGACGCGACGCCAAAAAACCAGACGACGCCAAAAACCCAGACGACGCCGAAAATTTTTAAATTTTAACGACGCAATACGACGTGCATACTCATCTGTGTCTGTGTGTGTGAGTGTGTAGAGACAAAGAAAGAACATGAAAAAACTCGAAGATTTTCAGAATGTGCGAGAAGCACTCGGAAAAGAGAAAAAGTCAAATATTGTGCTGCTTCACAAATTTGTCTTTGAAGATGAAGGCGATCGTGCCAATCGCCAACGATTAAGAAAGTTCGAGGGTTTCGATTTTGGCCCTAACAGTGATTTATATCAAAGCAAAGTCTCCTATGTGGAGCAAAGTTTATCAAATAACGATCTTGTAATAATCTGCAATATTTTGGGTCTGACGCATGATAAAACGGATTTGACTTCACATCTTTTTCGCAATCTGCAAACGGTAAATTTGATGGTCGACGTTAACATGGAACATGAGCAAAACGAAGATGACGATGACGAAGATGATGAACACGAAAGAGATGCCAATAGGAACACGAATAATCAAGACGAAGACGAAATGTTGTCAATACTAAGTGATGAAACCAATTTTAGGACAGCTGCAACAAACGAGAACAGAAGCAACAAAACGAATCACGCAAACTCTACAGTCGCGGTCAACAATGTTGATACCGAAAGTTCGCAAAATGTAAGCATGGTGCAACCGAGATTCGCCTTGAATTTTCGAGATGTTGAAGACTCATTAAGATCGTTCCATGGTGATGACAAATTGTCAGTGGAAGTATGGATTGAGGACTTTGAAGATATGGCTGTCATGATGCAATGGGACAATTTGCAAAAATTTATTTTTGCTAAAAGAGCGATTAAAGGACTAGCAAAAATGTTTGTTTTGAGTGAACGGGGAATAAAGAATTGGACAACCTTAAAAGAATCTCTAATTAATGAATTTAAAACGGAAATTAACAGTGCTGATTTACACAAACAATTATCTGAAAGAAAAATTAAAAAAAGGTGAAAGTGTTCAAGAATATTTGCTAAAAATGAAAGAAGTGGCATCACGTGGAAAAATTGAAAACAGTGCCTTAATGCAGTATGTAATAGACGGAATTAATAACCTTAGTATAAATAAATCAATTTTATACAACGCTAATAATTTAAAAGAATTTAAAGAAAAAATCAAGTGCTATGAAAAAATGCGTGAAAAGTCGAAAGATTATGAGTATAAATATGTGCAAAATAAAAGAGAAAATGAAATGAAAGCAGTAAGCAAAGGCAGTAATAACGTGAAATGCTATAATTGTGGACAAAAAGGACATGTTTCTGAAAAGTGTGAAAACAAAAGTAAAGGAAGAAAGTGCTTCAATTGCAATAATTTTGGCCACATAGCAAAAGATTGTTCAATAAAGAAACCTGAAGAAAACTCGAATTTACGTAACATGAGTACAATATCGTCCGAGCAAAAGTTTATGTGCAAAGAAATAAAGATTAACAATCACAAGTGTATAGCTTTCATTGATTCGGGTAGTAAACATAGTATTGTTTCCCAAACGACGTATTTACATTTGAAAAAACCAAAGTTAACCAAAGCCAATGTTCTTCTGTTCGGTTTTGGCGACAAGAATAAAAGAGTGAAACCCAGTGGCGCATTCACAGGAACGGTTAATGTGAATCATCTGAACTTTGAAGTAAACTTTCTAGTAGTAGCGACGGAATTCCTAGATGATGATGTGATTTTAGGAGAAGATTTTTGCAAACAAGCTGAAATAATAATCAATCGCGACGGTGTACAAATCAAAGAATACGAAGGTGGTACAAACGAAACGGTAATAAGTTCGATATTGAAAATAGACGTGGAAAACATAGAAATCGACATTAACCCGAGTGCATCAAAAAGTGCAAAAAAGAAGTGTCCGAACTTATTAAGAACTATAAGCCGGAAAAGCTTAAAACGACAAATGTTGAAATGCGAATTGTTTTAAAAGACGATAACCCAAGTGACGAAGAATTAATAGTTGTTCCCTCAGCTCTACAACGTGAAATTATTAAGCAGGCTCACGAAAGAGGTCAGTTTTCAGTGAAGAAGACGAAGGAAATAATCGCCAAAGAGTTTTATATTCCAAAACTTGATGACAAAATCCAACACCAAATAAGATGCTGCATACCATGTTTAACGCTAAATCGAAAGCATGGCAAAAAGGAAGGAGAGCTACACCCACTGCCGAAAGAAGAGCTGCCCCTTCAGACGTTTCACATCGATTTTCTTGGTCCTTTAGAGTCAACCCACAAGCAGTACAAGCATATTCTAGCAGTTATCGACAGCTTCACGAAGTTCTGCTGGCTGTATCCGACGAAAACCACATCTACGAAAGAAGTTATATCAAGACTACAGGCACAAAGTTCAATTTTCGGAAATCCAGTCCAAATTATTTCCGACAGAGGCGCAGCGTTTACGTCAGACGAATTCATGCAGTATTGTAAGAGTGAAAATATCGAGCTTCACGCAGTTACGACTGGACTCCCACAAGCAAACGGGCAAGTCGAACGACTTAACGCTGTCATAGTATCCGTCATATCTAAGATGTCCATAGAAGACCCCAGCAAATGGTATAAGTTTGTTGACAAAGTACAGCAAATCATTAACTCAACGTACAACAGAAGCACACACGCGACTCCATTCGAGTTATTAGTTGGAATAAAGATGCACACAAAAGACGACCTGCAGCTGAAACAGATGATTCAAGATGAGATGATCCAGACTTTCAAAGACGACCGAGATGACTTACGGAAGCAGGCGAAACAACAGATCCTTCGCATGCAAGAAGAAAACAAAAGAACATACAATTTGCGTCGCAGACCTATCAATATACAAAGTCGGTGATCTGGTGGCAATTAAACGCACGCATCTTGGAGGAGGACTAAAACTCAAGCCGAAATATTTGGGTCCTTACCGAATAACTAAGGTAAAGCCTAGAGACACATACGACGTAGTCAAAGATGCATTGTTCAACGACGGTCCAGGGCGTACTTCTACTTGTGCTGATTATATGAAGCCATGGATTGCACCTGACATAGACGATCAAGATGCATTTGAGGCAAATGCATATTAGGATGGCCGAGTTGTGGGATTGGGTCTGGCATCGTTGTTCAACCAGCCCTGACGAGCAAGGCGAGAGTGGCGAAATAAGACGAAACGAGGAGCGAATTGAGACGACGACAGAAGTGGAGATCAAGACGTGGAGATTAGAAGTTCACACCGAGAGCAAAAGACGTTAAGTTCGACGTGCGGAACAAAAAGACGAAAAGACGAAAAAGACGACCACGATTTCTTAAATTACTTACTTGTCTAAATATTCAATTAACTCTAAAATAATAATAATATAATAATAATAATATAATAATAAAACTAGGTACCACAAATATAGTGGCTAAACCTACATCATCACTATGCAAGTAGGGCTCAAAATAGTCCTATGGAATGCAAATGGCCTATGCAAAAGTAGGCCAGAGATCGACTTGTTCCTGAAAAGGAACAATGTCGACATATTAATAATTGCAGAAACCCACCTCACGGACAACTCTTATTTCAAAATCAGCGGATATGACCTGCTACACGCGAATCACCCAAGCGGCAATGCCAGAGGAGGCTCTGGCATCCTCATCAGGTCCGGACTTAATTATTCCGAAAACACGCCTCTTCGTCACCCGTGGCTTCAAGCGGCTTCACTTAACATTGCCACCTCCATCGGCAATATTAACATCGCTTCCTGCTATGTCCCTCCCAGACATGCAGTCGACACACTGATGTTCCACCAAGCCCTTAGCAGTTTCGGATCGAGGTTCCTGGCTGGAGGTGACTTTAACGCAAAGCACACTTGGTGGGGGTCCAGGCTTAACAACCCCTAAGGGACTTGCACTTTTCCCTTGTATCCGCACCCTCAATCTGACCACCCACTCATCAGGCCAACCTACATACTGGCCCACTGACCCTAATAAGATCCCTGACGTCCTGGATTTTGCAATCTCCCGAGGCATCAACAGCAGTCGTATCCACACATATGCAGACCATGACCTGCAGTCGGACCACAGTGCTATAAAGTTTTGGCTAGACATCCCTTTTGAGACGAACACACACACTACCAGGCTGCTCAGGAAAAACTCCGACATAGACTCTTTTTTAAAACTATGCTCGACGAGATCACTGAGCCCAACGCCTGCCTCAACTGTGGAGAGGACATTGATGACACTGTGGAGAAGCTGACTCGTGACATCTGCGAAGCTGCCTGTGCCTGCAGTCCACCCATCAGTCCGAGACAACGATCAACACCACCTAGAGACATGTTCGCCTGGTCTGGCGAGATCACCAACGCCTTGAGGGAGAAAAGACGATTGCGACGTGTCTGGCAACTCAGTCGAAATCCTCTTGATAAAAGGGCCCTCAACCGCGCCACGAAGGAGCTGAAAGCGCTGTACTTCAAAGTTCGCAACGAAGCAACTGCCTCATACCTGGAAGAGCTTGAACCTAATCAACCAGAACACAATCTATGGCAAGCCACTAGGTACTTAAAAAGGCCCACCATGAGGAAAGTCCCCATTCGTGGACCAAATGGCCTTTGGTGCAGAACCAGTGAAGACATAGCCGAGTTGTTCGCGACCCACCTGGCCGAATCGTTCACACCCTTCAGTTCCTGCAGCGCAGAAGATGTCAATGCCACCATGTCTTTCCTTGAGGCCCCTCTTCAGATGGCTCTCCCCATCGATCGAGTAACCCCTGAGGAAGTCAAGTCGGAGATTGATAACCTGAAGACGACCAAAAGCCCTGGCTACGATGGCATTGATGCAGTCACCATAAAGTGCTTGCCGCCGAGAGTGATCCAGTTACTAGCCAACATATACAACAGGATCTTTGATCTCTGCCACTTCCCCACCCAATGGACGTGTGCAGAGATTATAATGATTCCTAAACCTGGGAAACCCGAGAATGAGGCAGCTTCGTACCGTCCGATCAGTCTGCTGGCGATGCTCTCCAAGGTATTCGAAAGAATACTTTTGGCTAGAGTATTGCCGCTACTGGACGAAGGAAGCATCATCCCAGAACACCAGTTTGGTTTCCGGCAACATCACGGCACTCCCGAGCAATGTCATCGCATCGTTCAAAAGGTGCTCTCTGCATTCGAAGACAAGCAGTACTCTTCCGCTGTTTTCCTCGACGTCAAACAGGCCTTCGACCGTGTCTGGCATGATGGGCTCCTTCACAAGATAAAGACGGTACTTCCTGCCCCGTTCTACCTGGTACTAAGGTCCTACCTTGCTGACAGAAGCTTCTATGTCAGGTGTAAGAGCTCCTTGTCGAGGATAGAGTTCATCAAAGCGGGCGTCCCTCAGGGCAGTGTGCTGGGCCCAATCTTATACACACTGTACACTGCAGACTTACCAGTGCTGCAACACCCGCAACTCTTGATTGCCTCCTACGCAGACGACACTGCTTTCATTGCCTGCGCACCGCACCTTGCTGATGCCACGGAAATCCTCCAGGATCAACTACTCCTGCTCGAACCCTGGCTCAATAGATGGAACATTGCTGTCAACACTGAGAAGTCCCTCCACATGACATTTGCTACACGCAGGCTTGACTGCCCCCCGGTCAGCCTTCTCGGGACCCTTCTGCCAAGCGTCGAGTCGGTTAAATATCTGGGCCTTACCCTGGATAGGCGTTTAACCTGGAAAGCGCATCTCAAATCCAAACGAGCACAGCTTAACCTCTGTCCTCCATAGAGATTTAAACGTCCCATCTGTCTGCAGTGAGATAAAAAGGTACAGCACCCGGCACTGCTCCAGGCTTGAGTCTCACAGCAACACACTGGCCCTAAACCTGCTGGATAACAGCGACCAAACAAGGCGACTCAAGAGATGCCATCCACTGGACCTTCCATATAGGATAGACCCGGACTGGTGATCCCGTAGCGACGCTGAACAGATGAAACATGAAATATTTGAAATTTTTGAAATTTTTCTCCTTCCAAATTGTGATATTAATCTTTGTCCTAAAACTTAAATTTACTCATTTGCAAGTCACCGTCAATATTTTAAACCATTTGCTCATTGTCCTTCTGGGACAGATTGCAAATTCAATAAAGCGCAAAAAAAAAAAAAAAAAAAAAAAAAAAAATATCTTATATGAAATTTTTCATATATACTAATTTAACACATGGCATGCTCGACATCACACAACCTATAGAGGTTTTTTGACACAGTTTCTCAAAATCGCCCATTTATGTTTCAATGTGCCTCTCAATATTAAATTACAACTCCAGAATAATATATAAATAAATAGACATTGCCGATAGTAAATGCATAAAATCATATGTATTTGAAATATGTACCAATTTAACATATGACATACCATGCTCTACACCACCTATAGAGGTTTTTTGACACAGTTTCTCAAAATTTTTCATATCATATGAAAATTTTTCATATGTTATTTATTTTTCATATCATATGAAATTTTTCATATATTATTTATTTTTTCATATGTTATTTATTTTTCATATCCTATGAAATTATTCATATGTCATTTAATTTTAATATCTCATAAGAATATTTTTAATATGTTATTTACTTTTTAATATCATACGAAATTTTCATATGTTATTTTTTTTCATATCATATGAAATTTTTCATATATTATTTATTTTAAATATCTCATACGAAATTTTTCATATGTTATTTACTTTTCATATGTTATTTATTTTTAATATCATATGAAATTTTTCATATGTTATTTATTTTTCATATCTTATATGAAATTTTTCATATATTATTTATTGTTTCATATCCTATGAAAATTTTTCATATGTTTTTATTTTTTTCATATGTCATACGAAATACCTTACAACTCCAGAATAATATATAAATAAATAGACATTGCCGATAGTAAATGCATAAAATCATATGTATTTGAAATATGTACCAATTTAACATATGACATACCATGCTCGACATCACACCACCTGTAGAGGTTTTTTGACACAGTTTCTCAAAATCGCCCATTTATGTTCGAAAGTGCCATTAACCGAAAATTTTTTACTTGTATTTTATAAATACCTTATAACTCCAAAATAATATATAAATAAATAGACATTGCCGATATTTATTTCACGTTTACTATTAATTTTTTCATATCATATGAAATTTTTCATATATTACTTATTTTTTCATATGAAAATTTTTCATATGTTATTTATTTTTCATATCATATGAAATTTTTTCATATATTATTTATTTTTCATATGTTATTTATTTTTCATATCCTATGAAATTATTCATATGTCATTTATTTTTAATATCTCATACGAAATTTTTCATATGTTATTTATTTTTCATATCATATGAAATTTTTCATATGTTATTTAGTTTTCATATCTTATATGAGTTGCATCGTGACTGTCAAAGCGTTCGGACGTGCCCACGGATGAATACGCAAGTTTCACAGAGTGTAAAGCAAGTGACAATTACAGTTAACTAACCACGTGTTCTCAGTAACCAGACAATACCGGATTTTTGCTGTGTCTGCTTTGGCGGATCCCGTTAGAACTCGGTGATTGGCCAGACCATCTCAGCCAATAGAAAGTGTGCAAATTTTTGTTGCATACTTTCAGGCACAAAATTTTCTTTTGTATTGCGGCCCATTGGGCGCATAATTTTTCTGCTGCATACTTGCAGGAGGCATCTAAGAATTTATAAACAAACTTCTTAGTGTGCAAGTAGGCATTTTTCGGGCCACTTTTTGGCCGGCAGAATGCCCAACGAGGGAGCTTTGAGCGGCAATGCCGTGAGGGCTACCGATTGGCAGGTCGCCAAGCGAAAAATGCCTGAAAAAGGAAGAAGGACTCACCTGAAGCCAGTCACAAAAAGAGCCTCAAAGCTCAATCAACCCATCCACCAGCAGGCACATGTCATCCTCATCATCCGCGATGTCAGCGGACTCCGACTCTGATGAGAATTCGTTTGAACCTGGCGAAACCCGCCGTTTGTCAGCTTCCAACCCCACCACCAAGGATGATACGCAGTCTCTAAGTGGCAATAGATTTGCAATCCTGGACACCATCAATAACGACAATGTGGCTTCCACTTCCAACGGCTCTTCTCCATCTACGTCTGCCCCAGCACCACCTCCCCCTACACCGAAGACTCCACCGATATTCATCTCTGACGTCGAGAACATCACTGGCATGCTGGCGTTCATAAGGAGTGTCCTTGAAAACGACAACTTTACCTATAAAGCTGGCAGAAACAATCAGGTCCGTGTGATGACTTCCAGCGTTGGGGACTTCAGGAAGCTCGTGAATTCCCTCGAGGTATCCAAAATCGAGTTCCATAGCTATCAGCTAAAACAGGAGCGGGCCTACAGGGCAGTAATCCGCAATTTGCACCACAGCACCCCTGTTTCATTCATCCAGGATGAACTGGACAAACTTGGACATAAAGTTCGCCACATGACCAATGCCAAGCAGCGTATTACGAAGGCACCCGTGTCACTTTTCTTTGTTGACCTCGAGCCAGCTGGAAATAATAAGGACATTTTCAATATCAAACGCCTGTGCAACGCAATTATTGTCGTCGAGCCACCGAGGAGAAACAATGACGTGCCCCAATGCTATAAGTGCCAGGAATTCAACCACACACAAAATTTCTGCGATAAACGGCACAGATGTGTCAAATGCACGGGTGACCATGAGCCGGGCAAGTGTCCCAAGGTTAAGGAGCAGCCCCCTGAATGCGTGAATTGTGGTGAGAGTCACACAGCTTCGTATAAGGGCTGTAAGGTATACAAGCACGCCAAAAAGCTACGCGAGCAAGGCCAAGCACGCCCTTTGGCACGCCCCCCAGTTACCCATGAACCCAGAATCCCAAAACCATTTGTCTTCCCCCCAAGACACACTCAACCAGGAATGTCGTACGCTGGAGTCACGAAAAACTCTGCCTCTGAGGACACCCCCAACGCCACAGCCCCACCACCATCGCAGCAAGGTGGCATAACAATGGCCCATTTGGAGCGCATTATTGCCCTGTTACAAGCTCAAATGGAGCAAATTCAAAAGATGATGAATACTCTTATGTCATCACTATGCAAGTAGGGCTCAAAATAGTCCTATGGAATGCAAATGGCCTATGCAAAAGTAGGCCAGAGATCGACTTGTTCCTGAAAAGGAACAATGTCGACATATTG
Organism: Drosophila sp. 14030-0761.01; assembly: GCA_018150735.1. Classification (NCBI taxonomy): domain Eukaryota; kingdom Metazoa; phylum Arthropoda; class Insecta; order Diptera; family Drosophilidae; genus Drosophila; species Drosophila sp. 14030-0761.01. Next base: position 27,363 of record JAECWO010000068.1, on the reverse strand, counting down.
TTAATTGCAGAAACCCACCTCACGGACAACTCTTATTTCAAAATCAGCGGATATGACCTGCTACACGCGAATCACCCAAGCGGCAATGCCAGAGGAGGCTCTGGCATCCTCATCAGGTCCGGACTTAATTATTCCGAAAACACGCCTCTTCGTCACCCGTGGCTTCAAGCGGCTTCACTTAACATTGCCACCTCCATCGGCAATATTAACATCGCTTCCTGCTATGTCCCTCCCAGACATGCAGTCGACACACTGATGTTCCACCAAGCCCTTAGCAGTTTCGGATCGAGGTTCCTGGCTGGAGGTGACTTTAACGCAAAGCACACTTGGTGGGGGTCCAGGCTTAACAACCCTAAGGGACTTGCACTTTTCCCTTGTATCCGCACCCTCAATCTGACCACCCACTCATCAGGCCAACCTACATACTGGCCCACTGACCCTAATAAGATCCCTGACGTCCTGGATTTTGCAATCTCCCGAGGCATCAACAGCAGTCGTATCCACACATATGCAGACCATGACCTGCAGTCGGACCACAGTGCTATAAAGTTCTGGCTAGACATCCCTTTTGAGACGAACACACACACTACCAGGCTGCTCAGGAAAAACTCCGACATAGACTCTTTTAAAACTATGCTCGACGAGATCACTGAGCCCAACGCCTGCCTCAACTGTGGAGAGGACATTGATGACACTGTGGAGAAGCTGACTCGTGACATCTGCGAAGCTGCCTGTGCCTGCAGTCCACCCATCAGTCCGAGACAACGACCAACACCACCGAGAGACATGTTCGCCTGGTCTGGCGAGATCACCAACGCCTTGAGGGAGAAAAGACGATTGCGACGTGTCTGGCAACTCAGTCGAAATCATCTTGATAAAAGGGCCCTCAACCGCGCCACGAAGGAGCTGAAAGCGCTGTACTTCAAAGTTCGCAACGAAGCAACTGCCTCATACCTGGAAGAGCTTGAACCTAATCAACCAGAACACAATCTATGGCAAGCCACTAGGTACTAAAAAAGGCCCACCATGAGGAAAGTCCCCATTCGTGGACCAAATGGCCTTTGGTGCAGAACCAGTGAAGACATAGCCGAGTTGTTCGCGACCCACCTGGCCGAATCGTTCACACCCTTCAGTTCCTGCAGCGCAGAAGATGTCAATGCCACCATGTCTTTCCTTGAGGCCCCTCTTCAGATGGCTCTCCCCATCGATCGAGTAACCCCTGAGGAAGTCAAGTCGGAGATTGATAACCTGAAGACGACCAAAAGCCCTGGCTACGATGGCATTGATGCAGTCACCATAAAGTGCTTGCCGCCGAGAGTGATCCAGTTACTAGCCAACATATACAACAGGATCTTTGATCTCTGCCACTTCCTCACCCAATGGAAGTGTGCAGAGATTATAACGATTCCTAAACCTGGGAAACCCGAGAATGAGGCAGCTCCGTACCGTCCGATCAGTCTGCTGGCGATGCTCTCCAAGGTATTCGAAAGAATACTTTTGGCTAGAGTATTGCCGCTACTGGACGAAGGAAGCATCATCCCAGAACACCAGTTTGGTTTCCGGCAACATCACGGCACTCCCGAGCAATGTCATCGCATCGTTCAAAAGGTGCTCTCTGCATTCGAAGACAAGCAGCACTCTTCCGCTGTTTTCCTCGACGTCAAACAGGCCTTCGACCGTGTCTGGCATGATGGGCTCCTTCACAAGATAAAGACGCTACTTCCTGCCCCGTTCTACCTGGTACTAAGGTCCTACCTTGCTGACAGAAGCTTCTATGTCAGGTGTAAGAGCTCCTTGTCGAGGATAGAGTTCATCAAAGCGGGCGTCCCTCAGGGCAGTGTGCTGGGCCCAATCTTATACACACTGTACACTGCAGACTTACCAGTGCTGCAACACCCGCAACTCTTGATTGCCTCCTACGCAGACGACACTGCTTTCATTGCCTGCGCACCGTACCCTGCTGATGCCTCGGAAATCCTCCAGGATCAACTACTCCTGCTCGAACCCTGGCTCAATAGATGGAACAATGCTGTCAACACTGAGAAGTCCCTCCACATGACATCTGCTACAAGCAGGCTTGACTGCCCCCCGGTCAGCCTTCACGGGACGCTTCTGCCAAGCGTCGAGTCGGTTAAATATCTGGGCCTTACCCTGGATAGGCGTTTAACCTGGAAAGCGATTCTCAAATCCAAACGAGCACAGCTTAACCTCAAGCTGTCCAAAATGCAATGGCTTATTGGTGGAAGATCCCAGCTCAACCTCAGCAACAAGGTGCTGCTGTACAACGTCATACTGAAGCCGGTGTGGACCTATGGCATCCAGCTCTGGGGTACAGCCTCAGACACCAACCTCAAGATCCTCCAACGCTTTCAGAGTAAGCTGCTCCGCAGACTGGAGCGCCTCCATTTGTTCGCAACTCTGTCCTCTATAGAGATTTAAACGTCCCATCTGTCTGCAGTGAGATAAAAAGGTACAGCACCCGGCACTGCTCCAGCCTTGAGTATCACAGCAACACACTGGCCCTAAACCTGCTGGATAACAGCGACCAAACAAGGCGACTCAAGAAATGCCATCCACTGGACCTTCCATATAGGATAGACCCGGACTGGTGATCCCGTAGCGACGCTGAACAGATGAAACATGAAATATTTGAAATTTTTGAAATTTATGAAATTTTTCTCCTTCCAAATTGTGATATTAATCTTTGTCCTAAAACTTAAATTTACTCATTTGCAAGTCACCGTCAATATTTTAAACCATTTGCTCATTGTCCTTCTCGGACAGATTGCAAATTCAATAAAAAAAAAAAAAAAAAAAATAAGATATGAAAAATAAATAACATATGAAAAATTTCATATGACATGAAAAATAAATAACATATGAAAAATTTCGTATGAGATATTTAAAATAAATAATATATGAAAAATTTCATGATATGAAAAAAAAATAACATATGAAAAATTTCGTATGATATTAAAAAGTAAATAACATATTAAAAATTTCGTATGAGATATTAAAAATAAATGACATATGAATAATTTCATAAGATATGAAAATAAATAACATATGAAAAAAATAAATAATATATGAAAAAATTTCACATGATATGAAAAATAAATAACATATGAAAAATTTTCATATGAAAAAATAAGTAATATATGAAAAATATCATATGATATGAAAAAATTAATAGTAAACGTAAAATAAATAACGGCAATGTCTATTTATTTATATATTATTTTGGAGTTATAAGGTATTTATAAAATACAAGTAAAAAATTTTCGGTTAATGGCACTTTCGAACATAAATGGGCGATTTTGAGAAACTGTGTCAAAAAACCTCTATAGGTGGTGTGATGTCGAGCATGGTATGTCATATGTTAAATTGGTACATATTTCAAATACATATGATTTTATGCATTTACTATCGGCAATGTCTATTTAATTATATATTATTCTGGAGTTGTAAGGTATTTCGTATGAGATATTAAAAATAAATAACATATGAAAAATTTCATAGGATATGAAAAATTAATAACATATGAAAAATTTTCATAGGATATGAAACAATAAATAATATATGAAAAATTTCATATGATATTAAAAAAATAAATAACATATGAAAAATTTTATATGATATGAAAAATAAATAACATATGAAAAATTTCATATGATATTAAAAATAAATAACATATGAAAAGTAAATAACATATGAAAAATTTCGTATGAGATATTTAAAATAAATAATATATGAAAAATTTCATATGATATGAAAAAAAAATAACATATGAAAAATTTCGTATGATATTAAAAAGTAAATAACATATTAAAAATTTCGTATGAGATATTAAAATTAAATGACATATGAATAATTTCATAGGATATGAAAATAAATAACATATGAAAAAATAAATAATATATGAAAAAATTTCCTATGATTTGAAAAATAAATAACATATGAAAAATTTTCATATGAAAAATAAGTAATATATGAAAAATTTCATATGATATGAAAAAATTAATAGTAAACGTGAAATAAATATCGGCAATGTCTATTTATTTATATATTATTTTGGAGTTATAAGGTATTTATAAAATACAAGTAAAAAATTTTCGGTTAGTGGCACTTTCGAACATAAATGGGCGATTTTGAGAAACTGTGTCAAAAAACCTCTATAGGTGGTGTGATGTCGAGCATGGTATGTCATATGTTAAATTGGTACATATTTCAAATACATATGATTTTATGCATTTACTATCGGCAATGTCTATTTATTTATATATTATTCTGGAGTTGTAAGGTATTTCGTATGAGATATTAAAAATAAATAACATATGAAAAGTAAATAACATATGAAAAATTTCGTATGAGATATTTAAAATAAATAATATATGAAAAATTTCATATGATATGAAAAAAAAATAACATGAAAAATTTCGTATGAGATATTAAAATTAAATGACATATGAATAATTTCATAGGATATGAAAAAAAATAAAATCATATGAAAAAAATAAATAACATATCAAAACTTTTCATATGATATGAAAAATAAATAACATATGAAAAATAATAATATATGAAAATTTCATATGATATGAAAAAATTAAATAGTAAACGTGAAATAAATATCGGCAATGTCTATTTATTTATATATTATTTTGGAGTTATAAGGTATTTATAAAATACAAGTAAAAAATTTTCGGTTAGTGGCACTTTCGAACATAAATGGGCGATTTTGAGAAACTGTGTCAAAAAACCTCTATAGGTGGTGTGATGTCGAGCATGGTATGTCATATGTTAAATTGGTACATATTTCAAATACATATGATTTTATGCATTTACTATCGGCAATGTCTATTTATTTATATATTATTCTGGAGTTGTAAGGTATTTTATGAGATACATGTGAAAATTAATAACTATTGAAAAATTCACAGGATATGAAATATAAATGGCCGATTTTGGGAAACTGTGTCATAAATAAACCATAAGTGGTGTGATGTCAAGCATGGTATGCAATGTGTTAAATTAGTATATATGAAAAATTTCATATAAGATATGAAAAATAAATAACGCTATGGAAAATTTCGCTATGATATATTTAAAATAAATAATATATGAAAAATTTCATATGATATGAAAAAAAAATAACATATGAAAAATTTCGTATAGATATTAAAAATTACATAACATATTAAAAATTTCGTATGACATATTAAAAATAAATGACATAAGAATAATTTCATAGGATATGAAAACTTAAATAACATATGAAAAACTAAATAATATATGAAAATTTCTCATAATCCAAAAAAGAAATAGTAAACAATACATATGGCCGGGGCAGCCAATCGTCAAATTATTAATATAATATATTTGGATATTAAGTTATTTATAAAATACAAGTAAACATTTTTCACGTATAGTGGCACTTTCGAACATAAATGGGCAAGATTTTGAGAAACTGTGTCAAAAAACCTCTATAGGTGGTGTGATGTCGAAACATGGTATGCCATTGTCATTAAATTAGTATATATGAAAAACTTTTATATAAGATATGAAAAATAAATAACATATGAAAAATTGTCATATGATATGAAAAATAAATAACATATGAAAAATTTCGTATGATATATTTAAAATAAATAATATAGTGAAAAATTTCATATGAAAATGAGAAAAAATGTCATATGAAAAAATAAATAACATATGAAAAATTTCGTATGATATTAAAAAGTAAATAACATATTAAAAATTTCGTATGAGATATTAAAAATAAATGACAATATGAATAATTTCATAGGATATAAAAAATAAATAACATATGAAAAAATAAATAATATATGAACAAATTTCATATGATATGAAAAATAAATAACATATGAAAAATTTCGTATGAGATATTAAAAAGTAAATAACATATTAAAAATTAGTTAAAGTATAACAAATCATATTGTTCTCATCTCTATACGATTGTTCATCGCTAGTTCTGTTATGCATCTCTAATTGAACTTACTTCTATCTCTACCTTCTTCCCAATAAAACGTTTGTCGTGTGCGCACATAATATTTCGGAGTTCTTTTTCTTATTTGATGGCGTGGCACTTTATCCACTGAACATTCTTAACATTAACAGGTTATGGGCCCAGGTTCGCGAAAAGTGATAAAATGAGTTCGTATCAAATAGAAAAATTAAATGAACAAAATTATGATGTGTGGAGTGTGCAAATGCGCAGCGTGCTTGTGCACCAAGAACTTTGGGGTGTCGCGAGTGGTAAGCTGGAATTGAATGAGTCAACCAGTGAAACAGCTGCAAAGTGGAGATTAATGGATGAAAAGGCATTGGCCTGCATAATTTTGAATGTAAACACTACACAGTTAAATTATGTGAAAAACGCGTCTTCAGCGCTAGATGCATGGAAAAAGTTGCGCGAGGTACACGTTGCAAGTGGTCCATTGCAAAAAGTGTCTCTGTATAAAAAACTGTTAAATTCAAAATTTTCGGGAAGCGAAAGCATGAGTCAGTACGTGAATGAGTTCACTGAAATAATTGATAAACTGGCTGAAGTGACCATTGAAATAAATGATGAGTTAAAAGTGATAACTTTGCTATCAAGTTTGAGTGCCGAATATGAACATTTTGTTGTTGCTATGGAAACACGGGATGTTCTGCCCAATTTTCAGTTACTCAAAATCAAAATTTTGGCAGAGGCCGAGAGAATGATCGAGAACAGTGAGCGAGATAGCAAGACACAAGTATTTCAAGCGAAAAACAACGAACGATATGTCAAAGAGAATGGCAAATTTAACGGTAAATGCTTCATTTGTGGCAAGCGTGGTCACAGAGCTTCGGATTGTAACGGTGCAAGAAAAGACAAGAAAAATCAAAAACGACGCGAAGAAACAAAGAGTGAGAGAATATCGTTTTCGGTTTTAGCAGCAATGAGTAAAGAGAAAATGTCAAAACCAACGTGGTGTCTGGACAGTGGGGCAACTTCTCATATGTGTTGTGAGAAAAGTTTGTTTGTTTCATTTGTCAACGAAAGAGACGACGTTATGTTAGCTGCAGACAATATAGTTGAATCACCTGGCAGAGGCCAAGTTAAAATAAAAACCAGCAGTTGTGACATTAGTTTGCAAAACGTCTTGTATGTACCAAGTTTGCAAATGAACTTCTTTTCTGTAAGCAAAGCACTAAAGCATGGGCATTCTGTAATTTTTAAGGAAAATTACGCGAAAGTTAAAGACAAAGACGGATTTTTGTTGATAAAAGCGAACATGCAAGACAATTTATTTTTGTTCAGTGATTTAAGTATGAACAGACTGTACTCAATCCAAGAAAAGGCAGTAGTATGGCATAATCGGTATGGCCATCTCAATTTCCAAAGCCTTAGAGAACTAATCGCTAACAAACGTGTAAATGGCATTAACATAAATAATGTTCCAAGTGACATAAATTGTAATACGTGTAATAAGTCAAAAATTTGTGCACTACCGTTTCCTAAAAAGAGTGCAAAGGGTGCATCTGGACTTTTGGAACTAGTTCACACAGACGTGTGTGGTCCGATAAATGTGATGTCGATAGGCGGCGCAAAGTATTTTATAACATTTATCGATGATTTCTCAAAAAGAGTGTTTGTATATTTTATGAAAACTAAAGATCAAGCTTTTGAAAAGTTTCAGATATACAAACAGTTAGTCGAGTGCCAAACACAAAGGAAAATAAAAACAGTTCGCAGCGACAACGGCGGCGAATATATCAACAAAAAATTCAATGAGTATTTGCAGGAATGTGGAATTAAGAGACAGCTGACCGTACCTCATACTCCACAGCAAAACGGAGTGGCTGAAAGGGCCAATAGAACACTCGTTGAAATGGCACGTAGCATGATGGTTCATAAGGAAGTAGAAGAATCATTGTGGGCTGAAGCTGTAGCAACTGCAAGCTATCTACGTAACAGATCTCCTTCACAAGCCTTAGGCGGCAAGACTCCGATGGAAGTTTGGAGTGGCAAGAAACCTTCGGTTGGGCATCTTCGAATTTTTGGTTCATCTGTGTTCGCCCTCAACAAGATGCAGCACCACAAATTTCGAGCTAAGGGCAAGGAATACGTGTTTGTCGGATATTCACGTACTGCCAAAGCATATCGTTTATTTGATAAAGTATCCCGTCAAATTGTAGAGAGACGAGATGTCAAATTTGTTGAAAACGACATTGCATATGTAAACGAAAGTAATGGAATTGATAAAAACCTATCTTCTTATATCATAGAATTTCCTCCAAGTACGAGCTTAGACGTATCAGCCGAACAGCAAGATAGCGCAGCTCCAGAAGAAGCAAACGATAACGAAGCAGCTTCAGAGGAAAAAAATTACGGACAAAGCAGCTTCAGAGGGAGAAATTATGGAAGAAGCAGTCTCAGACGAAGAAGGTGGAGAAAATTCCAACGGAGAAGCAAATGACGACGATCATTTCCAGAGTTTCACCGATTCAATTGTTGATGGTTTGTCTGATCCAAATAGTGCTGATGAGGATCGAGGCAGTCGACATGGTCCAGGTAGGCCTAAGCTGATACGTACTGGGCAAAGAGGTAGGCCAAGAAAAGAATACAACATGATCAACAATATTGCATGTTACCATGATGTTGAGACTCCGAGCACAATCGGGCAGGCGTTAAAAAGGCAAGTATTCGTCAGAGTGGCGAAAGTCCATGGAACACGAGTTCAAGGCTCTTGTGGCAAATAAGACGAGGTCACTTGTAAATCCTCCGCCTGATGCAAAAGTCATTGGATCTATGTGGGTTTTCAGAGTCAAGCGCGACAATAATGGAATCATTGAACGATTTAAAAGCAGACTTGTGGCCAAAGGTTGCGGTCAGCAATTTGGTGTGAATTATTATGAGACGTTTTCACCAGTAATTCGATATGAAAATATAAGGCTTTTGTTGGCGGTAGCAGCAGAAAAAGAATTACTTCTTCACCAAATGGATGTATCAAATGCTTATTTAAACAGTCATTTAGACGAAACTGTTTATATGAAACAGCCTGAGGGTTTCAGCAGTGTTCAATATCCGCATCGTGTGCTAAAGCTCAACAAAGCTATATATGGCCTCAAACAGTCCGGAAGGGCTTGGAATAGCACCTTGGATGACGTTTTGAAAGGACTTGGTTTTCAAGCTACGAAAGGAGAACCATGCCTCTACAAGAAAAGTGAACTGAATTCATACAATTTGATAGCCGTATATGTCGATGATATTCTAATTGCTTGTTCACAAAAGAATGATCTAACTGCTATTAAGAAGAAGTTGCAGGAAAATTTTGATGTTCATGATAATGGTCCATTACATCATTTTCTAGGTATGGAAATACAGCGTAAAGGCGATAGAGGTACTATTTCTGTGTGTCAAAAACAGTACATCAAATGTTTGCTTGAGAAGTACAACATGGACGTATGTCGTTCTGTTTCAACGCCTTTGGACTCAGGATTTCAAATAGGTTGCAAGGACATAAAATGCAACAAGGCAGATGTCACCGACTACCAATCAATCATCGGATCTATAATGTATTTGGCAATCTCAACGCGGCCTGATATCATGCATTCAATAAGCAAGTTAGCTCAACGCAATTCCGATCCACATGTCGAGCATGAATCCGGCGCCAAACACATACTACGATATTTGTCAAAGACGATCGACTTAAAGCTTCAGTATCGGAAGACTGGTCACTGTGTGCATGGGTATGTCGACGCAGATTGGGCCAGTGATACCTTAGATCGAAAATCGTATTCTGGTTACGTTTTTTATCTTGGCGGCTCCGTTTTCTCCTGGGAGTCAAAGAAGCAAGGATTGGTCGCGCTCAGCAGCACTGAGGCTGAATACATTGCTCTCTCCATTGCATCCAAAGAGGCAATTTATCTTCGGCGCTTACTGGAAGAAATCGACTTCCATCCATCTGAAGAACCCATCGTTATCAATGGTGATAACTTAAGTGCACAACAGATCGCAGCTAATCCTGTTCATCATAAAAGAACCAAGCATATAGACATAAAATATCACCATATAAGAGAAGTCATAGCAACTAAGGCCATTTGTATTAAATATGTTTCAACTATTGATAACGTAGCAGATATTTTCACAAAGAATTTGCAGAAAGAAAAACATAACAAATTTGTAAAGTTGCTTGGCTTGGTTTAAAAAATTTATTCATAAATTGTAAAGAACAATGTAATTTGAGAAGAAGTGTTAAAGTATAACAAATCATATTGTTCTCATCTCTATACGATTGTTCATCGCTAGTTCTGTTATGCATCTCTAATTGAACTTACTTCTATCTCTACCTTCTTCCCAATAAAACGTTTGTCGTGTGCGCACATAATATTTCGGAGTTCTTTTTCTTATTTGATGGCGTGGCACTTTATCCACTGAACATTCTTAACATTAACAAAAATTTCATAGGATATGAAAAATTAATAACATATGAAAAATTTTCATAGGATATGAAACAATAAATAATAAATGAAAATTTCATATGATATGAAAAATAAAGTAAGCTAAGTCGCCGGGCCGACTTGGATATACCATGCATCAGGGAAAAAAATTACATTGTGATTTAAAAAAAAAAATTTATTTTATTATTTTTTTTTTTTCGGTTTTTTTTCCAACATAAACCCCCCCCTCCCTTTTGTGTGGGCTTTAGTCCGGGCAATTTCCCCCCTTGCACCGCTTTGATTGCAAAACGTTTCAATGCATAACTGCATAACTCGGCGGCCATTTTTATTCCGATTTTTATGAAACTTGGTGGAATGATAGATATCCATAACATATATAAGTGTGCCGAATTAAATTCCGATACGATAAATATTGCGGGAGAAAATCACTTTTTATTAAATTCCGGAGGCGGAAGGGGGCGTGTCAAAAAAATTTGGTGGAATGATAGATGTTCATAAGATCTATAAGTAGTGTGCCAAATTAAATTACGATACGATAAATTTTTTTTTTTTAAAAAAACATTTTTTTTTTTTTTGGGTTTTTTTTTTTTTTTTTATTTTTTTCCTTTATTTTTTTTTTTTATAAAACATAATGAAATTTCGTATGATATTAAAAAGTAAATAACATATTAAAAATTTCGTATGAGATATTAAAAATAAATGATATATGAATAATTTCATAGGATATGAAAAATAAATAACATATGAAAAAATTTCATATGATATGAAAAAAATAAAAATAACATATGAAAAATTTTCATATGAAAAAATAAGTAATATATGAAAAATTTCATATGATATGAAAAAAATTAATAGTAAACGTGAAATAAATATCGGCAATGTCTATTTATTTATATATTATTTTGGAGTTATAAGGTATTTATAAAATACAAGTAAAAAATTTTCGGTTAGTGGCACTTTCGAACATAAATGGGCGATTTTGAGAAACTGTGTCAAAAAACCTCTATAGGTGGTGTGATGTCGAGCATGGTATGTCATATGTTAAATTGGTACATATTTCAAATACATATGATTTTATGCATTTACTATCGGCAATGTCTATTTATTTATATATTATTCTGGAGTTGTAAGGTATTTTTAAAATACATGTGAAAATTTAATATTGAGAGGCACATTGAAACATAAATGGGCGATTTTGAGAAACTGTGTCAAAAAACCTCTATAGGTGGTGTGATGTCGAGCATGGTATGCCATGTGTTAAATTAGTATATATGAAAAATTTCATATAAGATATGAAAAATAAATAACATATGAAAAATTTCATATGATATGAAAAATAAATAACATATGAAAAATTTCGTATGAGATATTAAAAATAAATAACATATGAAAAGTAAATAACATATGAAAAATTTCGTATGAGATATTTAAAATAAATAATATATGAAAAATTTCATATGATATGAAAAAAAAAAACATATGAAAAATTTCGTATGATATTAAAAAGTAAATAACATATTAAAAAATTTCGTATGAGATATTAAAAATAAATGACATATGAATAATTTCATAGGATATGAAAAATAAATAACATATGAAAAAATTTCATATGATATGAAAAATAAATAACATATGAAAAATTTTCATATGAAAAAATAAGTAATATATGAAAAATTTCATATGATATGAAAAAATTAATAGTAAACGTGAAATAAATATCGGCAATGTCTATTTATTTATATATTATTTTGGAGTTATAAGGTATTTATAAAATACAAGTAAAAAATTTTCGGTTAGTGGCACTTTCGAACATAAATGGGCGATTTTGAGAAACTGTGTCAAAAAACCTCTATAGGTGGTGTGATGTCGAGCATGGTATGTCATATGTTAAATTGGTACATATTTCAAATACATATGATTTTATGCATTTACTATCGGCAATGTCTATTTATTTATATATTATTCTGGAGTTGTAAGGTATTTTTAAAATACATGTGAAAATTTAATATTGAGAGGCACATTGAAACATAAATGGGCGATTTTGAGAAACTGTGTCAAAAAACCTCTATAGGTGGTGTGATGTCGAGCATGGTATGCCATGTGTTAAATTAGTATATATGAAAAATTTCATATAAGATATGAAAAATAAATAACATATGAAAAATTTCATATGATATGAAAAATAAATAACATATGAAAAATTTCGTATGAGATATTAAAAATAAATAAAAAAAAAAAAAAAATCATAATATAAAAATAAATAACATATGAAAAATTTCGTATGAGATATTTAAAATAAATAATATATGAAAAATTTCATATGATATGAAAAAAAAAAAATAACATATGAAAAATTTCGTATGATATTAAAAAGTAAATAACATATTAAAAATTTCGTATGAGATATTAAAAATAAATGACATATGAATAATTTCATAGGATATGAAAAATAAATAACATATGAAAAAATTTCATATGATATGAAAAATAAATAACATATGAAAAATTTTCATATGAAAAAATAAGTAATATATGAAAAATTTCATATGATATGAAAAAATTAATAGTAAACGTGAAATAAATATCGGCAATGTCTATTTATTTATATATTATTTTGGAGTTATAAGGTATTTATAAAATACAAGTAAAAAATTTTCGGTTAGTGGCACTTTCGAACATAAATGGGCGATTTTGAGAAACTGTGTCAAAAAACCTCTATAGGTGGTGTGATGTCGAGCATGGTATGTCATATGTTAAATTGGTACATATTTCAAATACATATGATTTTATGCATTTACTATCGGCAATGTCTATTTATTTATATATTATTCTGGAGTTGTAAGGTATTTTTAAAATACATGTGAAAATTTAATATTGAGAGGCACATTGAAACATAAATGGGCGATTTTGAGAAACTGTGTCAAAAAACCTCTATAGGTGGTGTGATGTCGAGCATGGTATGCCATGTGTTAAATTAGTATATATGAAAAATTTCATATAAGATATGAAAAATAAATAACATATGAAAAATTTCATATGATATTAAAAATAAATAACATATGAAAAATTTCGTATGAGATATTAAAAATAAATAACATATGAAAAAAAAATTTCGTATGAGATATTTAAAATAAATAATATATGAAAAATTTCATATGATATGAAAAAAATAACATATGAAAAATTTCGTATGATATTAAAAAGTAAATAACATATTACAAATTTCGTATGAGATAATAAAAATAAATGACATATGAATAATTTCATAGGATATGAAAAATAAATAACATATGAAAAATAAAAAATTTCATATGATATAAAAATAAATAACATATGAAAAATTTTCATATGAAAAAATAAGTAATATATGAAAAAATTTCATATGATATGAAAAAATTAATAATAAAACGTGAAAATAAATCATCGGCAATGTCTATTTATTTATATATTATTTTGGAGTTATAAGGTATTTATAAAATACAAGTAAAAAATTTTCGGTTAGTGGGCACTTTGAAACATAAATGGGCGATTTTGAGAAACTGTGTCAAAAAACCTCTATAGGTGGTGTGATGTCGAGCATGGTATGTCATATGTTAAATTGGTACATATTTCAAATACATATGATATTATAGCATTTACTATCGGCAATGTCTATTTATTTATATATTATTCTGGAGTTATAAGGTATTTTTAAAATACATGTGAAAATTTAATATTGAGAGGACATTGAAACATAAATGGGCGATTTTGAGAAACTGTGTCAAAAAACCTCTATAGGTGGTGTGATGTCGAGCATGGTATGTCATAATATAAATTGAAAAATACATATATTTAAAAATAAATAACATATGAAAAATGTAAAATCATATAATATATATATTCTGGAGTTTAAGGTATTTATAAAATACAGTAAAAATTTAATATTGAGAGGCACATTAAACATAAATGGCGATTTGAAAACGTAAAAAACCTCTATAGGTGTGTATGTCGAACATGGTATGTCATATGAATTAAATTGGTACATATTTTCAAATACATATGATTTTATGCATTTACTATCGGCAATGTCTATTTATTTATATATTATTCTGGAGTTGTAAGGTATTTTTAAAATACATGTGAAAATTTAATATTGAGAGGCACATTGAAACATAAATGGGCGATTTTGAGAAACTGTGTCAAAAAACCTCTATAGGTGGTGTGATGTCGAGCATGGTATGCCATGTGTTAAATTAGTATATATGAAAAATTTCATATAAGATATGAAAAATAAATAACATATGAAAAATTTCATATAAAAAAATAACATATGAAAAATTTCGATGAATATTAAAAATATAAAAAAAATAAATCATATGAAAAAATAACATATGAAAAATTTAATAATATTAAAAATAAATATGAAAATTTCATATGATATAAAAAAAATAACATATGAAAAATTAATATGATAAAAAATAAATAACATATAAAAATTTCGTAATATAAAAAAAAATAATATATGAAAAATTATACATATAAAAAATTATATGAAAAAATAAAAATATGAAAAATTTCATATGAATATGAAAAATAAGTAATATTTAAAATACATATGATATTTATGCATTTAAATATCGGCAATGTCTATTTATTTATATATTATTTTGGAGTTATAAGGTATTTATAAAATACATGTAAAAAATTTTCGTTATTGAGAGGCACATTGAAACATAAATGGGCGATTTTGAGAAACTGTGTCAAAAAACCTCTATAGGTGGTGTGATGTCGAGCATGGTATGCCATGTGTTAAATTAGTATATATGAAAAATTTCATATAAGATATGAAAAATAAATAACATATGAAAAATTTCATATGATATGAAAAATAAATAACATATGAAAAATTTCATATGAGATATTAAAAATAAATAACATATGAAAAATTTCGTATGAAAAATAAAAAAATTTAAAATAAATAAATAATATGAAAAATTTCATATGATATGAAAAAAAATAACATAAATGAAAAATTTCGTATGATATTAAAAAGTAAATAACATATTAAAAATTTCGTATGAGATATAAAAATAAAAATAAATGACATATGAATAATTTCATAGGATATGAAAAATAAATAACATATGAAAAAATAAATAATATATGAAAAAATTTCATATGATATGAAAAATAAATAACATATGAAAAATTTTCATATGAAAAAATAAGTAATATATGAAAAATTTCATATGATATGAAAATAATATTAAATACATAAACGTGCAATTAAATATCGGCAATGTCTATTTATTTATATATTATTTTGGAGTTATAAGGTATTTTATAAAATACAAGTAAAAAATTTTCGGTTAGTGGCACTTTCGAACATAAATGGGCGATTTTGAGAAACTGTGTCAAAAAACCTCTATAGGTGGTGTGATGTCGAGCATGGTATGTCATATGTTAAATTGGTACATATTTCAAATACATATGATTTTATGCATTTACTATCGGCAATGTCTATTTATTTATATATTATTCTGGAGTTGTAAGGTATTTTTAAAATACATGTGAAAATTTAATATTGAGAGGCACATTGAAACATAAATGGGCGATTTTGAGAAACTGTGTCAAAAAACCTCTATAGGTGGTGTGATGTCGAGCATGGTATGCCATGTGTTAAATTAGTATATATGAAAAATTTCATATAAGATATGAAAAATAAATAACATATGAAAAATTTCATATGATATTAAAAATAAATAACATATGAAAAATTTCGTATGAGATATTAAAAATAAATAACATATGAAAAGTAAATAACATATGAAAAATTTCGTATGAGATATTTAAAATAAATAATATATGAAAAATTTCATATGATATGAAAAAAAAATAACATATGAAAAATTTCGTATGATATTAAAAAGTAAATAACATATTAAAAATTTCGTATGAGATATTAAAAATAAATGATATATGAATAATTTCATAGGATATGAAAAATAAATAACATATGAAAAAATTTCATATGATATGAAAAATAAATAACATATGAAAAATTTTCATATGAAAAAATAAGTAATATATGAAAAATTTCATATGATATGAAAAAATTAATAGTAAACGTGAAATAAATATCGGCAATGTCTATTTATTTATATATTATTTTGGAGTTATAAGGTATTTATAAAATACAAGTAAAAAATTTTCGGTTAGTGGCACTTTCGAACATAAATGGGCGATTTTGAGAAACTGTGTCAAAAAACCTCTATAGGTGGTGTGATGTCGAGCATAGTATGTCATATGTTAAATTGGTACATATTTCAAATACATATGATATTATGCATTTACTATCGGCAATGTCTATTTATTTATATATTATTCTGGAGTTATAAGGTATTTTTAAAATACATGTGAAAATTTAATATTGAGAGGCACATTGAAACATAAATGGGCGATTTTGAGAAACTGTGTCAAAAAACCTCTATAGGTGGTGTGATGTCGAGCATGGTATGCCATGTGTTAAATTAGTATATATGAAAAATTTCATATAAGATATGAAAAATAAATAACATATGAAAAATTTCATATGATATTAAAAATAAATAACATATGAAAAATTTCGTATGAGATATTAAAAATAAATAACATATGAAAAAAATAAATAAAAAATTTCGTATGAGATATTTAAAATAAATAATATATGAAAAATTTCATATGATATGAAAAAAAATAACATATGAAAAATTTCGTATGATATTAAAAAGTAAATAACATATTAAAAATTTCGTATGAGATATTAAAAATAAATGATATATGAATAATTTCATAGGATATGAAAAATAAATAACATATGAAAAAATTTCATATGATATGAAAAATAAATAACATATGAAAAATTTTCATATGAAAAAATAAGTAATATATGAAAAATTTCATATGATATGAAAAAATTAATAGTAAACGTGAAATAAATATCGGCAATGTCTATTTATTTATATATTATTTTGGAGTTATAAGGTATTTATAAAATACAAGTAAAAAATTTTCGGTTAGTGGCACTTTCGAACATAAATGGGCGATTTTGAGAAACTGTGTCAAAAAACCTCTATAGGTGGTGTGATGTCGAGCATGGTATGTCATGTGTTAAATTGGTACATATTTCAAATACATATGATTTTATGCATTTACTATCGGCAATGTCTATTTATTTATATATTATTTTGGAGTTATAAGGTATTTATAAAATACAAGTAAAAAATTTTCGGTTAGTGGCACTTTCGAACATAAATGGGCGATTTTGAGAAACTGTGTCAAAAAACCTCTATAGGTGGTGTGATGTCGAGCATGGTATGCCATGTGTTAAATTAGTATATATGAAAAATTTCATATAAGATATGAAAAATAAATAACATATGAAAAATTTCATATGATATTAAAAATAAATAACATATGAAAAATTTCGTATGAGATATTAAAAATAAATAACATATGAAAAGTAAATAACATATGAAAAATTTCGTATGAGATATTTAAAATAAATAATATATGAAAAATTTCATATGATATGAAAAAAAAATAACATATGAAAAATTTCGTATGATATTAAAAAGTAAATAACATATTAAAAATTTCGTATGAGATATTAAAAATAAATGATATATGAATAATTTCATAGGATATGAAAAATAAATAACATATGAAAAAATTTCATATGATATGAAAAATAAATAACATATGAAAAATTTTCATATGAAAAAATAAGTAATATATGAAAAATTTCATATGATATGAAAAAATTAATAGTAAACGTGAAATAAATATCGGCAATGTCTATTTATTTATATATTATTTTGGAGTTGTAAGGTATTTATAAAATACAAGTAAAAAATTTTCGGTTAGTGGCACTTTCGAACATAAATGGGCGATTTTGAGAAACTGTGTCAAAAAACCTCTATAGGTGGTGTGATGTCGAGCATGGTATGCCATGTGTTAAATTAGTATATATGAAAAATTTCATATAAGATATGAAAAATAAATAACATATGAAAAATTTCATATGATATGAAAAATAAATAACATATGAAAAATTTCGTATGAGATATTAAAAATAAATAACATATGAAAAGTAAATAACATATGAAAAATTTCGTATGAGATATTTAAAATAAATAATATATGAAAAATTTCATATGATATGAAAAAAAATAACATATGAAAAATTTCGTATGATATTAAAAAGTAAATAACATATTAAAAATTTCGTAATGAGATATTAAAAATAAATGACATATGAATAATTTCATAGGATATGAAAAATAAATAACATATGAAAAAATTTCATATGATATGAAAAATAAATAACATATGAAAAATTTTCATATGAAAAAATAAGTAATATATGAAAAATTTCATATGATATGAAAAAATTAATAGTAAACGTGAAATAAATATCGGCAATGTCTATTTATTTATATATTATTTTGGAGTTATAAGGTATTTATAAAATACAAGTAAAAAATTTTCGGTTAGTGGCACTTTCGAACATAAATGGGCGATTTTGAGAAACTGTGTCAAAAAACCTCTATAGGTGGTGTGATGTCGAGCATGGTATGTCATATGTTAAATTGGTACATATTTCAAATACATATGATTTTATGCATTTACTATCGGCAATGTCTATTTATTTATATATTATTCTGGAGTTGTAAGGTATTTTTAAAATACATGTGAAAATTTAATATTGAGAGGCACATTGAAACATAAATGGGCGATTTTGAGAAACTGTGTCAAAAAACCTCTATAGGTGGTGTGATGTCGAGCATGGTATGCCATGTGTTAAATTAGTATATATGAAAAATTTCATATAAGATATGAAAAATAAATAACATATGAAAAATTTCATATGATATTAAAAATAAATAACATATGAAAAATTTCGTATGAGATATTAAAAATAAATAACATATGAAAAATAAAAAAATTTCGTATGAGATATTTAAAATAAATAATATATGAAAAATTTCATATGATATGAAAAAAAAATAACATATGAAAAATTTCGTATGATATTAAAAAGTAAATAACATATTAAAAATTTCGTATGAGATATTAAAAATAAATGATATATGAATAATTTCATAGGATATGAAAAATAAATAACATATGAAAAAATTTCATATGATATGAAAAATAAATAACATATGAAAAATTTTCATATGAAAAAATAAGTAATATATGAAAAATTTCATATGATATGAAAAAATTAATAGTAAACGTGAAATAAATATCGGCAATGTCTATTTATTTATATATTATTTTGGAGTTGTAAGGTATTTATAAAATACAAGTAAAAAATTTTCGGTTAGTGGCACTTTCGAACATAAATGGGCGATTTTGAGAAACTGTGTCAAAAAACCTCTATAGGTGGTGTGATGTCGAGCATGGTATGTCATATGTTAAATTGGTACATATTTCAAATACATATGATATTATGCATTTACTGTCGGCAATGTCTATTTATTTATATATTATTCTGGAGTTATAAGGTATTTTTAAAATACATGTGAAAATTTAATATTGAGAGGCACATTGAAACATAAATGGGCGATTTTGAGAAACTGTGTCAAAAAACCTCTATAGGTGGTGTGATGTCGAGCATGGTATGTCATATGTTAAATTGGTACATATTTCAAATACATATGATATTATGCATTTACTGTCGGCAATGTCTATTTATTTATATATTATTCTGGAGTTATAAGGTATTTTTAAAATACATGTGAAAATTTAATATTGAGAGGCACATTGAAACATAAAATTAAAAAACCTATAATGTCGAAAATAAAAATATAATATGAATATTTCAAATACATATGATTTTATGATTTAATATCGGCAATGTCTATTTATTTATATATTATTCTATTGTAAGATTTTAAAAATACATATGAAAAATTTCATATTGAGATATGAAAAATAAATAAGCGATTTTGAGAAACTGTTCAAAAAACCTCTATAGGTGGTGTGATGTCGAGCATGGTATGTCATATGATAAATTTCGTATGAATATTTAAAATACATATGATTTTATGCATTTAAAATATTAATATTATGAAAAATTTAAAATAAATAAAATAATATGAAAAATTTCATATGAGATATTAAAAATAAATAACATATGAAAAATTTAAAAAATATGAAAAATAAATAACATATGAAAAATTTCGTATGATATTAAAAATAAATAAAATAATTAAAAATAAAAAATTTCGTATGATATTAAAAAATAAATAAATAATAAAAATTTCGTATGAAAATAAAAATAACATATGAAAAATTTCATAGGATATATGAAAAATAAATAACATATGAAAAAATTTCATATGATATGAAAAATAAATAACATATGAAAAATTAACATATGAAAAATATGAAAAAATTCATATATATGAAAAAATTAATTAAATAAACGTGAAATAAATATCGGCAATGTCTATTTATTTATATATTATTTTGGAGTTATAAGGTATTTATAAAATACAAGTAAAAAATTTTCGGTTAGTGGCACTTTCGAACATAAATGGGCGATTTTGAGAAACTGTGTCAAAAAACCTCTATAGGTGGTGTGATGTCGAGCATGGTATGTCATATGTTAAATTGGTACATATTTCAAATACATATGATTTTATGCATTTACTATCGGCAATGTCTATTTATTTATATATTATTCTGGAGTTGTAAGGTATTTTTAAAATACATGTGAAAATTTAATATTGAGAGGCACATTGAAACATAAATGGGCGATTTTGAGAAACTGTGTCAAAAAACCTCTATAGGTGGTGTGATGTCGAGCATGGAAAAAAATATGCCATGTATTAAATAAATATATATATGAAAAATTTCATATAAGATATGAAAAAATAAATAACATATGAAAAATTTCATATGATATGAAAAAAAAATAAATAACATATGAAAAATTTCATATAAAAAAAATAACATATGAAAAATTTCGTATGAGATATTAAAAATAAATAACATATGAAAAATAAAAGTAAATAACATATGAAAAATTTCGTATGAGATATTTAAAATAAATAATATATGAAAAATTTCATATGATATGAAAAAAATAAATAACATATGAAAAATTTCATATGATATTAAAAAGTAAATAACATATTAAAAATTTCGTATGAGATATTAAAAATAAATATAATATATGAATAAAAATTCATAGGATATGAAAAATAAATAACATATGAAAAAATTTCATATGATATGAAAAATAAATAACATATGAAAAATTTCAATGATATTTAAAAAATAAATAATATATGAAAAATTTCATATGATATGAAAAAATTTAGAAGATAAACGTGAAATAATTTTGAGAAACTGTGTCAAAAAATCTATAGGTGGTGTGATGTCGAGCATGGTATGTCATATGTTAAATTGGTACATATTTCAAATACATATGATATTAAGCATTTACTATGGCAATTCTATTTATTTATATATTATTCTGGAGTTGTTAAGGTATTTATTGAAAATAAATGGGCATTTTGAAAAACTTCAAAAACTTATAGGTGGTATTCGACATGGTATGCCATTTAAATAAATAAAACATTTTGAGAAATAAAAAAAATAACATATAATAAAAAAAATAACATATAAAAATTCGAAAAAAAAAAAAAAAAATAAAATAAAAATAAATATAAAAATTCATAGAAAAAAATAACAATGAAAAATTATGATATGATAAATTGGTAAACATATTTCAAATACATATGATATTATGCATTTACTATCGGCAATGTCTATTTATTTATATATTATTCTGGAGTTGTAAGGTATTTTTAAAATACATGTGAAAAATTTAATATTGAGAGGCACATTGAAACATAAATGGGCGATTTTGAGAAACTGTGTCAAAAAACCTCTATAGGTGGTGTGATGTCGAGCATGGTATGTCATATGATAAATTGGTACATATTTCAAATACAAATGATTTTATGCATTTACTATCGGCAATGTCTATTTATTTATATATTATTCTGGAGTTGTAAGGTATTTTTAAAATACATGTGAAAATTTAAGGTTGAGAGGCACATTGAAACATAAATGGGCGATTTTGAGAAACTGTGTCAAAAAACCTCTATAGGTGGTGTGATGTCGAGCATGGTATGTCATATGTTAAATTGGTAC
Source organism: Drosophila sp. 14030-0761.01 (assembly GCA_018150735.1). NCBI lineage: Eukaryota > Metazoa > Arthropoda > Insecta > Diptera > Drosophilidae > Drosophila > Drosophila sp. 14030-0761.01. Next base: position 4,722 of record JAECWO010000068.1, on the reverse strand, counting down.
ATATTTCAAATACATATGATTTTATGCATTTACTATCGGCAATGTCTATTTATTTATATATTATTCTGGAGTTGTAAGATATTTTTAAAATACATTAAAATTTAATATTGAGAGGCACATTGAAACATAAATGGGCGATTTTGAGAAACTGGTCAAAAAACCTATAGGGGGGGGATGTCGAAAATGGTATGCCATGTGTTAAATTAGTATATATGAAAAATTTCATATAAGATATTAAAAATAAATAACATATGAAAAATTTCATATGATATTAAAAATAAATAACATATGAAAAATTTCGTATGAGATATTAAAAATAAATAACATATGAAAAATTTATTATGAGATATTTAAAATAAATAATATATGAAAAATTTCATATGATATGAAAAAAATAACATATCAAATAAAAATTTCGTATGAGATATTAAAAAAAATAAATAAATATGAAAAATTTCATATGAGATATGAAAAATAAATATGATAAAAATTTCATATGAAAAAAATTTCATATGAATATGAAAAATATTTACCATATGAAAAATTTACATATGGAAAATAATAAATATAAAAATTTCATGATGATAGAAAAAAATTAATAGTAAACGTGAAATAAATATCGGCAATGTCTATTTATTTATATATTATTTTGGAGTTGTAAGGTATTTATAAAATACAAGTAAAAAATTTTCGGTTAGTGGCACTTTCGAACATAAATGGGCGATTTTGAGAAACTGTGTCAAAAAACCTCTATAGGTGGTGTGATGTCGAGCATGGTATGTCATATGTTAAATTGGTACATATTTCAAATACATATGATATTATGCATTTACTATCGGCAATGTCTATTTATTTATATATTATTCTGGAGTTATAAGGTATTTTTAAAATACATGTGAAAATTTAATATTGAGAGGCACATTGAAACATAAATGGGCGATTTTGAGAAACTGTGTCAAAAAACCTCTATAGGTGGTGTGATGTCGAGCATGGTATGCCATGTGTTAAATTAGTATATATGAAAAATTTCATATAAGATATGAAAAATAAATAACATATGAAAAATTTCATATGATATGAAAAATAAATAACATATGAAAAATTTCGTATGAGATATTAAAAATAAATAACATATGAAAAGTAAATAACATATGAAAAATTTCGTATGAGATATTTAAAATAAATAATATATGAAAAATTTCATATGATATGAAAAAAAAAATAACATATGAAAAATTTCGTATGATATTAAAAAGTAAATAACATATTAAAAATTTCGTATGAGATATTAAAAATAAATGACATATGAATAATTTCATAGGATATGAAAAATAAATAACATATGAAAAAATTTCATATGATATGAAAAATAAATAACATATGAAAAATTTTCATATGAAAAAATAAGTAATATATGAAAAATTTCATATGATATGAAAAAATTAATAGTAAACGTGAAATAAATATCGGCAATGTCTATTTATTTATATATTATTTTGGAGTTATAAGGTATTTATAAAATACAAGTAAAAAATTTTCGGTTAGTGGCACTTTCGAACATAAATGGGCGATTTTGAGAAACTGTGTCAAAAAACCTCTATAGGTGGTGTGATGTCGAGCATGGTATGTCATATGTTAAATTGGTACATATTTCAAATACATATGATTTTATGCATTTACTATCGGCAATGTCTATTTATTTATATATTATTCTGGAGTTGTAAGGTATTTTTAAAATACATGTGAAAATTTAATATTGAGAGGCACATTGAAACATAAATGGGCGATTTTGAGAAACTGTGTCAAAAAACCTCTATAGGTGGTGTGATGTCGAGCATGGTATGCCATGTGTTAAATTAGTATATATGAAAAATTTCATATAAGATATGAAAAATAAATAACATATGAAAAATTTCATATGATATTAAAAATAAATAACATATGAAAAATTTCGTATGAGATATTAAAAATAAATAACATAAATGAAAAATTTCGTATGAGATATTTAAAATAAATAATATATGAAAAATTTCATATGATATGAAAAAAAAATAACATATGAAAAATTTCGTATGATATTAAAAAGTAAATAACATATTACAAATTTCGTATGAGATATTAAAAATAAATGATATATGAATAATTTCATAGGATATGAAAAATAAATAACATATGAAAAAAATTTCATATGATATGAAAAATAAATAACATATGAAAAATTTTCATATGAAAAAATAAGTAATATATGAAAAATTTCATATGATATGAAAAAATTAATAGTAAACGTGAAATAAATATCGGCAATGTCTATTTATTTATATATTATTTTGGAGTTGTAAGGTATTTATAAAATACAAGTAAAAAATTTTCGGTTAGTGGCACTTTCGAACATAAATGGGCGATTTTGAGAAACTGTGTCAAAAAACCTCTATAGGTGGTGTGATGTCGAGCATGGTATGTCATATGTTAAATTGGTACATATTTCAAATACATATGATATTATGCATTTACTATCGGCAATGTCTATTTATTTATATATTATTCTGGAGTTATAAGGTATTTTTAAAATACATGTGAAAATTTAATATTGAGAGGCACATTGAAACATAAATGGGCGATTTTGAGAAACTGTGTCAAAAAACCTCTATAGGTGGTGTGATGTCGAGCATGGTATGCCATGTGTTAAATTAGTATATATGAAAAATTTCATATAAGATATGAAAAATAAATAACATATGAAAAATTTCATATGATATGAAAAATAAATAACATATGAAAAATTTCGTATGAGATATTAAAAATAAATAACATATGAAAAGTAAATAACATATGAAAAATTTCGTATGAGATATTTAAAATAAATAATATATGAAAAATTTCATATGATATGAAAAAAAATAACATATGAAAAATTTCGTATGATATTAAAAAGTAAATAACATATTAAAAATTTCGTATGAGATATTAAAAATAAATGACATATGAATAATTTCATAGGATATGAAAAATAAATAACATATGAAAAAAAAAAAAATTTCATATGATATGAAAAATAAATAACATATGAAAAATTTTCATATGAAAAAATAAGTAATATATGAAAAATTTCATATGATATGAAAAAATTAATAGTAAACGTGAAATAAATATCGGCAATGTCTATTTATTTATATATTATTTTGGAGTTATAAGGTATTTATAAAATACAAGTAAAAAATTTTCGGTTAGTGGCACTTTCGAACATAAATGGGCGATTTTGAGAAACTGTGTCAAAAAACCTCTATAGGTGGTGTGATGTCGAGCATGGTATGTCATATGTTAAATTGGTACATATTTCAAATACATATGATTTTATGCATTTACTATCGGCAATGTCTATTTATTTATATATTATTCTGGAGTTGTAAGGTATTTTTAAAATACATGTGAAAATTTAATATTGAGAGGCACATTGAAACATAAATGGGCGATTTTGAGAAACTGTGTCAAAAAACCTCTATAGGTGGTGTGATGTCGAGCATGGTATGCCATGTGTTAAATTAGTATATATGAAAAATTTCATATAAGATATGAAAAATAAATAACATATGAAAAATTTCATATGATATTAAAAATAAATAACATATGAAAAATTTCGTATGAGATATTAAAAATAAATAACATATGAAAAATTTCGTATGAGATATTTAAAATAAATAATATATGAAAAATTTCATATGATATGAAAAAAAATAATATATGAAAAATTTCGTATGATATTAAAAAGTAAATAACATATTAAAAATTTCGTATGAGATATTAAAAATAAATAACATATGAAAAATTTCATATGAATATTAAAAATAAATGAATATGAAAATTCATAGGATATGAAAAATAAATAACATATGAAAAAATTTCATATGATATGAAAAATAAATAACATATGAAAAATTTTCATATGAAAAAATAAGTAATATATGAAAAATTTCATATGATATGAAAAAATTAATAGTAAACGTGAAATAAATATCGGCAATGTCTATTTATTTATATATTATTTTGGAGTTATAAGGTATTTATAAAATACAAGTAAAAAATTTTCGGTTAGTGGCACTTTCGAACATAAATGGGCGATTTTGAGAAACTGTGTCAAAAAACCTCTATAGGTGGTGTGATGTCGAGCATGGTATGTCATATGTTAAATTGGTACATATTTCAAATACATATGATATTATGCATTTACTATCGGCAATGTCTATTTATTTATATATTATTCTGGAGTTATAAGGTATTTTTAAAATACATGTGAAAATTTAATATTGAGAGGCACATTGAAACATAAATGGGCGATTTTGAGAAACTGTGTCAAAAAACCTCTATAGGTGGTGTGATGTCGAGCATGGTATGCCATGTGTTAAATTAGTATATATGAAAAACTTTCATATAAGATATGAAAAATAAATAACATATGAAAAATTTCATATGATATGAAAAATAAATAACATATGAAAAATTTCGTATGAGATATTAAAAATAAATAACATATGAAAAGTAAATAACATATGAAAAATTTCGTATGAGATATTTAAAATAAATAATATATGAAAAATTTCATATGATATGAAAAAAAAAATAACATATGAAAAATTTCGTATGATATTAAAAAGTAAATAACATATTAAAAATTTCGTATGAGATATTAAAAATAAATGACATATGAATAATTTCATAGGATATGAA